>JAZDUA010000005.1:10610000-11150000 GCA_038098605.1 Gryllus longicercus
CAGGCAAAGATATAGATAAGGAGTCATACATACAGGGAGACAGATAAACAGAGAGACATGGCGACACATACAGGGAGACAAACAGGGAGAATGACAAGCGGAGACAAACAGGGACACAGGTAAATAGTGACAGACAGGTGGAGGCAGACAGAGAGAAAGGGAGGTAGACACGGAAAAACATAGGGAGACTGAGAAACAGATGGAGACAGACAGAAATACAAAGAGACAAATATTAATTAAGCGTTCATTACTCTTTGTGATCTGTACTCGTTCGTAAACAGCTACCTTTTTAAAACTAGTGGTGTTACACAGAACATACTTTCTCCTAATATTGTTACTGATTTTGTAACATTATTATATTTCTGTCTTACAATTGAATTATCATTTGAAGAATACTTTAAAAACCAGGCGTGACAACAACCCACGGTTACCATTACTATCGTCTTCTGTTATCAGTACGGAGTTGCAGCAATGGGTTGCAAGAAGAAACAATAGTCAAAAATTACATTTTTGTAATTTTTGAAAAAACAAAAAATATAACTTTATGGTGTTTATGCAATTTTTTTTTTAATTTATCACTATCCCTAACAAAAGTTTAAAGAAAATATTTGGAGCCGTTTTCGAGAAAATCTTGTGTATGTTACTTTTTAATAATGCTCATATGCCCAAACTACATTCTTTTTTCACGTTTAAAACATACATAGTTTTTTTTCCAAATGGAGAATTCCCGGTCGATCGGGCTCGACTCGAGGCCCTGCGATTTTCAAAAACATTATTTTAAATTTGGGGATTACTTTACATGGAGCCCCTGGGAAATGTTCAAAATTTTCACAAAAATGGTTCCAAATATTTTTATTATTTTTTTTGAAAGAATAGATTAAAAATGTGTTCTTCATTGTCAGTTCTTTCAAGAAGGTCATGTATATTTTTTGAAAATGTTGGTAGTTTTCGCGCAATCTTGTGTCCAATAAGTGCATTACTAAAAAGTAACAAATACAAAATTTTCTCGAAAACTGCTCCAAAATTTTCTTTAAGCTTTTGGTAGGGATTGTGCTAAATGTACACAAAAATATGTAAATTGCGTGCAAAGTGTGCAATATTAAAAAATAACAAAAACTAGATTTTCTCAATGACGGCTACAATTTTTTTACTTTAAACTGATGGTAGCGATAGTGATAGTGAAAATCTATAAGATGACATAAACGCCATATTGGTCTATTTCTTTGTTTTGTTTCTTTTTCAAAAATTACAATAAAAAGTAATTTTTTTACATGTCTCTCAAGCCGGTATTTACATTAGCGGCGATTTGTTTACATTATTGTATTTATGAGTACACGTGTGCTTTAAGTAATGTCATATAAAGTTTCTCGAAAATCGAAAACTTTTCTAAGAAAGTGAACTTTAAATTTTGTATTTTTTAGGAACGTTCAAACGCTATTTTCTCAGAAATGGCTCCACATTTTTTCTTCAAACTTCTCCAACGAATAGCAGAAATTGTTCTGTTTTATATGGCATAGAGTTAGTGTTTGTATTTTATACAGTGGTACCCGTCTATTATTAACGACTATCAAAAAAATTATTTTTTTAAGTTACATATGTTTATCATCTTGTCTACGAGTATAAACCATTTTTATAATTATAAATGTTTCTTTCATAAAATTTAAAATGTACAATAATAATATAAAATTACAGAATTAAATAGGATTAATCAAGGGGAAAAAGAGGTATGTAATATACGACTCTTATTGCAAGAAATATTTTTAAAATCTATAAGTTCGAAGCACAAGTAATACCTGAGACAAATAAAATAGAGACATTAAATAAAGAATAGATACATTTAAAATATTCGGGCATAATTATGAAAGTAAAATTAAATGGACAAAATAGTTTTGGAGCGTTGTTTTGTTGGTTTTTTCGACAAACAGAGGAATGTAATTTTTTGAAATATATCTCACGCCTTTAGTATGCTCATTTCCCGCAATTTGTATGCATTATTTCATTTGTGAGTGGAATTCCTTCAATTGACTTCAAATTAAGTTCCTTGGAAACTTTAAAATTTTCTGTTTAAAAGACATTCAAATTTCGCATTTACAGTGACGCTTCAACTCCATTTTCTTAGAAACGGCTCCAATGTTTGTCGTGTACTAGAACAAGGTTTTACTCTTCATCAATATTCTTAAAGCAATATATCGGTTGTACCTTTAGGAAAGCGAAAAATTGATAAAATGTAAAAAAAAATAATGCAGTTCGGGCGTCGATAGATGGCAGCTAGCGTTTACAGACAGACGAACAGACGGAGTTTTAGAAAAAACACTTTGACGGTATCAGAGGACCCCAAAACTTGTATTTCCATTGAACTATCGAAATCGATTTTCCGCAGCATTACATTACTTCCTCCACAATACGAATATTACTCCGTATATACGTACGTATTCGAGAAAGTATTTGTATTTGGGTGATGAGCGACTTATTGGCCATTCACGACACAAGGTTGCAAAGTTTAGCACTTTTACCGCCACCTCGCCCAATAAATCTTTGAAAAAGTACAAACGCCATCTTTAACTAGAACGTTTCTTTTGACGCCATCGCCCTTTCTCATTTATATAAGAGCAGCATTTTAATGCAAATTTGTATATCTAAAGGCAAGATAATAATAAGTATTATCTTAAAGCGATAATTTGAAATAAATAATAAATACAAGTATGTATTGGAACATTTTTATATCAGCACCCACTTTCCTCATCCGTTTATTTTACTTTTTTTTTCATAGCTGAGGGAATCTCATGCCTCTGACTAAAATATAACAGTTTTTAATAACGTTTCGAGAATATGAAGAAATATCTATCAAAATAGATAAATTACCATCGAAATCTAGTTGGCACGTTCGTCCTTTTGAATATTCTCCATTTCTGACAAAGGTAGGTAATTTTTTAGACACAAGAAGATCAAACTTAACTTGTCTTAGAATATCACTTTGGTGGTCCACTGTCAATTGTGGTAATTAGTTTAATGTTTATTTTTTTAGAGTAAGTAACAATGTTATGCTGCTAACTCTTCCATGACGGCTCAACGAATTATAATGATATTTTATTCATGGAGAAATAATGGCCCAGTGCAACGAGTGGGTAGTGCTTATCCTAACAAAAAAATTATAAACATAAAAATGTTTAATAGTGACCTGCTTAATATAGATTAACATACTTATAACACGCAATTCATACCTTAAATGTATAGCCTGCGCGATTTTTCAGGCCGATTTCTTTCAACCCCACGCTATATGTGTACGGCACTCCGTAGTCTCTGTTGCTAGTAAATGCAACGGCGTAAGAGTGAGAGTAGCGTACTGGGGTGATAGGTCTCACCCACACGGAAATCCCTTGCTCCTATAAGCAAAATATATAAAACTAGAATTACATTACGTACCGATTATGGGGGAAATAGTGTAGTAGTTGTCGTCTATCCATCTCTACTTCAAATTAAAAGGCATTCGTCATACCTTCTTCACTCGTTTCCCTTGAATCCCCAAAACATCTTGGTTTATGGCAATAATTTCCTCGTTCAACAAAATGTCTTTCAATTCTGGACTTACAGCGCACAAGTCATTCGACATTATTAGAGGAGCAGCTAATATGGCCCAGACAGCCATTTGTGTCTTACTCTGCTCTAAGCTCAGTCCATAATTGCCAATAATAAGCTGAAATGAAACGGTTTGAGAACATTTAAATGACGTTATGTAATTACAGAATTAAACGGTACAAGTTAAAAAAATTTATAACTATCCAAAAGCAGAATTATTTGTTCTTTAAAGAAAGTGAAAATTTGAATTTGATATTCCAGTGTGTGCTTTAGTTTGATCCCACTTCCTAGGCTAATGAAGTGATTATCTCCAAAATGGTTTATGTCATCAATGATTTTAGCAATGACATCTGCATGAAGTTTGGCCTTGATTAGTGTGCAAAACATCAACATGAAGAAGCACTACTTCAATGTCAGATAACATTGAAATAGGTACGCACTCTGTGATTCACTTGAGCCACGTAAAACTGAAAAATATCTGGACATTTAAAAATGTGAGACATTATCGATCGACACAATAAAATATAAAATTTTCAGAGTATTAATGAAGAGTGAGACTTGTCATACAGTCCGCTCTGACCTCCAGGAATAAAATATCTGCAATTGGTAGTTTGGCGGTGCCTGTAGTCGAATAAAGTTTCGGACTGAACTGAAGAAAAAATTCTAATCGTGGATCGACAAAAAAGAAAATAATAATAATAATAATAATAATAATAATAATAATAATAATAATCGTCTAATATATATAGTAGTATACCTACCTTTTGGGGCTTTCACACGCAACCGATCTTTATAAAAGTGGTCTCTAAAGAAAGAATTTCACAGAGACGTGACGAATTGTTCATTGACTTAAAAAATATCAAGGATTTGTTTAAAAAATGTATCCAAATATTCATGTCAAATGCAAACTGCAGCACAGTCAGCTATATCGTTAAATAACTCCCAAACGAACCGTTCTAGCGCCTTAAAAACTAAAATTTTGAGGCCAAATGGCATTTAAAGAAATGTTCCTCACGCCGTAAATATGCATGATAAAATATATTTGGACATTATATTAAAGTTTGGCTGGTTCGGTAATTATCGACACTGCCAATGCCACCTAGATTTCAAACCTTGATGATGGTGGCCATCTTTGTCACTTAACGCTTAGGAGGCTAGGATTCCTTTATCTTATACTATTTGTGCTTTCTATGTACACCGTGGTTTGCGCAGACTGACGAGGTTTATGTGCATAATTATTAATTCAATAATCGCTCTCGCATCAAAAACTAGAAATACTATTAATAGTTGCTTGATGCCGATGAAGATTGTTTCTTATGCATGTAGTGAAAACATTCTTTTAACGTTTTTCCGAGGTTTACAAGTGTTGTGTGCCTAATTGTGGAGGGATGTGGGTGTCCAGCGAAGAGTGAAAACGTGTCTTGTTAAGTTTGGTTTGTGTTTTACTTGTACCAATCTTTTTGTTATCAGCAGTGAATCGGAGAAACTTTCAAGTCAATGTGCTTTTTTATGCTTTTTTAATATTTTTGTGACTCTCACTAGAAGCGAAAAGCTGTCAAATAATATTGAATACTAACTTCAAATATTTGTAACGGAGTGTTGGGAATTGTTCCAAATAATCTCTGGATATAATAACAAATAAATCTTAAGTGAAAATTTCTTTTCCTCATCAATTGCATGTGTTCGTATCAATCAATGTGATGATATAAAATAGTCTTCAAATATCTGAGTGGCGAAATCTTTGGAATTTTACTATCATACTACTTGCATACATCTTGGGAGACAAGCAATTAAGATAAACATGAATTATAATGAAATCATTACAGATCTAAGCTATCTTTTTCTACCAAAAATCATTAACAAAGGTAGTCTTATTAAAATTAGTCACTTTGTTTTACGTTTAACAAATATTCAGTGGAAAAGCAGTCCAACACTTTTTGGTTGTAAAACCTCTTAAGATGCAAGTAATGAAACTTTCTCGACAAGTTCTTGTAGAGGGAGTCGTTCCTTGCAACTTCTCTGTCCATTTGAGGGTTGCAAAATGAACACGATTAACACAAAAACATAATTTTGTGTTGTTTTTTTCTCAAAATAAGGATTTTAGAGTTGTACTGTATTTCCACTCGTCGGTTCAATTATTCTCTACAATATATAATTATTTTTAATCATGAAATATTCATAAATGCCATTGTTGTTTGGAAGTTTAAGAAAAATTAGAAAGCACTCTTGATATGATTTGATGAATGAAGCATAAATAAAGTTGCGAATGGTGAAGTCACAATATGATGAGAAATATGATATGAAGAATTGTTTTACCATATCGGGATCGTTCCAATGCCCAGGTCCAGCATGTTTACCAATTTTATAATGATTTTCTCCAAACCAGTTTATTATTTCTTGCAATCGTTTCCAGGAATCTTCAATTTCGTGATAATTTCTCCAAAGATTGCAGTGTTTAGAAACTTTTTTAAAATCCGTCTGAAAGTATCAATTATGCATAAAGAAGTATACCATAAATTGTCAATGTAGAAAAAATAAAGAATTAAAAATGTTGACACCTACTTTCAGTCCTTTTCGCATATAGTAGTAAGGCCAGCTACACGAATACACCATTGGACGACCAGTTTGATTTAAATAGTAACCAAACGCAGGGTAGACTGAAACATCAGTCACAATTTAAACAGGGTTAATTCGGTTTTTGTCTAATACTTCGTTATCATACCCCAAAACAGCTGAGCACTCGACACAGCCTTATTATTTCATTCACAGCTGCGGCTGCCCGGAGTTCCTCTCTGTCCGTCCGCACTACCGTTAGTCCCCACACCCCTTCTGCCGCCCTTCCGCCCGTCCCTTCCTGCCACCTTTCGTCCACTCCTTCTCCTGTCGTCCGTCCGGCCCTTCCCCTCACCGTCCGTCCGGCCCTTTCTCCCACCATCCATCCCTTTCTCCTCCCACCATCTGCCCGTCCCTTCCTGCCACCTTCCGTCCACTCCTTCTCCTGTCGTCCGTCCGGCCCTTCCCCTCACCGTCCGTTCGGCCCTTTCTCCCACCATCCATCCCTTTCTCCTCCCACCATCTGCCCGTCGCTTCCTGCCACCTTCTGTCCGCTCCTTCTACAGTCGTCTGCCCATCCCTTCCTTCCACCGTCCGTCCGACCCTTCCTCTTATCGTTTGCCCGTCCCTTCTTTCCACCATCCGTTCTCTCCTTCTACTGTCGTCCGTCCGTCCCTTCCTCCACCTTCTATCCTTTCCTTTCTAAGTCGAGTCTCATAGTATACAAACTGTAAGGAATGAAATGGTGTTACTGAGCAAGTTGTTAATAAAGTTAACTCAAGCGTGCGTCAAGAAGTAAAAAACTAAGGGGCTAAACAAAAGAACACCATTAGTACTTTTAGCACCTGTTCCCTTAAAATATTTTATGTTAAGCACAACATATATTTGTAGTACTACTTTCTCGCTTAACGCCTCTTTGTTTTCCTACTTATTTAGTATACTGAATAGAGTTATGAGTATCAATACTTATTTAATGCCATTCCCATAGGCATTGCTACTTATAGGGTATCTATATTAAATATTGCATAACCATTTGTAATGTGTGTGCTATTCATGGACCTTGCCTCTTTAAAAGTATTGAATCTATTTCTTATCTATTGTAACTCGATAATCATCTTACAAGGTTAGTAAGGTGAAGAGTAAGTAAAATGATTTGAAGCTATAAATTGGTTGTTTTTTGTTTTTGTTTTTTGTTTTTGTTTTTTGCCTTTTACAATGTAGACATCAAATTAGAAAAATCGATGAACTTGCTGCTTTCCTCGAGTATTCCAATTGAGATCCTAACTAGCGGAGTGAATTCTCTCTGTCAGACTTGATGTGATTCGCCCTAGAAGGACCAAATAAACTCACCATCCGTTAAGACGCTTAAATTCGAGGCGTGCATAGAAGCTATTTCCATTTCGGACTTAATCCACCTTTTGGGGTAATGGGAATATTAATAGAAAAATTTGCGAAATAGCCAGATTCGTACATCAGTGGTAGCGAATAGCAATGTCTCAGAATAAATGTCACAAACTTCTACGACATGTGGCGAGATCAAAAAGGATGCCGTATACACGTGGTTGGAAATGTCCTACGAAGAAGTCATGTCACGTTTACCCTGGTCACGTGACAATTTCATTGGTAGGCCCTGGCAAAGGTGGCTCAAGGTACCAACTGATTCGCTGCAGAGCTTCGCACAGGAAGGACACAGGGCTGCACTCCCAACGACGACAGGATTTTCGACACTATCGAGACAGCTAGGTCGAATTTAGCCGCCGTCCAGAGGAGAAATCTAGCGGCTGGCTGCTCTTATCGGTAGTTTTCAATGGTTTCTCCGATCAACACCAAGCCAATGCCAGAGCAGTAAACTAACAAACGAGCCACTGACCGCGCAAGACCGAGCACCTCTTACACGAAAGCTCCTTCCTGATTCCTTGCGCCTCACCTCTTACTTGCTTTTACATTCACGTGCCCTAAACGACCACGCCTGTCGGGAGTTTTCAGCTTACCCGGCTGCGGTGGTGGGAGATTTCTGGTTGGGAAAAAATCGCAAGCGGTCGTCCCTGGATCTCGCTATCAATGAAGATAAGATTACCGCCACCTCCCGCGATGAAGCACATGCAACACTTACGGGACTAATGACCTTAGCAGTTGACGCGCCCGGAATCACCAATCAATCAATTCTGACACAAAGAGATTTCGTGAGCCCGGGGAACACCAAAATCGTGATTAGTTGCGTTCCAATCAGGGGCAAATGTCACACGTCTTCGTTACGTGTGTCTACCCCGTATCACTGTTGAAAGTAACCTGCCAATACGTTTTAGAGCAGGAAGATATGAATCAACAGTAAATACTGCAGCACCTTTCTACAATGGCTGTCGTCGCACTTCCGGTTCTCGGAGAGTTACGGATCAAGTGCAAAATCGTTAGAAAGTTGTGCCCGTCTAATAGGTTAATATATGAAATGAGCAATTGCATTTACTGTGAGAGCATGCTGTTTAAGAGAGGGAAGATTTACACGAGTGTTTTTTTTTAATTCAATCGATTCACGATTTAATACACGATTGAAGACGATCGATTAATCGATGTGGCCGTGTTAGCCTGTTTCACACAAGTTTAAAATAATAATGGTGGTTGTCTATCATATTTAATTCATCTTCATTCATAAATTTTCTCATTTACTGTTCGGAAACAAAATGTTACAATAGTATTTTCTCAACGTAGCAACTTTTATCCCTTTTATATCGAAAGGGAGCAACGATATTTCTCAGAAAGTGTTCTATCAATGAGAGCGTAGGCTTCCGCGGCCGGAGTCAGTATTTGCTTGGCTGTCCGGGTGACGCCGCGTCCATGGCGAAGGTAATGCATTACGCCCTGAGGAAGGTCGCGGAATGGCGACCGAAACGTCGGTACCTTCGCCATGGACGCGGTGTCACCCGGACAGCCAAGTAAATTCTATCAAGGAGCGTCATAATATAAGAGGTCACTAACCTCTATCCAAAATGTTAATGTCTACAAAGCAGCCATCCAACTTGACATAATCCACGCCCCAATCCGCGAACGTTTGGGCATCAAGTTGCAAGTGGTCCTTACTTTCGGGATACCCCTCACATGTTCTCCCACAGTTTTCGTAGATGCCAAACTTCAACCCCTTGCTATGAATCTTTAAAAGAAAGGTGTTTAATTTAATGAATACACTTTATAATGTAATCACATTTCTCAAGCTGAAATCAATTAATCGAATTAATACACAACATTAAGGGCAATGCACTTAAGTATCATTGTACAATCTGCAGAGGAACTGAAAACTAAAAATACCCATACATAGCATGCTAATTGCTTCATTCCATGGGGGAAGCGCTCAGGATCTGGTTGTAGGCGTTCTTTACTGTCTCTTTTTTTGGAAAGCCAACAGTCATCAATAATTACATACTTATAACCTGCTTCTGCATACCCTTCTGATACCAATAAGTCTGCTGTTAATCTGAACAATCGATCACTGAAAGAGACAAAATATTCGTATGAAGTCAAGAAAGCCTGCAAACAATTCAAGATTACACAGATCTAATCATAGGGTTAATTATTTCTACATTGACAACACATTTTATATCATGAACATTGGGTAGCCAAATTAACAAATATGGTATACGTAATATAAATATTGAGTATGTAATGTATACAAACTAAAAGTTTACTCAACGATCAGAAACAATCTTTAAAAAATGTATCTTCTAAAGAAACATCGTAAGATATAAATACATATCTTGTCAATCAACTAATTTTTGATTGCTGCACAACTGTTGCTATGCAATTAGACTATACCGAGCATCCAAAAGGAAAGTAATATTAATTTTTACAACGACATTTAGTGTATTATTTATCTTTTGGATTGTATAATCCTATATTCCAAATATTGTACTTCAGCTTGTGGGTCAATGACCACCATCTCGATCGGTTTTCGTCCAGTTTCCCTGATCCTTGAGCAAAGACTGAGATGGCCCCTTGTCTTGCTTCTGAACATTAATGTAACTTCAAATTAACTTCTCCCCAGAGCACTCCACACACATTTTTTAACTGTTTTTGATGTAAATAAAGAAATAAACTGACGTAACCGGGAAAGCGGGTTCCACCGGACCCAGCAAAGTGCGCGACGGGATTATGCTTACAGGTGCACTTCTAGGACGCGAGTAATGAAACAGAACGTTCTCATAAAGTTGCTTAATTTCAAAATTCTTTAAATTGGGTTTTAATACACTTTTTCTTGTAGTACAGATTGCGCACATTATTCGTCATTACAGACTGGCTTTGAACAGATGCTACAACACATTGTTTCCTACTTCATTTCCAAAGGCACAAATTACATATTTTTGGTCATGATATAAATATTCTGAGTTGTAAGAGTTGCTTCTTCCCTGATGTGTGGCGATTGACAGGCGAAATGTGTTATTCAGTCCTATTTGACTGTCTCCTTACATTTTGTGTATGAACAAAATCTTTGGCAATTTCAACCACAAATAATCGTCTGATCTCATAATTTCTAACGTTCAGTAAGGGTCAGCAACGTACCTGCCGCTGTGCATTTTTCTGCGAAATGTAGACCGCACACGACTTCAAAAACTCGCTCTCCTGGCCCTTGCTAACCCTCAACAACTCTGTCTACGAAGGCGCCGTTCTTAGAACCGCCTTTCTGCGACTCATGTAACGCCACGTTGAAATGTCGTTGCGCAACCCAACATCCGTCCTCCCTTGGGCGCGAAGCGGTCAACAAGTAATCGACGAATCAACAGCAGAAAACACATTACGCGTAGATTAAGAGACGTAGACGTAGTAGAGCCCGCTTGCCCGGGTGCGGCTGGAAAATAATAAAGATGTTTTTTATTTATTATTCAGTAACGCTTTCACAAAATGGTTGCGGGTACAATTAAAAACACCGTGACAAACAGGGTCACTATCCTGATGCCTTCCATACTTTCCATGAAAACTATTGAAAATTTTGTTGCGGAATCCAATGGACCCAGGTTGCCTGCATAAGAGTTAAGCTTGGCCGGGGGCCATAGCGCCAGCTCAGCGTTTCTGATTAGAACCGGAGTAATTAAGCATCGCTCACAATACGCCAGGACAAGTACCTTCTCAATTTATTTATTTAATTACCCACTACAGGGCAATGCTGAGTTATAGAAAACTTATTTTCAACGGTAAACGAGCTGCAGATTTTTTTCTGCATTGCTAAGAAAATAGTAACTCGCCCTTCCCTCTACTCCTCCCACTTCAAGCAAAAGGAGAGTACAACAAAACGTGAGCATAGTGAAGCTGCATTTGCGTCCAGAAGCAAAACAAGGGGCCATCTCAGCATTTGTTTAATGTATCAGGAAAACTGAACAAAAACCTGATCGAGATGGGGGTTATTGACCCGGAAGCTGGAGTACATTATTTTTTACTCGCATATTAAGTCCTTTAAAAAAAATATACAATACAAATGTAAACTAATTCATTATACTTCACTGTTTTGTTAAAATAAACATTTTTCTTTTTGATGATCAGTATAGTCTCTAATTGTATAGAAACAGTTATGCTGCAGAAAAGATATATATGTTATGTTATATGTTATTATGTTATGCATGTATTGGAGTCAATAGAGGTAAAAATGCCTCAAACGAAGGAACGTAGTGAGAATGTCAAGAAGATTATTGTGAATTAAGAGAATGAGATAATAATATTTCAGAAAATTAGGAATTGGTTAACAAATAGTATTCCGCTATTCAGTATATAGTAAACAAATAATATATAAAATATAGTAGAAGAGAAACCGAAAATATCAAGAGAAATGGTGATAACAATATGTTCAACGAGAAAGAAGAGTGATTAAATTACACATGGATTGCAAGAAAATTTCATTCTGAGTTGTCAAGGTAAGCGGTAGAGTAAGCACACACCCCACACAATGTACAGTCCCCTTCTCTGCACCTGCTTACTCCTCCAAAGATAAACACAAACTGATATAATTACAGTTGAAATAAAATGTAATATTACCATAAAAGGCATCAAATAACACATACAAGATGAAAAAACACAATTATCTTTTAACCTAAAAACATTGGATTTGCAGAGGTTTCTTACCTTTTACACTCATCAGGTAAACACAAACTGATATAATTACAGTTGAAATAAAATGTAATATTAGGATAAAGTGCATCAAATAACACATACAAGATGAAAAAACACAATAATTATATTTTAACCTAAAAACATTGGATTTGCAGAGGTTTCTTACCTTTTACACTCATCAGGTAAACACAAACTGATATAATTACAGTTGAAATAAAATGTAATATTAGGATAAAGTGCATCAAATAACACATACAAGATGAAAAAACACAATAATTATATTTTAACCTAAAATCATTGGATTTGCAGAGGTTTCTTACCTTATACACTCATCAGGAAACCTTTGGCAGTCAACCGTGCACCGAAAGCGCTCCCACGAAGACCAACCCATGGGCGGAGTCCGCGCTAGGCCATTATCTAAAGCTGAGCACATTGTCAGCAGCAATACTGAAGCTAAAAATATATGAAGCATTCTTGTGAAGAATTAAATTCAGTTGTGAAATGTTGAATCAGTCTCTGTCCAGCTTACTAAATAATATTTTTACAAGTATTTTGCAATGTTTCAATATTCCGCAAGTGCAAATGTATTGTATTCAACGTTTTTTTGTCATAACCTTCGTTAAGAGTTTCACAGCCCAATAAATTTCGTTTTTAAAAGAAAAGAAATTTATCTAAAAATATTATTTTCGTCGGAGAAATAAATTTGAAATTAAAAGTGAATATTAAACAGAATTAGAAATCAATAACATCTAAAGTATTTTAAATAATCAGTCAATTAAAACAGAAAAAAAATGCATAAATATCGAAATATTCTGTCCAGGTTATACACGACAAACTGCATAGTAAACAATCGAGATAGATGACTGTATTCACGAAGGCAACGGTCGTTAAGTTATCATAGCACAAAAATCTTATTAAATTTCTCTCTTACTTTCTCAATGTTTTCACCTAAGGCCTGTCTGTCGGTCTGTGTGTCCGTCCGTCTGGCCGTCTGTGAACACTACTACCTCTTAAACTATACGTAGGATTTTTTTCAAATTGAGGAAATCCATTAGCATCTGGGTCGAGTTGAAGCTTTGAGATTTCGAAAAACTTTTTTAACTTGGAGGTACCCAACTAACTATGAAGCCCTTGGGGCATATTCAAAATTAGTAAGAAACGACTCCAAATTTTTTCTTTAAATTTCTTGTAAGGATGGAGTAACATACATTTTAAAAAGTGGCATATGTCCTATTTTCAGGTTTAACTCTGAATTTTCGAAAATTTTCGAAGTGTGATTTTTTTCGGTGTCTTCCTACAACTACAAAATCGAAGATAAAGATTTTTCCTTGAAATGAACATAGTATATAATTAGTTCTTTTATTAAGGTCATGTACAGTTTTTTGAAAATTTTAGTAATTTTCGCGTAATAGTGCGTTCAATACTTGCAGTTTTAAAGAATTCCAAAAACAATATTTCTCGCGCCCAGTCTTGTTTTTTCAACATTTGGTAGAGATTGTGCTAAATGCACTCTATAAGATGACATGAACACCACACAATTAATTTCTTATTTTAATTACACAAATGTATTTGTTTATTTGTCTCTCACGTCATTAATATTTACACCAGCAGCGATTTGTTCACCTTATTATATTTATGAGAATATGTACTTTAAATAATGTCAAATAAAGTTGCTCAAACACTCAACTGTTTTCTGTGAAAACTAGCTCAAAATACGCAATTTTAGAAACGCCCAAAAGCCATTTTCTCAAAAACCCCTTCATTTTTTCTATAACTTTTCTATTCGAACGAATGGAGCTAATTGCACTATTTAATATGACATAATTTCAAGGTAATTTTTAAAATTACATAAATGTAATTGTTTTGACAGATCTCTAACGCCGGCAATATTCACGTATACAGCAATTTGTAAGCACTACTCTATTTGTGAGGTAATATACTTAAAATTACTTCAAATTAAGTTTTTCGAAAATTCAAAAATTTTCTGTGAAAAAGAGCTTTAAATTTCGAATTTACTGTAGCGCTTAATCGTCATTTTCTTAAAAACATCTCAACATTTTGCAAAGAAAATTGCCTATTAGGTCTACTGCTCTTTAATATTCTCAAAATAATATATACATTCTACTAAAAGGAAATCGAAAAATTAAGAATTTTTTTAAATGTACTTTGGGCGGCGATAGATGGCAACTGACAAGAGCACGTGGCAAGTTCCAGTATCTAGCCGACATCAAAGAAAATAGAAAACTAATACGGGAAAGTCGGTGTCATTCTGTAGCACCACTAGTTTGTAAATAATTTGTAAATTTTATTTACATATTCGTATGTTTTTAATAATGTATAAATATTTACAAGCTTTTAATGTAATTTTGTTACTTTAATCTGGGCGTAAAATCCCCGTCTCGATCAGATTTTGCATGCAGTTTTTTCCGATCCACAGAGCAAATGCTGAGATGGGCTTTCGTTTTGTTTCTGCACTATAAATGTAACTGCATCCCTCACTATTTAATAAAACATCAAGCTTAATCTGTGCTTTCTTTCTCCAAATGTTCATGATGAATTTAGAAGTAAAATCTACCGAAATTGATACAATAAATATAGAAGTAAGTGTATAATTCATGTTTGCATAATTAATGCATGTTTAAATAATTAATAATATGCTTGATGGTGAATTTAAATTAATTTTAGTTCAGTCCATATTTCATCAACATTCTCTTCTTATTAAAATTAACATCTCCCCATAGCATGTCACACTCAGTTATTAATTGTTTTTTACGTAAATAAATAAGAGAACGCAAGAGCGGTGGACATGCTTCCAATCGCCACCAGCGCAGTGTGATTGCACAGTGAGAAACTCCGTTGGCGGCAGGGAGCGAAGCGAAGTGAAAATCTCGGGCGGCTTCAGCTCAGCCAATGAGCGATTGATTTGGACTCGTTATAATTGAAGACGTTAAATTATACTGAGTTTTAACTGAATAAGAAATGCACTAGCATGTGATAAATTAAAAGCTGAGAATTTTGATAAGACCTAATACTCGTATATTAAATTATTTGTATTCTGAGAATCGTCTCACTTAAGTGCAGCGCTCAAGAAGGCGTGATTTGGAGGACTCTGAGAATATTTGAAATATACTCTTTGATTCGATCAGGAGATAGCTTGCTGCTATTATGTAATATTGTGCAAGCAACTAGCAGCGTATCTTTATTCTTCAAGTTTCAATAATATTATAATAATTGTGATAATAATATTTGCATTTGTAAATTATAAATTAAATTATAATACCGTATGCCATAAAATATCATAAATAAATAATTTCAGCATTTCAGAAGGACCTTACGTACATTTAAAATTCCCGCGTCGGTATCCTCGATGCACTTCGTGTTTCATTTCGATGACGTTGGCAGTACCGAAACTCTGTTTGCCAGCTGTTGTGAGCACTGCTTCTTTTGCTTCAACCAGCTCGCATACTGCTCACATGCAGCACCTGTGCAGCACGCATATTGGCGTGGTTTTGGTTTCTGCTCTGAGTGTGAAGTTAAAGTTCGATTACAATTTGAACTTCAAGTCACCGTGCCCTAATATTATTTTGCCTGTGATAACATCGAATCATATTAATGGAAGCCAATACAATTTTTGCCGATAATAAACCTAAAATAGAAGTAAGTATTTTCTGTGAATTTCGTTTGCTGTGAAAGCGTGTGCATCTAACATCTTAGTAAAATTACTTTACTGTATTGTTTAATACTTTACAAATGTCGTGCGTGATTTTAAAATAGTTTTCTATACGATATTTTATCATGAATTATGCATTGTTTTCGAGTCAAGAAATTTGGTTCACGAATTCTAGTGGTGGGTTGAAATGTTACCGGTCAAAAAATGGACAGAACGTGAGTCTTGAGTTCATGATGAAAAAAATATTTTTATAACGGTCAGAAGTATAACAGTCGGTATATAAGAAATTAATTATTTCAGACCTACACTACTTCTATCAGCAGGCTCATTCACATAGGATTGCTTTCTCAAATATTCCTCCATTTCCATCATCCTATTCTAGGAGTACCTAAACCTCTTCTGTCGGCCATGGTTCCTTTTATTTATCTTCGTAACTGCTTTCTTCATTCATTCGCTTTTTTTTAACCCAACCGTTGCAGACTTTTCGCCATTAGACAATTTCCTTATTTTAAGTGGTGTAAGTAGTTCTTCCAATTCCGCATTGGTACTTCTCCAGATTTCATATGTTTTGATCTCAATAAAAATTCTGCACCAAATTTTCCGTTCCTGTATAGTGAACATAATTGCTCTTTTTTTGTTGAAGTAAATCTCAGCTCACATCTAAATTGATTAGACCATCAGAAAAATGATTTATCCATCAACTGATGTGCTTAGGCGAATCTTCTTTTGATTTTTTAATTTAATAAACTAAACAATTGAAAGCACTTAATAAAGTTCTATTGAACTTCCTGCAACCTTTGAGGGAATTCAAATAAAACGTGAGGAGTATACTCCTTATGAACATAAGTCACTTTCTGTGTGTTTTCAGGTCAAAGAAGAACCCGTGGACCAAATTGAAGAGTCTGCATTGAATTCATTTGTGAGTTATAGTTTAGGAGAGTATCAGTGAAATATTGTGATGACAGTTCAAAAGTTTGGGAATGTGTAAAAGAAAGTGAAGGGATAGTTTCTTTTGCAGAAAAATACATGTAGGCTAATTTTGCAAGTGATTGGTCAAAGTGTGATATGTAATTACAGATCAGGAGAGGGGGTAGACAAAAGTATTATTTTGCTATTAAGATCAGAAAAAGCAAACTGAATTTGATGAGCAATTTTGAAATTTAGAATTGTGTGCATGACTTCTTAGAAAATTTACAAGATTTGTATTTATTAAAAATTTTGTATTTTTTGAGTGAGATTTTTTATTTTTAATGCTCTTTTATTTTATTTCCTCAATAAAAAGAGAATTGGTAATTTGGATGAAAGATTTATTGATGAAAATAGTGGTAATTTTTATTTAATCTCTGAAATCTATCTTTCTGACTGGAACAATTTTGAAATGTTTCTTTTTGTATTTATACCCTCTGAGGTTTTGTGCTTGGATATGAGAGCTAATGCAACTTCCATAAATGAGTAGTGACACATTTCTGTAGACTTCGAAATTAACTAAGAAACTAGGGATGGTGAGCCCAGAAAGAGTTGTGGCTCAAGATTGACCGAGAAGTACAGTATCTGAGACGAGACTCATAAATGTGGTGGTCATCAAGGGTGAACCGAATGCAGCTATTTTGTTCTATTAAATTGCAATGGACTTGATGTTTAAAAACATAATAAATATGGTTTTCAAATAGATGATTATTAAATAATACATTGACTAAAGACTTTCTACAAACTAATTTTAATATTCATAATGAATCATTTTCTATGATGCACTATATAGCTACATTGGTAAATTTGTGACTCGTGAATTACTTACATAATTCCATATTCTCCGGTGTGGGTCAAAAAAGTAACTGTTTTTTCTCAAATATAAGATAACCCCTTAATTTTTAAAAGGCCTCACCATTATGTTTGAATAGTTTACGATAAACTATTTGTTTGAATTGCTTCATGAATTACATACAATATTTTTGTTAAGAAATTATGAATGTCAGTGTAGAGTATGCGTTTTATAGCATTGTTTTTATTGTATTTGAAGTTTAATAACATGAAAAATGTTTAGAAACTTGCATGTATAAACACCTTATTTTAAAATATCCTTTGAATATTGTGTGCTTTCTTTAGATTGATAAATATTTGAGGGTGACCTAACGAACATGCTGGACACTGATAGAGTCAAACTTAGAAGGAAAAGCACTATATTTATTTTGAGTAATTTACTATCATTCTAGGTTATTGTCATTGGTTTCTCATAAATATTACGTTCAGATGTAACAGTTCAAGAGGCTCTGGACATTTTATTTCAAGAATAAGTGATTCTTCATTAGCTGATGGATTTTTTATTTCTCCTTTGGATCTATCAGTTTTAACTGATGAAGATATCGGAGATAAGGGACAGGGTGGTATAGATCACTTGCTGTTCATCAACTTCATGCCAATACTAAAATTCAGTTACTGAATTCGGAAATTTAAACAGGATCCAGAAATTTAGAATTCTTAGAAAAACTTAGACTACATCGTTGTTAATTTTGTTGACCCTTTAGGCTCTACAAGCTGTTCCAATTAGCCAGTTTCATTAGCAAAGAGGTACTCAATGCCTGCAAATAAAAAAATCAAATACCACGTCCTTATATAATTGTTGAGTATAATGAACTTATGGGTGGTGTGGACAGGATTTGTGAAAAATGTTGACAATAACACAATTCATATTAGGAAGTAGGTACCAGTCCCTATTACGGTTCGTTTATGTTTCTGATTACAATGCAACTAATGAAACAAGATTAAAAATGGCTCAGATTTTAAAAGAAATTGCGCAAGTATATCTTCTGAAGTAAAAGACTACCATTAAAATTCCACCATTCCAACACCTTCAGCCAGTGCTGTGAGATGATGTGTGCAATTGTTATGTTCAGAAAACTGAGAAGAAAAGGTGTGCTGGGCAAAATTTCATCAGAGAATCATTTGCAGATTGCACAAAATGCTCCTTTGAATGCTCTTTTTGTAACCTTACCTAGAGAATGTACTGTGGAAATATGAACAATATAAAATTGAACATTAATGAAAAATATGTCTTAGTCTACTAGCAACATGTCATGATTTTCAATCAGAACAATGAATTTAATTTTTTCATAATTCAAGTAATTTTCATACTTTAAGCTCTTGAATTCCTGTAAATACATAAATAAGCATGACCCAATGTATCCTTTGAGTACGTATAAATATGTACAGTTTTGTTGTCTACTTAGTCAGGTGCACATACAGACTCAAAATAATGTGGTAAACAAGTCTAAGACTTCTCAACAATTATTAGTAACTATTTGTTCTAAATGAAACAAAGATTGTAGCCTTTTTTATTCTTTTAAAATTTATATAGCTCCAGAATGATTTCTAATTATGTACAATATACGAAGAGATTTATAGTTTTATTCTTTCAAAGCAGAAAGAATTATGTAACGTTGTCTGTAAGGGTATTTTTATATGAATCATTTTTCCCTTAAGTAATTTGATTAGTATTTTTTGCTCGCCTTCAAGTCGAAAGATTTTGAGGGCTAATTGTTTATTGATAATTTGAAATTGTCCAATGAAAATAAAGAACTGATAGATTCTAATATTGTTTTGAAAATAATATATCCAATTAAATTTAGATACATTATTAAACAAAGAATAATGAGATAATAAAGACTACACTGTTTTATTAATGAATAATAAGCTCTACTAAAATAATAATTCCATTCATTGCTTCTTGGAGGATTGTAATATGTAGACATTATGTAGTAAATAATATTTTTAAAGCTAGAGGGTGGATATCACAAACAACATTTGGATTTGAAATACTTTCTGCCATACAACGTTGGTTTCATAAAAATGCAAGATCTAAAGTTGTGTTGTCAACATTTTCAATATTATTAACTTGATTTAAGTTAACATAATGTAAAATATTTAATAATAGCAAACTCAAGTTCTGGTCATTGTTATAAGAATAAGCAGAGAAGTAGTTTTGATGTCAGTGTGATAATTTTAATGGCAGTGTATTAAATTGTATTAAAGATGATGTGAGCATTAGTTGATATAATGGAAGTTCTCTGAATATTTTTCTATCTCTTGTCTTCAGATTAAGCAAGGACCTAATGATCATGCAGAGGATCAAGTTTTGAAATTGTTGCGAGTTCTTTATAAGTCTAGAGTTCAATCTATGTTTGTCAGATATTTGATTTTTTCTAGGCACTAGGGAGTTAATGATTTTACATAATTAAAGAAGGAGCTTAGTATTCTATCCTTGATGAGCAACAAGTACCTCATTCTTTGTAATCGAATCTTTGAATCTGTTAAAAAGGATGCAGAAACAGAATTTTCTATTTTCTTATTTTCAGTATGTGTATTAAGTGTTGCATCAAATGAGTACCTTTCCCTTAATGCAATAATGCAGGATGTAATTTTGCTGATTTAAAATTTTTATACAATTTTTTGTGAAACCTTAATGTTTTAATTGAATTTTTTGTCTAAATTTAAATGTAATATAAAATATTCATTATAAAACTCACATTAATGCTTGTGGAGGATACTAAATAATATTAATAATGAAAATATTTTATTGCATATAGACTTACAGAAGGTATCAAGCAAAGTCTTTCTAGAAATTATTTAAAATTACAATAAGTTAGTTGCAACATTCACTTACGGTTAAAATTTAATAAGTTTACATTATCTTGATAAATTATCTTAAAATATATAAAATTGATTAATATAAAAATAAATTAATTTAAGTTATAACAGGAATTAAATTCAATTACATAACTTACAGTAACAATTAAAATAGCCTACTTAATAAATTACATGATTAATAAAGGATGCAAGTGGTTGTGATAAACATTAAAATAATTTACAATTTTCAACTACACAAAGTCTCACTACAAAATTAGAAATAACATTATCACTACATTACATAAGATTATATTAAAAATACATTAATACATTACATTAGCAGATGATACAATAGCAAGCACTAACATATTAGAATGACTAATCCTACAGTTGTGTATTAATTAGCTTCTATAACTTTAATGCATTACATGTTAATAATAATTGTAAGTGTGTACAATATTCTGACATAAAATTATATTTTTTACTTGAACAGTCAGGTTTGGTGTCTTTGATAATTTTATTTTATTTTTTTCAATTGCTTCACATTGGCGACAAGTTTAAAAAACTTAGTTAAATGCGACTTCCCAGATTGTTGACTCAATTCTGAATTTTTTGTAATTCTTTTGCTTTGCTGGTATTAATTTCGTTTGCAAACTTTATGAGGTCTTGTATTGTTATCATTTGCAGGAAGACGATAAGCCCTACCTCTCGGGTAGAGAAGTGAAAGAGGATGATAGTGAAGAGGTGAGCTAGTGATGATGATATTCTTTCCAAATCATCTTTGAAATTTTTTGTCAATTGTTTGTTGTTGGGTTGGGTTGGAATAAGTTTAAATAATAATATTATTATTCATACAATACAGATGAAATGAATTATATGTGTGTAGTAGGCAGATTTTAATGAAGACATATTATTTTTCTTTCACTTTATAACAATGATGTTTTGTATAGAAATTAATTTTATATTATAACTAAAGGATATAACGCATTCTTATGTCAATTTTTTGCATTTTTTGTTGATTTCGACTAATAAGCCATTTTTACCTTTCTCCATAATTAATGCATTTTTCACTGACTTCATTGATTTTATTATCATTTTAAGAGTATTTGCTGCAAATAATGTTTACGAGATGCAACAAATATTCTCTACGGAATCATTATATAGCCTATTCAATTTCTGTGGTCAGAAATTGCTTAACTTCCGTGACATTGTGGAGCAAGCAATTTGGCTTACAACACTAGGTTTTAACACTTATAACATATTTTCACACAAACTGTTTTGCACACTTAACTTATTTCCACAAAAAACTATTTTTCACTCTTATAATGTTAAGTTTTTAAATTGGTACCTCCATGTTCATATTGTTTTTTTGCTAATGCCAGGATTATATTTTTCTTATATTTGTAATGTTTGTCAAATTTCCTGCTTCCTCAGGGTGACCATTTTTATTTATTTATTTATTTTTTTTTTTTTTTTTTGGAAAACTTGGAAAGATCAGGGAATTTCATTGCACTGGAAAATTCAGGGAAAATCAGGGATTTTCTGGAAGAATAATTTGAAGACCTGGAACTTTTTTAGAAGTTTATAAAACTAGATATTATTCCCTAAAAATATTACAGCTTTCATTTTTGCTCAATTTCTATTTGAGTTTTGTTGTTGTTTTTAATTTGTATTTTATGGCAGTGAAAGCAAAGAGCTGACAAATTTGTTTCAAAATTGTTTTAATATTTCCTTTCAATAATGTGAAATAATCCACAAATCTTATCAGTGAAATTTTTTTAAATATTCTGGAAAAAGTCTGGGAAATTTGTTTTAGGAAATGAGTGGTATCCCTGTTTCTAATCCAATCAAAGGGAAATAATATTCTAGTATGTGATATTTTGCTTACTTTCCCTTCTTACATATCGAATTCTGTCAAGGTCGTCGAGGCATTTCAGGCCTTTTGGTCTGGGAACTTTTTCTCACGAATTGTCTCCTGATCCATGTAATTACATCTACTGTTATTCTTATTTTTATAATGTATTAATATTGTAAATGTGTGTGCCACCCTTATACTTATGTTTTTATAACCTTTCGTATTTGTATCAAAAAGAGCCCGTATAGTGAATAAATAAATATTTTTGGTTCCTTTCCAGGAGGAACTTGAGCTCCCAGTCAGAGTGTTTCTGGTTGAACAGGAGGACGAGGTGAGAATGACAGCTGCCAATTTTGTACTCTTTTGAAGTTATGCCTGGGGTAGCTCTCTGAGACATTTGTGAGTGCCTTTTTGATATATGAAAGTGTGTGGTAGCTAGGATATTATTTCTGGGGAAGCTTGACAAATGAATAGTCGGTCCAAGAACTTGCAAGATTAAACATTCAGAGACCCTTGAACGTAATAAAATTCAATAATGAAATGTTGCATACTTTTAAGTCAGCATCTTAGTAACGGATATCAATTAAAGTCTGAGTAAAATTAGAATGTGTTTGACATTTTGTGATGACGTCAGCTGTGTAACTAGGGAACGTGAATCAGAAGCTTCAGCATTTGCATATTGTTGCCATCTAAAATTAAGGGACAAATGTTACAAGCACACAAATACTACAGATGTTAGGAACAAACTTGTTATGAGTTTCTAAACATTCCTTTCTTCTGTTTGTCTTGTTGTGTTGAGAACACGTGGCAGAGCGCACAGTATGTGGCAGCACCCCTCAACCCCCAAATGTCAGTAGCATTCTAATTTTATTTGTTGTACAGTTATTAAATTTGGTATGTATTATTGTTTATTAATAAGCACTTAACTTGATATTGCTATTGCCAAAAGAGCTAACTAATTACACAAAATAAATCAAAGTAATTTTTTGGTGGGAGGAAGAGTTCCAGAATTTTCTTCTGAGCTGCGAGTTTGAGTAGTGGAAAATAACATTCTTTCATACGGTCAAATGTTCTGTAGTAAACACTCCCATCAGTGGAGTTACATGTGATTGATGTCTTAAAGAGCAAAGTAACATTTGAATAAAATGTACTGAAATTTGACTACGGTTTAATACGCTATGATTAAATGAACAAATATTGAAGAAAGAATATCATTAACATTCCAAATACTTAACACGTTCACATTGTATCTAAGTAGTCGCAAAACATTTTTAGGATCTCTATATCAGCCGTGAGTACCAGATGTATTTGGGTTGTACATCACAAGGCGACCTCGGCATGCAAAACATGTTTTCTTTTCTGTATAAATGGATATAATTATATTCCTTTACAGTCTGCTAATGCACGATGACGTAAATGGAAATGTACAATGTTCTGAATCTCATCTCTAAATTGCCATCTCTTTTCAAAAGTGATTGGGGTAGAAGTTTAGCTCTTCTGCAGATTTATCATGGCATGTGAGAGGAAGATGTGATAAGGAAACTAATTTTCAGTGTTCTAGAAAGCAGTTCTTAAGGTAGCTGTCTACCTGAGATTGTGTTGTCACTTGTGCATTTGATTTGTTTATGCTTTTAGAGATCAAGTAAAGAAAAGTCTTTTTCTATTTGTTTATAAATAATCGGCAAGGATGCATGTTTGTACTTCAAACATTGTAACTCCACAACTAACTGATATATTTTGTTAATTATTTTTTTTAAATTAATCACAATTGAATATTCTAGTGAATGAACTAGAATGGTAAAGGTACTGTGAAAACTAAAGAGTCAGGATTTTATTATTTGCCAAAAAATAGTTTACAAATTTATTTTGAACATTTCAGTTTATAAAACCCAAACATTTAGTGACAGATTAACAATGCTAGTTCATGCACTACAGGAAATCATGGGGTACATGCTGTAAAAGTAATGTATTATTATTATTGTTATTATTATAATTATTAATATTATTATCTTTAATAGTTAATGATTTATATTGTTTGACATGCTGAAAATTCCTTATTTGAGCAAATGCATCTGAAGTTCTCACAAAAGGCTTGACAGTTGACACCCACTTCGAAAAAAAATATTTTCTCGAAAACAAAAAAATGTTGGAAGAAACTCTTTTGAAGCATTTAATGGAGAATAAAACAGCATCCAACCCAATGAAAATTGAAAAACATGAAATTTCACAATTTTTCCATCATTCTCAGTTAGACAGCTACCTAAACTAGTGAATCTGTAGAATATAGATGTGAAAATCATTGACAGTAGTGTAGGATGTACTGCGGTCCTTCCAATTCTCCTGCCTACTAGTAATTTTATGTAATAAAATGACATCACAACATCATCTCCCTCCTTATATTTGTCCAGCTAGTTTATTACTTTTGCCTGTAGTTACGATGAGTTACAATGGGCACGAGACCTTTTGGACATTTTATTATATTTTTAGGATTTCCTGCATCATGTAGCATGGGTTCCCAGAAACTAAAAGTTTGGTTCCATTGTAAAACTATTTTCATAACAATGATGTAGAAAGTTCATTTTTTGGAAATTGGAATTATATACAAAAATCTTTGGGTCCCTTCTTTTGTATATTCTGGTGCTATTGCTAATCAGAACTTTCTATTTAATCTGCCAGTTGAGCCACTGTGGATACCACTACATGTATAAAAGTATTTTGTAATAAAACACTTTCATTTGTGAATTTGCAGTACAATTTCCAGATTAACATGTGTGGGAACTTGCTGTGAAAATGGAAGGAGCATAAAGAGGAACATTAAGGGAAACATATTCAGGATCATGCCAGGAAACAATGGAATACATGTGATAAACATATGTACATAATATATTCAGGAAAATATGTACGGAAATGTAGAGCTTGTATGGATATGCAGGGAACACGTGTGGCAACATGCTGGGAATATGTGGGTTTAGCCAAGCAGTCTAAGAACATGCAGGGAATTGGTGGGGGAAGCGTAAGGGAACGTGCTGGGGTCAAGTGGCACTCTAGTAATGTTTACAAACCCTACAATTCTTTGCCTCTTTTGAAATTTCTTTTACTGTTTTGGAGATTTTGTTCCTCTATTTCGTAACATGCACTCCGTGAGTGGTAAGAATCAAGTTGAACCTTGAAATCTATCTAACATTAAATTGATACATCAGTATGCTCAAGACTACAATACTTGAACATACAGTTCAGGGGCTGACCTAAACTTGGGATTGTGTATGAAGCTATTTTTACGATCTCGTATACATACATACATATATACGGAGTAATATATGTAGTATAAGGAAAGTTATGTTATGCTCCAGAAAATTGATTTCAAGATTTCAACGGAAAAACACGTTTTGGGGTCACCTGATACCAAAAAAGTGTTTCTTGTTTTTTAAATCATCTGTCTGGTGACTGAACACTACTAGCGCCTAAACCATGCATATTGAAGAAACCTCTGTCTGTCTGACTCGAGTCGAAACTTTTGAGATTTTGAAAAAACATTCTTTAAAATTTGGGGGAACTTTACATGAAGCCCTCCAGGCATTTTTAATGCTTTCTCAAAACTTCAACAGCTCCAATTGTTTTCTTTAAACTTATTGTAAGAATAGAGTAACATACACTTGTAAAAGTAGCATAGTTCTGATTTTTATGGTTAACTCTGAATTTTCAAAAATTCAAAATTATGTTGTTTTTTTGTTTGTGTGTGTGTGTCTGTCTACAACTAGAAAAAGTAAATATAAAGATTTTTCCTTCAAATAAAATTTGTTACCCATTTTTTAAAATGTTAGTAGTTTTCGTGTAATATTGCTTGCAATATGTGCAATTTTAAAAAAATCATAAAATTTGATTAGATGATATGAGTACATGTGCTTGAAATATTGTCAGATAAACTTCTGTGAAAACTCTACATTTTTCTGTGAAAATGAGCTGAAAATTCCGCTTTTTCAGAAAAGCCATTATCCCAAAACCAGCTCCAAATTTATTCTTCAACCTTTCCAACAGATAGTGCTAATTGAACTGTTTAAGTTGACATAGAATTAATTTTGCTGTATTAATTTGTTTTTGCAAAAATTACATAGCGAATAAATACAATGCGTTGCAATAATTACAAAGCAAATTTTGAATTTACATAGCGATTAAATACCTTAAAAACGGTTCCAAAGTTTTCAAAGAAAATTGCCATTTTTGACAAGTCTTAAAATAATATTTTCGCTCTACATTAAAGAAGCCCAAAAAATTTTAAAAATGTTCAAAAGAAATGTACTTTGGGCAGCATAGATGGCAGCTGGCAAGAGTACGTGACAAGTACAAGTAGCTAACCGAGACCAAAGGAAATAGGAAACTAATACGGGAAAGTCTGTGCCATTCTGTAGCACCACTAGTTATTTTTGAAACTGATTTATAGAATGTGGAATGTTCTCACAAATCCGTCTGGTAATTATCACCTCGTCATGTAAGTCTACATGAACATGTATTCATATTTGCTCATGTTCATAATTTTAGGTCAGTGCACTTCATATATTGTGACAAAAGTAAAGTATGGTGTTGAAGTTTGGATCTAGGTTTGTATTTTAGAATTGGTGCATTTACATGAACATTACAATGGTATATAGTAAGATTATGGAGTAGACAAAGGAGATAGTGGAATAAAATAGGCAAATCTGTCCCCAGGGATAATTTTTTTTTGTTTTAATCATAATAGAAGTGTAAGAAAACAAGGTTTTCATCAAACTTAAATCACTTTGCCTAAAGTACTTCGTACAAATAAAAAAATGTGTTTTTTCTTGTTATAAATTTTTTTTTAACCTCATTACGCGTATGAATATTGACTTTAATTATCTTTGCGATTTTTCTGTAGGCAATAAAGATATTTCGAGAATATTTTTGGGCGTTTATGGCTGATTTTGACCCTTACAATCTACAAAAAAGAAGGGAAAATAGAAGAAGAAGAAAAACGACACCTTTTTCCTTTGTTTTTTAAAATAACTTGCATTCTGACACAGATAATAAAAACAACTAAATACAATTTGTAGCCCTGTAAATTCTCTATAGTTTCCCAAAATTTCTACATTTTATCTTATAATTTATACCCCAAAACTCAATAAAAGTAAAATTGTAATTTAATGCAGTAAAATCCTTCTTTTACACTTTTCATGGGACCCTAGGGAAATAGTGTAAATTGCGAGAAGTAAGGGCAATTTTTGTTTCTTCGATAGTACGAGTACAGTTTAATGCATTTTGAAACATACAATCGGATACATAAGGATCATAATATTCAGTAATGGATACATAATAAACTATATTACAAGGTCAAATAGAAATAGAAATTTACATACTTACATCAGAAATCAAAGGCATATTAACTGAAGCATAGTGAGTTTGAAATGTTGCAATGACACTTTCAATTTCTGAATGTATGATGCACACCAGCAATAAAGTGTACAGAAACTGCGAAAAAAAGACTAAATAGAGCAAAGCACATGAAAATTCAAACCTTGGAAAAACTGAATAATTGTAGGCTAACTTTAAAATAATTAAATTCTCTAAATTATAGTTTAAACAAATTATATTGCCATTACGTAAAGAAAACTAATGCTTATTGAGTAATACAGAATTAAGTCCTCTATTCAACCCTGTGGTGTGATAGATCGACACTAAATAACAAATGCTGTTGCAGATGAACTGATCCACCTGCCTGCAGTGGATTTAAATAATGACATAAAATATTCCGAACAAATTCCTTACTTTTGATGGTGGCCAAAATATTTCTTTATTCTACATGACACGAGTGAAACTTTCCAAATTAAGACAAGACTTACTGTATCTCTGGTGGCATGAGAATAAACTAGAAAAAACAACTTCTGTCATTTATCTGTAATATGCACTCTGGCGAGGACTGTTTAATGGCACAACAGGTCAAAGGTTCACCACCTTCCTCTACCTTTTCACAAACGTAAGGGTCCTGGAAATTGGAATTTGAGACATAGGTGGCACAGTTTCTGAGTTAATGAGTACAATGGAACAAGGCAGTGTGTGTTGCAGATTGTATGGGCACCTGCTGACTGCTTTATGGAATAATATACAGCTCTTTTAACTTCTGTCTTAAATTTGTTTTACAGAAATATCATACTATAACTCTGTTTCGACAAGTTGCACATTTTCAGAGTTTTATGTTGAAGGTATCGTATCAATTGTCAAAATATATTTTCCATAGTGTAGTATAATATGTGGAGAAGATATAATAGATACAGAAGATAATAAATCTGACTTGTATATGATTTATATGTATATTTAAATGATTTAATGTGTATTAATTCATATATGATTGTCATAATTAATTTAATATGAATCAGTTACAGAGTATAAAATTGATCCTAACTGAATATGTGACCCAATAAATATTACTAACAGAATTCATTTCATCATTGAAGTTACAAATTCATATTCTTTCGTAATGCATTAGTGACTAATTGTGTTCCTTCTTCTGTCACAGGACCCTTTCGCAACATGCAGTAAACATTTTAATAGGAAAACTGAATGGTCAGCAGGTGAGTTTTAGAAAATGAGTGCAAAACATTTACCTTTAATATGGAAATGCAAATATTGAGAAATATCACAGGGTCCTCCCAACTAGTTTGTATCAGATATGTCAGAAAGAGTCCTTATACTGTAAAAGGTCATTAATATTCATATAATGAACATTTTTATACAATTTTTTTCCCCTCACTTTAATAACACTGTTCTTCAAGGATCAATATTTTTCTAATCCAACCTGTGTGTGTCAAGGTTTTTCAAATTCTAAAGAAAATTTAAATCTGGAATTAGAAAATTCCTATCAGACAGTGTTCGAGTTATTCAATTTCATTAAATTTAGAATTATAATGGGAATGCATCATCACTACACCAAATATAAATCTGTGTTTTCTATGTGAGTGGGATGATGGTGACAAAACTTGTCATTACAAAAGAAAGATTTGGCTTCAACATAAATGGGAAGTGGGAGAATTACATTCAGAATTATCAATTTGTAGCCAGGGATGATATCTTCCTGCAGTGATGTCTTCCTTCAAATCAAAGTGGGTCTTATGAACCAGTTTTGCAAAACCTTGATTCCTTATGGAAGGGAGATTATTGATCTTTCAGAAGGTTCCTCATTTTTAGGAAGGAGTGATTTGGGGTTCCCATATCAGAGAATTTCTAAAATATACAAATTTTTAACAGCGCCTTACTCAAAATAGAAAGGGAAAAAAACCTCATGGATATGTTTCAAGAATGTTACGAAAAACTTTCAAGGGAGACAAGAGGAGCTGGAACAGCACACGCTTTGTGGGAAATAACCTAATATTAAAGTACAGAATTGTTTCTAGTAGGGCAGAAATTACAATTTACTCGAATATTCATTCTCTTCAGTCTGCCATACAATAAAACATATGACTTGAAAAAAAAAACCAAACGAAGTGCCTGTGGTGCATATCTGCGGTTATTTCTACCGTCAGGAAAAGTAGTCATATCTAAGTTTTATTAATGAAACAAACTTAGATCAATTTAACTGTTCCAGTATTTGCAGCACATTATACGTAAAAGAAACAATATTTCACATAAGCTTACCTTGCTAAGGTAATATTCCACCTATGCTTACCACATTGAAGTGAGCTAACAATTTCTGAATACCATAATCAGAGATCAGAACTTCTTAAAGTTAAAAAAATGAATTTGTTGTCCATTAAATGTACTACCTTCCTTCAATCTATCCTTTCATCAGAATTTAATCAATATCATACGATTTTTACAAAAGGTAACAATGAGAAGCATTTGAATATACTTTGAAACCACCTTGCTGTCAATTTGCAAACTGACAACACTTCAAACAAAGTGCAGGAAATCTGAATTTACCATTTCGATTTTTTCCAATTTTCAAAACTGAAGAGTGCGCTGAAAATGGGACCAGCACCAGTTTCGTTGCTGTATTTGCTACATACATGAAAAAAAAGTAAAGATAATAATTGGAGCCATGTCTGAGAAAATAATCATTTAAAATTTAAAAATTACCTATTTTCCACATAAAATTATGCAAAAATGAATCTTTTTGAAAAATTTAACACGAGCTTATTCAAAGATATGTTACTGATTAACCCATTATTTAGGAAGATGTGGAAAAAAAATGTTTTTACACTTTTGAAAAATCAGGCATTTCAACGAAAATAGAACTGCACCATTCTCATAAGTGTTCTTTTCGATATCCAAAGTCAAAATTTTAATACAAAAATTCTGTGCAGTTTTTTGAGAAAGAATTGAATAAAATAATGAAGAAGTGCCTATAATCCAAGTGTGAAGTTATGCAAAAACTACCCAAATTTTCAAAAAATTATACATGACCTTATTTCAAAATGTCTTAAAAGAACAGACTTCATTAAGGACAAAAATTCTCTATCCTTAATATTTTAGCTGTAGGAAGACATCGAAAATAATTATAAGTTTCCTTTTTTTGAAAAATCAGGTGTTTCATTGAAAACCAGACCTGCACCATGCCTCTTATGCCTCCTTTATGCCAGTAGATGACAACAAAATATAAACAAACTAGTAGTGCTAAAACAGCACATACTTTCTTGCCTCTTAGTAACAGTAATGTAAATAATAATGTACCGCATGTCAGTAAAGCATAATAGTGTTTATAATGAGTTATTTTACTTATTTGAGCACTCTGCCTTTCATTAATTGTATTTTCTTACATCTTAACTTTAATAAATCAAATTCATAGAAGTGTATTTATTGTGTAGGTATTAGAGTGGACATAGAGTATTCAAAAGGCCTGCACGGGCATTAAAATTCAGGGGTATTTACAGTACCATTACTTTTTTTTTTCATGACCACTAACACACAACAGTGAACCATCAAATTATTTTTTGCTGTTCCTCCCAATTAGTTCAATCTTAAATGATTCATTTTTTTTAAGTGAAGAACGAATTACATGTTACTCCATGGCTGAACATGTAATGCTAAATCCTTTACATGTTTTCACACGTAAGAAAATTTCCCCAAATTCTCATTACGAATCGAAGAACAAATATTTCATCTACATTCCGAATTTTTTTTTTTTTTTTTTTTTTTTTTTTTTTGGGTTGAATAAAATATATGAATAAATAAAACAAAGCCTCATAATGGTTCCATGTCAATATTCAATAAAGAGAAGAATTAAAAATAGTTTCTCATTTCATTATCTTATGTTGTTGCCATTCAATGAACTAAAATTTCCATTGCTGCATTGTTTCCCAAGGCAGTGTAGTTAGTAATATGAAATTGAAGTTAGAATGTCTGTAAAAATTTATCGTACTTCATTTTTTTTCATTTTTTCTTTCATGTATACATTCTTCTGAGGAAGTTGTTTCTGCTGATGTGTACCATCCTCCCTTATGTTTGAATTATGTGTTCCGCAACATTTAATGACATTTATGACAAACATTGAATTTATGACTTTTCTAATGCAGACTATTCTATGATGGAATCATACCTGTGTGATTTATATGCTTTATACTTGTCTTCCAGTCTTTGCTTCTCAAATTCTATTTCCTATTTTACTTTTAGAAAAAAATGAAGTTTTCTCACTGGTAAAGTCAGGATCTAAAATAATTAATTTTGAGGAAGAAGGAAGCTCACAAATGCTACAAAATGTTTGACTCACCACTGTATTATACTTTGTCTTCAAATCTTAGATATAAATGTAAAAGCCAAGCAAAAGGTGACTTTGCAAAGTTTAATGAGGATCTTGCACAACATATCAGTAGTGATAAGAGAAACTTCTGGAAATACATAAACTCTAAGAAGACTGGCAGAGGTTTGCCCAACTCAATGAGGATGGGTACAGTTGTCTATGCAAATACTCAGTCTATTGTAAATGGATTTGCAAGTTTTCTCCATCTTATATATTCAGCACTTAAGGCAGGTAGATTATATGTCATGTGTGTATTGATAGATCTCCCTATGTTTTGAACTCCATTGATTGGAACGTTTCTGATTTACGCACAAAACTTGAAAATCTTCACATGAAATTGAAAACGGGTCCTGATGGAATCTCTATAAAAGATGAATTTCTTCTTTTTGCTGGGGACTTAAAAATGTTTAAGATCATTAAATCTCCTCAAGATAAAATTGTTACATGAATCCCTAAATAAATTTGCCAAATGGTGCACAAATAAGTCTTCATTTAAATCCTTCTAAATGTAAAACAATTACTTTTTGTTGAGCTAGAACCTTGATCGAATGGAATTATACCATTAACGCTATGATAATTGAGAGTGTGTCAACTAAACAGGATCTTGGTGTTGTGTTTGACACCAAAATGTTTTTTCTATATCATCTTTATATTACAGTTCATAAGGCCAATCAGCTGTTAGTCTTTATTAAGCATACATGCTATGATTACAAATATTGAGATCATTTTGTTTGATTAGACCAGTACTTATGTACTCCTCTGTTGTTAGCTTGTTTTTCAAACAGCATCTCTAGAATTGAAACAGTCCAACAAGTATTTTAGACTTGCAGGGGTTCAGGATCCATTTACAACCCACAATCATAGCTGCACGTTTCAACATACCTTCATTGAAACTTATAGAGATTATGTTGATATGATGTTTTTGCAAAAACTTTTAAGTTATACAATTGATTGTTCACTTTTGCTGCAACTATTGTGTTTTAAAGTTCCTAACTTCAGTACCAGAGGACCATAAATGTTCGCTCAGAAACACGCATCCCACAGAAATGCTATCTTGGAAGGCGATATCTTTCATACTTAACCGACGATCCTTCACAACTGTCTGCTCGCCTGACCAAGTCGGAGAGGCTGGTGCGAGATTGATGCGTTTTTGGTTTGTTGTCGCACGGCGTTCGCCCTTAGAACTTCCGCTCCCACGAACGCACATTCCTGCCACCATCACCCCACGCCTCACTCAACTGCCGGTGGATTTCAGTGGAATCACACCACAGAAGTGAAGGGAACTCACAAAACTGGGTACTCACGACTCTCACAATGAAAATGACGCCATTTCTAGTATCAAAAATCACTGCTCACTTACCGCAGCCGCTATAATTCTGAGCTGTACAAAACTGCTCTGTCTCACATACGCTACTAGCGGTGCCATTGGTCTCGGCTAGCTATTCGAACTTACCATATACTCTTGCCACCTGCCATCTATCGCCGCCCAAGTGTATTTTTAAGCAATTTTTCGATTTACTAATAGTACATCCGAAATATTGCTTTAAGGATATTAAAAAAGAGTAAAACCTTGTCCTAAATGGAAATTTTCATAGAAAAATTTGGAGCCGTTTTGAAGAAAATGGCGTTTAAGCGCTACTGAAAATTTGATATTTGAAGCTCTTTCACAGAACATTTTTGAGTTTTCGAAAAACTTTATGGGAAGTCATTTGAAGTACTTCAGGTCACAAATCTAATAGTGTTTGCAAATCCTTGCAAATGTGCATATTAACGACATGGCCGATATTTTAAAATATTACATTTGTGTAAATTTTGAAAAAATACAACAAAATAAATTGTCATCTTAGAGTGCAGTTAGCACTACATGCACGAAAAGTTTGATGAAAAAAATTGAAACGGTTTTTGAGAATGGTAATTGATCGTTTCTGAAAATGTGGAATTTTGGGCTTTTGTCACAGAAAACTTTTTGAGTTTTCTAGAAACTTTATATGACATTATTTAAAGCGCATATACTCGGAAATGCAGTAATGTGAACAAATCACCGCTAATATAAATATAAACGTGAAAGGCAAGTAAATATAGTTTTGTAAATTTTTGAGAAACAACAAAAGAATAGGGCAAAAATGCATTTATGCCGTCTTATAGAGTACATTATGTACAATTCCTACCAAAAGTTTAATGATAAAAGTTGGAGCCGTTTTCGAGAAAAAATTTTTGATTTTTTTTAATTTGCACATATTGCAAAAAAAGGCAAACTTTTACAATTTTCAAAAATTCAGAGTTACTAACCAAAATTGTACCTATGACCTCATTATATTTACCTTATAAGTATATTCTACTCTATTGTTACAACAAAAAAAGCTTTCGGTATCAGGGGACCCCAAAACGTGAATATCTGTTGCAATCTCGAAATCGATTTTCCGCAGCTTTACATAACTTTTTCTACAATACGGTATTACTCCGTATACGAGAAAGTAAAAAGTTCCCGCGTCTTTTAAGCCTTTAAACACGTTCGTTGTTGGATAGTGTGAAGAACGTTAAAAGAATGATGTATGTCTCATGTTAAAAACCGTGCGTTTTCGAAAATTGGAAAAGTTCAAAATCTTGTAAATGCGTAATTTGGCGTGAAAGTACCGGCGAGAAAGTATGTTCTACTTTAACTCCACTAGTTTGACTTTTTAAACAGTTCCCGTGTTGAAGTAGATATTACAGAACCACTCTTCAGAAAGTGAATATGCGGTCACCTCCCTACCCTTAGGGTAGGGGTAAAACTCAAACAAGCCCTAAAGTTATTTAACACGGAGAAACTAAACGTTATATTGCTAAAAAACTAGCTTTATAAAACGAAACCTATAAATAACCATTCATTTATTATAGGTTTGGGATAAAGCAGGTGTCCGGCCCAGTCTCACCACCTCATGTCAACATGACAGCAATGTTCAAAATATAGCGTATAAGTGAGTTGATAAGTAATATAGCTCGCTAGTGTTGAATTTAGGTGGTAATTGTGTAATACAATTGTTGGGAATATAATATTCAAACTTGATTGTTGAAATGTTATTTTTTTTCACAGGTCTTTAGGTTAAGTAATTACCGTGAAATACAGTGGGAGAGAATGGAAAAAGTCAGTTTTCCAGGCCTCTCACAGCAACAGGGTCTCCTAGTTCGAAATATTGATGTTTTAACCAAGCCTGGTTACATACAACGTACCAAAAGAAAATGTTTTAATGTAACCTTTTTTCCATTGCTAATAATTTTCTGCCAACAGGGGAAGAACGTGACTCAACAGGCAATTCAGTGGAATCAAACAAAAACTCTGTCCGTGTCAAGACCTTTACACAAAGTGGGCATGAAATGACTAACGTGCAGGAATCTCCTGAAAGTGATTTCGAGTGTGCCGTATGTCACAAAGGGTTCAAGGTCAGAGCAAAGTTGGTGAAGCACATCCGAGTCCACAAGCGCCCCCATGAATGCTCTGTCTGCCGAAAGACCTTCTCGAAGAGAGATCACTTAGTTGCCCACATGCGGATCCACAGTGGTGAACGCCCTCACGCGTGCTCCGTGTGCCAGAAGTGCTTTTCGACGAAAGGGAACTTAGTGAAACACGTGCGGATCCACAGCGGTGAACGCCCTTATGAATGCTCTGTCTGCCCAAAGAGCTTTGCGGAGAGAGGCGCCTTGGTTACCCACACGCGGGTCCACAGCGGTGAACGCCTTCACGAATGCTCCGTGTGCCAAAAGAGTTTTGTAGATAGAAGTACTTTGAATCGCCACATGCGGATCCACACCGGGGAACGACCTTATGAATGTCCCGTCTGTCTAAAGAGCTACGTACATAGGTGTAATTTAGTTACGCACATGTCGGTTCACAAAGGAGAATGAATTTAGTACAGTTTCTCGTGTCAGACATTTGCATGCGGAAGTTCTTAGGTGAGCAGTGTTAATCTAGACAGATGAACAAAACCTTCATAAAGTTGACTATTAATCCAAGTACTGTGTCAAAATTCGGCACATTGTTTGACTATTGTTTTCTAACGTTTGTTAGAGCAAAATAGTGTTTTTATTGCCAACACAAAGAAGGAAAGCGAAAAAGCAAAAATTACACTAGCCGGAAAAATGAGGGTATGTTTGACATTTGCATTGGCCCAAACATGGTCAATAAAATATTTGTTTTTCAAAATACAGATTTGGCAAAATCCATGTGTTATGCCATTTGGCATATTGACTGTCCAACGTTTGCCTAGGTTGGCGTAATAAATAACCTTGATCGCCAATTTCACAGAAAACAATTGATATCGTCAAACCTTTTGAGTTTCAATTTCCCAATACAAGGTGTTTCAATATAAAATTATCTTATCTCAATCCTTCGTTAATTTTTTCCTCAGAAGGGATTGCTCATGTCTTAGCTGAAAAAAATTGCCCATGCCAAATGGATTTAAAAGTAAAAGAATTTAATCGTAAATTTCATTCAATCCTGAAAAGCCATTAGTCTGGCTGTCGTATGTAGTTTTCCAAAAAATGTGTTTTTGGATAATAACCGTCAAAGGTTGACAAAACAAATTCTGTTCTATAGGTGCCAGTTATCAAACTACTTTCTTCGAATTTACATCGTGAATACTTTGTCAAGCTATGTGAATGTATCGTAAAACAATCTCTTGCCATGCAAGCATCAAAGTTGCACCAGACAATTAGCCACCATTAAAAAAAATCTTTAGTTTCATTAAAGAATGGGTAGTCTATAATCGTTTTGTAAATGGAAAATTAAATCCAGTGAGGTATATGGGATTTAACATTGTCCCAATTCAATTAGCGAAGGCGAAAAAGGGATTTATTGGGAATTCTGCATCGATCCAAGTACAGACTATTTAAATAAAATTTGTTCAAGATAAAATTATTCAAAAATATACCCCGAATGTAAAATAATTATAAATTATCAGTATTGTAAAATAAACATTTATTTTTTTCTTTTTGAAATGAATTATTTTTTTACACTTCACCTGTTTCATTTCAGCTCTTCAATTTTAGTTTGGCCAACTTTAATTTGCCCCAGAGATGTTTTATCTATGGACTGAAGGGACAATATTTACTCGCCTTTCCGATGTCGCTTTATTAATGTATGAAACTGAAGCACCAACTGGATTATTTTTAGATTCTGAAAAGCATTTGATGTCACTTATAGTAATATTTTACTTTCAAAATTACCGTCCAATGGAATTCGTGGAATTGTTCTAGATTAGTTGTGTTCGCAACTTAACTGTCTGAGGGTTGAAATACCATACTGGATTGACGGGACATTATTTACTCGTCTTTTCTATTCAGTGCTATTGCGTGTGGTGTGCCACAGAGTTCAATTTTAGTCTCTATTCTCTTCCTAATACTACGCGAAAATGATCCGAATTATTACAAATTCAGCCTTTATATTGCTCGTGTATATTTAGGAAATGTTCATTCCCGCTTGAAATACGGCATGTTCTGGGGAAGCACAGCCTTTACCTCTCAGTCTTTCAGATTACAGAAAAGAATTGTACGAACCCCACTTGGGGCTTGCGTCAACCTTTTCGCGTGGTTAAGCTCTGTAAATAGCAAGAGTACGATTGGGAGACAACAGGAAAATATATTCAATGAGCAGTAATTTTATTTATAATTAACGTTTATTCATTTGTACTTTCCCGTATACGAAGTAATATATGGAGTATAGAGAAAGTTATGTAATGCTCCGAAAAATCGTTTTCGAGATTCAACGGAAATACACGTTTTGGAGTCCCGTGATGCCGAAAAAGTGGACCTTTTCAAAACGTCCGTCCGTCTGATGTCTGTGAACACTACTATCTCCTAAACCATGCATAGGTTTTTTCCAAATAAAACTCGTGTCCACACAATAATGCAATATTATTGTAATCAGTGGTGCTACAACAGCACATATTTTCTCGCCTTATTGGAAACATGCGCGTGTTGTAATATGGCTTTATCTCCTCTGCTAGCACCTCAGCTATTATTTCAAACGTCCCAGTGCAACAAAGAAGCGAGCAATGCACTGTTGCCAGCGCAGCGTTGTCTAAACTATGAGCATTCACTTCGCAACTAATATCAATAAAGAAATTGGACTATGTATGCAATTTACATGAAAATAATAACGAAAATTCTAGCTGCTCACTCGTGATTTGCCGTTCGCGTTAAGGTAACAGTTCCGAAAGCGATTTGAAAGCGAAAAATGACCGATCATCTTATTTTTTTAACATTTAAAATGAAATAACATGTATATATTTTAAATATAATAAATAATGAAGTGAAATAAATAATATACAAATTTTCACTTCTATAGTATCCAACTGCGTAAATTGGGAGCGGGCGACTGATGGCTAGCAATTTTTATTTATTTATTTCAAATAGGTTTTCAAATATTACTAAATGATTGATTTGTAAACGAATTACAAAAGCTTCTAAAATGATTAAGAGCAGTATTTTCAGAGCTTAATTTCAAAATTGATGCAGTTTGTTTCAATTTTGTTGTTTCAAATTAATGCAGTTTAAAACACAATTTTTCAAAAACTGTTTTTAAAAATGTTTCTCTGCGAGGAAGACAAGGGACGCTTTGTTTTGTGGTTCCTTGTTACCTAAAAGTACATCCGTGTTTTGTGGTCAACGCTAGCGCCTAACGAGTTTTTTTGCAAAGGGATATTCTTGGATTAATTTAAACCAACTCAGAGGCCAGCCAGTTTGAAACGTATATTTTTATTTTGTGGGATTTAAATGAAGCTTCAACATTAACATAACGGGAGATACTTGTTGCTAGTCATAACTAGCGACCCATGTCATAACCATTGTTATCAAGTGCACAAGTTTGGAAAAAATTTAGTTTACTTACGTTTTGCAGAGTGATTCGAATGTTGTGTGTGTATTGAAATTTGAATTTGTCGCCGATTTTCCAGGTCACGCCGCTAGGTTTGCTAGTGAGCAGTTGTCTCGCATTAAAAGTATTAGAAAGGTTCAAAGTGTCCTGTATTTTCTGCATTAACCCTCCGATGGACACATGGAGTCTTTCGGAACCCCACTGCTCTTTTATACTGGTAGTGATTAGTGTATTTGTACCTATGTCGCCAGCGTTCGAAATATCTATTTTTAGTTGATTTTGTACAATACCCATGTATCTCAATTTAACTTTTACCTTTTTTTAAATTTGCCAGAAACATAAAAACTTCTAGTTCGGACACTTGGGATCTTTGAAGACCCCTACGAAAAAATTCATTTCGTTGTTGTTTTGAGTGTAATGTATAACAATACCATAGAGTAATGATATAGTCTTCCTGCTTAGTCTATGACAAAACCTGGACAAAACGGTATTGAGAGTTATTTCTGAGAAATATTTCCATTGTGATTTGGCGGGACTCTACCTCGTCGTAGTGTCATATTTCCTGATACTGCGAGTGCGATCCTTGATTGTAAAGTTAGAAATATAAAGTATTTATTTAAATTAAATAATATATTGCGTATCGACCTTGCTATGCATGGTTTCCGGTGCGAAATTATCTCCAACTCTTTTTACTTTATAATGAGAGAAATAAGGGAGGCGAATAAACTATGGTAGTATAATAGGGGAATGTGAGAAGCAAGACAATACGACATCAATGAAAAGAAAAAGAAGAGAAAAAGTCGAGTGACTCTGAAAATCCATCATAAAAACCTGGAATGTACTAGAAATAAATGTTTAATTTGGAAACCTAATTCCCATATGTTTGTTTTGTGGTATATAAGGAACATTATTTCCGAAACTATTAGAGCTAGACACTTCAAACTTATAGGCTTTCTTCATTAAGTCAAACTACAACGTTTAGCATAGCTTTATTAATTGGATTGTTGGTGATGTAGATACCTTTTTATGATAAATGACTAAAGATATTGTCCGGTATCAAAACTTTTTAATCAACTTATGATCATTTCGATCGCGTTGCGATCATCACCAGAGCTAAAATGTAATACAAATATTATACAAATATTATTAAATACAAATATTATTAACAGGTTGTAGGTAAGAGGTTATTGTATGTAAGATACGTAAGCAAACTGGGTCGTACATACCTAGCAGCTTCTGGGCCGAAAACAAAGTTCTGCGAATTTTTTGGGCGTGTGTCTCGCTTAAGAACTTCGCCGGTCGGCACTGGGAGGGGGCGGGAAGAGGGGTAGGGTGCGGGTGTAGGGTCGTAAACCGCGGGGTTGCTGGTGGAGGCTGAGAGACGGTCGGGCGAGCGAAGGTGAGTGGAGTGGGGAGGGCTGGGGGTGGGTTAGGGGTGTACACTTTGTGCTAATTTTAGCAGAGGTGACGAGAGTTCAGGTATTTGCTGATTGAGACATGTCATGTTCTGTTTTTTGAGGGCGTTGTGTATGTCAACATACACAACGCCCTCAAAAAACTCGCCCGACCGTCTCTCAGCCTCCACCAGCAACCCCGCGGTTTGCGACCCTACACCCGCACCCTACCCCTCTTCCCGCCCCCTCCCAGTGCCGACCGGCGGTGTTCTTAAGCAAGACACACGCCCAAAAAATTCGCAGAACTTTGTTTTCGGCCCAGAAGCTGGTAGGTATGTACGACCCAGTTTGCTTACGTATCTTACATACAATAACCTCTTACCTACAACCTGTTAATAATATTTGTATTTAATAATATTTGTATTTAATAATATTTGTATTTAATAATATTTGTATTTAATAATATTTGTATAATATTTGTATTACATTTTAGCTCTGATGATGATCGCAACGCGATCGAAATGATCATAAGTTGATTAAAAAGTTTTGATACCGGACAATATCTTTAGTTTAGCATAGCCTTTTTATTATATCTTATTATTTAAACAAATGATGTAAAAAATGTAGGTTTGAATTTTTAAAAATAAAAAATATTCACATGTTCATCAAAAGTTGAAATTCCTAAAAATTCTATGATACAGCGTTTAAAATATTGTGAAGAAACTACAGCAAAACATTTTCGTGTATATAGTTTGAAAAACAGTGTTCCTTGAATCGTAGGAATTAGAGAGGCGTAATCGATAACAAAATATCGGTGTTAGCGAACATCGACGTTAAAAATACATCGACTAATAAACATCGCTTCTTCAACATCGATGTTTTAAGAGTAATTTAGTAGCCTGTAACATTAAATTTTCGTATGGATTACATTACATTCGTGTGCATTCAAATTTAATTAGTGTGTTCGTGTTTATCAATTCGCTGAATAAGGGCCCCTTCACACGTGAAGCGGGTGGCGCGCCACGCAGCAGCGGGCCGCGTAGCAGAGCATTGGTTTGAATGGAGGCCTTCCCACGTGCAGCGGGTGGCGGCTGCTGCGGCAGCAGACGCCGAACTCCGGCCACCAGAAGCGCAGGAGTGGCCGCGCGCCACCGCTAGCAGAACACAGCTTTAAATGGGAGCGTTCCCACTGCGCCGCGGCCGCAGCGTTCTACCTGCTCCGGTGCCTTTGTTCGTCGTCGCCCGAGGGCCGGCGAAACCTACCCCTCCAGACCCCACCCCCTTCCACGGCGGGCGGCGGTGCGGCCGTGACTCCGGCGGTGGCTGCGTCGGAAGAGCTATGCTCCTTGAACGAAGCGCGCGGCGGCCGCGCCGTGTGAAGCGGGCCTAAGAGTACAAAGCGAAGGGGCTGGCCCTACGCTCACAGTGCATTTGTTGCCCACATCTCAATGTGCGAAATGAATATGAAGAGAGAGGAAATACAAGGGCATGGAGGTGATTTCGGGCGAGAGTTTCGTCGAGGAAGGCAGTACAAACAGAATTCCATTGAGTCCAAGACATGAACTAACAGTGTTACCATATGCCATTATTTTATATTTTAATTTTTACCGCTTTGTGATCATGGGAATTTTTTATTCAGAAACAAAGTATCGGAAAAGAAAAAACATCAGCATTAAAAAGACATCGGTGTGAATACATCAATGTTTAAAACATTGATGTTTTAAGAACAGCGACAGCGATGTCGCATTCCTAGTAGGCATAGGGTCTTCAGAGTATTCTTAATTTTATCTAAACATAGAGCAAAGGACCTTTAAGAAATGGCGCTCGTCTAATTTTCGTTCAACTATCTGAATTTTCTAAAATGGCAAAAATAGAATTAATGTGTGAAATAATTTTCTGTTGTAGTGCCACTGGTTTACTTTTGCGCCATACTACGTCCTTAAATAGTAAAAACAACTTGTAATACTGCAGCGGAAAGTGGGTTTTTTCGTCAGAACTCGTTTTGTGGAACCCTGTTAACGAAAAAGTGGAAAAATCTCGTTCATACGTATGGTAAATGACTTGATCTTACGCATTACGTAGTTAGAATGCACGATTTGTGCCTCCTCGATGGCGAAAATTTGCTTTACAACATTTACAATTACATTTACAATTTACATTTTCTCAGAAATGACTTACTTTGTTTTCCTTTGATAGAGGAAAGCTTCAAAAAAATGCGCATGTATCATTTTTAGTGAACTCTCATAATTTTCGGATATTACAAATGTTGTAAATAATGGAAGAAAATATGATCTGTTTTAGCTCTACTTGTTAAGTTACTTTATCTATTCAGGTACAGAGCATTATTTTATGTGTGGTAAATCTTTACAAATAAAACCAAGTACACCTTTTTTACAAACGGTTTATTGTTCACTAATAAGAACAGAAAATCCTTTTTACAATACCAAGTTCCTTGCCGCCTGGAGAATTACCAAGTATATAGGAAAAGTTGCCGCAGATAGATATGACCTTTTGAACTCGTCCTGTTTCAGTTTAATGGGTGGGACAAGCCCAACCTACACATGCTCACTCTTGCACTGTAGTCTGTTCCTGCCACTTGGCTCTGCAGTCACTAAGGCCTACTGCCCTGCCGCTGCCTGCGCACGCAGCGCCTCCTAAAGCAGGAAACCCACTTCAAGCGGGCGGACGCACAGCCAGTGTTGCCAGATCGGCGGAATTCCCGCCCTTTTCAGCGGATTTTGAACTCGTACCGCGGAAGAAAAGTTTCGCGGACAGGGGAATAAACGGCGGATATTAATAAAGTTAGTAAAGCAGTAAAATTAGTAAAGCATCAGTTTTCGTTAACCTTTATTAATAAGTTGTTTTGCACAGATGTATATTTTTAAAATTTCTAAATCCATGTTACTAGAAAGAATAAATTATAATTCTTATATAATAAATTATATACTACCTGAAATCAATTGTTATCTAAAAATTGAATTGCAGGTTCCATAAAGCCACTATATTTCGCAATCATTTTTGTTTTAATAGAATGAATTAATACAACATTTAAATATGGAAAAAGAATTTATTTTACGTTTAGCGGATTTAGGCGGGAAATTTAAAACCAGTTCGGTGGAAACTGAAACGAACATGGCGGAATATCTCTAAACACATCTGGCAACACTGCGCACAGGGAAGCACAGAAAGCGGCACAGCGCATAACCGACCGAAATGTTGCGCACGGTATTTAGTGACTTGCCGCTATTTTCCGACGGCCGACACGGACGTAATCAGCTGTGCAGCGGAATGGACCGCCCGGAAGGCTCCCCAAAACTAAATGCGGTGGGGGCGGGCGGAAAGTACACTGAACTGCTTTCCTTCGTTACTTGTTGCCTTCTGATAAAACTGGGATTTAAAAAAAATGCGGTTTACTTCCTGTCTACATCAGTCAGTGTAGATGGGTCCGTGAAAACGTAAATGTCGGCAAGTCGCCTTTTGAAGTCGTAGGCTTCCGCGGCCAGAGTCATGTGCGTGATCTGGGCTGTCCGGGTGACGCCGCGTCGAAGGCTGTGTTGCCGACGTTTCGACCATCCTGTCGTGGTCTTCGTCAGCTTCCTTGGCATACCAGCCCTGAAGAAGACCACGACAAGGTGGTCGAAACGTCGGCAACGCAGCCTTCGACGCGGCGGAGTCACCCGGACAGCGCAGATCACGCACAAGTCGCCTTTTGTTTGAGGCAGCGTGTAGCGATGGACTTCCTCGCCGCGTTAAACGTAGGTCGTGCCAGGAAGCGCTCCTCGTGCGCCGAACCCTCCTCGTCAGACGAGGAAGGCGTCTCCCGCTGACGTTTCGCGCGCTCCACTGGCGCCTCGGACGTGAGGTCGAGATAGTTGACGCACACCACCAGTATGGAGAAGAGCGATATCGCTGAAACAAGAACAAAAGCTACAGCGGGGCACTACTCACCTGTTGTCGGAACAAGCTTACTAAACATTTAATGTTTTATTTGTTATTTTATAAATCTATTTTAACACACACTTTTTGTTATACAATAGCAATTGGACCTTATACAATGCAAACAAGCCAATACATGCCAATTGTATTCAATTTTAACCATGTTAAGATACGACGCCAGTTGTTCGCACTATATTACGTAATAGCAGCAAGCCATCGCCTGTTCGAATATTCTCAGAATACTTCCACCCACACCTTGTCTGGCGCTGCAGTTGAGTGAGACGATTTTCACAATATAAATAAATTAATATATTACGTTTGCAAGTCTTACCAAAATTCTCAGCTTTTAATTCATCACATGCTCGTGCATTTCTTACTTAGTTACATTTCAGTATAATTTTACGTCTTCAATTATAACGAATCCAAATCAATCGCTCATTGGCTAGGCTCAAGCCACCCCCAACGAAGTTTCACACTGTGCAGTTACGCTGCGCTGGTGGCGATCGGAAGCATATCCACCGCTCGCGCATTCTTTTATTTATTTATTTATTTACAAAAAAGCACTTTGCAAGAAGATTTCGTCTTGCGTCGTATTGCGTGGGAGTGAGAAAAGAATCAAGGCGACGCTCTACACTTTTTGCGTTACCACGCATTCTTATTAAATTTTTACTTTCTCGCTCTCAAGAAGGAACTTCTTATGAAGATGAAGTTATGTCATGCAGCGGGAAAAAGCGGCGAATTTTTGTCAGAAAAGCTCTTATTGCTGGGCCCTGGTAATGAAAAAGCGGATCAATCCTGTTGGTAAATTTAGGGAAAAAACATCTAACACATGGTATAGCCAAAACCCAAGTTTTGTGGATCATTGATACCGAAAACTCGATTGATGGCAAAACGTCTCTTTCCGTCTGTGAACAACTGTAGCGGCTAAAACGTTCTGCCGATTTTCTCCGAAATTGATGTTTCCCAATCGATCTCGCTGATATCATGACCCTTTGAATTTCAAAACGATATTTGATGCGGGTTTTGCAACGGAAGTGACGTCATCGATGACGTCTCCACGTGGGTAACATCTACCGCAGGGAGATATCGCCAGTATCATGAACGACCGACTATGGCGCCACTGCGCGCACGCGCGGGAGAGAGCACCAGTGGTGGGCGAGGGGAGGGGAAGGTGGAGGGGGAGCGTGGGGCGTGAGGAAGCGGAGGGGTGGGTGAGAAGAGAGAAAAACACGACACATGATCAAGCAAAAACACGTTAGACGTTTGTATTCATAATAAAAAAAAATACAAAAAATAAACAACGAAATGACACAACAAAAAACAGAATGAAAATATATTAAGATACAAAAAAGTAATCATAAAGGCACTACACAAGTGAAAACCTCACGGAGATTTTATGCAGCAGATTCTTCATCGGTGACAGCATGTAGGTGTGCTGTTCGCAAATCGATGAGTCGCTGTGCGTCGTTTCGTCTTCGGAGGTGGAGTGGTGGCGGAGTTGCGACACCGATCACAGTCGCGAATCAGTTTGGGAGAGAGAAATCCCTTCACGGGTTGCAAATGAGCACTGTGGCGTTTGCAGGGTCGACACTCGCGGAAGCACGCTTGTTGACGAAGCTCAGCAGCTAGACGACGCCAGACGCTGTCGATTGCATGGGGACGCAGCTGCAAAAACACGCATGTTGGTAAATTGAGCATCGTGTCGCGTTCGAAAAGTCGCTAGTGCGCCTGCGTCAGACTGTAGGAATTCGGCAAGCGCGCGGTTGACGTCCGCAGCAGCGTCCACGCGACCACAGACGTAATTTACACGCTCTTGCGTCATGACGCGTAACAGCGAGACACTCATGAAGAAGCAGGCAGTCGGATGTAGATGAACGTGACGGACTCAGACGGCGACACTCTTGCCGCGACTGCGTGGAATGGTGCGTTGCAGAGGTGGGCAGTGTTCATCCAATGCAAAAGACCAATAATATTGCGTGTGCTGATCCGCCACACAGGAAACGGGTAACGACTATGCACAACATGTCGAGACGTGGACATCCCCAAGACTCCCAATCCATGAACATACAGGATGCAGGTGCATATGGACGGAACCACTTCCCTTTTTGCAAACCCTTGGCAAAGATATGCTATGATGCGTTGGTGAGGGTGTCGTTCAAGTGCCCTTACGGGATGGAGCGATCGTTATCAGACTCCCAAGAGGCCGGAGATTGGAAGACATACGTGCTGATAGGTGGTGTGTTGTCACAGAGGGTGAGAACCCCAACCTCCTTAAAGATGAATGTCTTCGTGGGCGTCGTAAAGCCTTGCGCGTCGACGAGCAAAATGCTGCCATATGCACGTTCCACAGGTTCGGACGAAGACATATTTGCCACAGGTTGTGGTGCGCGTGCGCAATGCAGACGTCGAATGCACTATGAGGGAACAAGAGCTGCGCGCACTCATATGTGGGGAGGGCAATGACGGCGGCGGCCTCATAACATTAGGTGCTGCGACGTGAAGGGTGAGCGAGGCACGTGGACGCAACAACAGCGTAGCGTCGACTAACCTATTAAATCGTTGACGTGAACCCACGAGTCGTGACGCGAGTCAAAGCCTAGCCATTTGACAAGGCGCGGCGGACCTTTTGTGCGTATCACACGTCCCACCAAGACGTCATGCGGGTAACTGGTCTTTCGCAACTCTTCTAGGTAGAAACGACCCGCAACCTGGTTGCCGGTTGAATCGACGAGGGTATAGGGAACAGGGTTGGAGAGATGAACGCGAGACAGGTAAACGATTCGATTCTCCACGAAGGGGTGCAGCCTTTGTCGAAGAGTATCTTGTGTTTATTTGTGCTCATTTGCAACCCGTGGAGGAATTTCTCTCTCCCAAACTGATTCGCGACTGTGATCGGTGTCGCACCGCCGCCACCACTCCACCTCCGAAGAAGAAACGACGCATGGCGACTCATCGATTTGCGAGCAGCTCACCCACATGCTGTCACCGATGAAGAATCTGCTGCATAAAATCTCCATGAGGTTTTCACTTGTGTAGTGCCTTTATGATTACTTTTTTGTATCTTAATATTTTTTCATTCTGTTTTTTGTTGTGTCATTTCGTTCTGTTTACTTTTTGTATTTTTAGTGACGCGCACGAGATCACCAACCTGAAGACGTCACCGACGGTCCGTGGCCTTTACGGAGGTCCATGAGTGCGTGGTGAACTTGACCGTTACTTTCTTTTGCTTTTTTTCAAATTCTTTTGATCAGTAATGGCGTTGACGTATAATATGCCTTCTTTACAACCACTCCCTACGATATTCTTTGCGGCTGCCATGGATTATGTGGACCTCCTTAAAAACCGCGGCTGGGAAGGCTGTGTCAACGACGTTGATACGTCTGGGTTTACGGCACCCCATCACACTGTTTATCAACCTGGACTCCGTGGAAATCCTCTCACACTACGGCGCGCACACCGCTTGGTCACACCCCACTCCACAACGCGGTATCGCACGGCAACGTGGTGACGTTCCTGCACCTGTTGCTGGCTGGAGGTAATGCACATGTAAAAGATGTCTAACGGCACTCCCCGTTTTCTATGCTGCTACCATCGCCGTGTTCGAGCAGCGTACATGTTTTACGTCTGGGTCCGGACCGACCAACATGTACAAGCTGCACACGCGTGTGTTGTGAGCTCAGTTTGTTTTTGCAATATGACTTTGTTACTGTGCGTACCCCCCACTTTTGTTTTGTTTACTTTTATCTTTTTTATGCTCTTCGCTGTATTTGGTTTCATCGCTGACAACGTAAATAAATGATTTGTATTTCTATCTGATCATGTGTCTTTTTTTTCTCTTTTTTTCTCTCTTCTCGCCCACCCCTCCGCTTCCTCACGTTCCACGCTACCCCTGTTTCGGTCGGTCTCCCTGCGTCTGGCTTGTGCCGGTCGCTCGGCGTCCCGTTTCCCCCGCCGCCTCCCCCCTCCCCCTCCCGGTTCCTCCACCACCTCCCCCGCGGCTCCCCTCCCCCCTCCCCCCCCCTCCGTTTGCGCTCTCTCCGGCGCGTCCGCGCAGTGACACCATGGTCGGTCATAGTCCTGACGTCATCCGTGAGAAGGTCATGACGTCCTCCCTGCGGTAGTTACCCCACGTGGTGACGCCATCGGTGACGTCACTTCCGTTGCGAAACCCGTATGACTTCCTTTACTTACCAGTACCAAGTATTTGTCTAACGACAAAGCCGCCAACAGAAGGTGTCGAGGCGTATTCATAGGTTATTTTCAATAGAAAGACTTTTTCAATGATGTTGAAAATCACACACCCAATTTTAAATATGATCCACAACTTCAGAAGCAATGCAACTTTCTGGAAAAGAGAACACGGATGTTAATATAGAACACGTCTGCATATTTATGCAGGCATACATAATTACTTTAAAACAGAATACAAATTAAGTAAAGACAAATTTTGAAAAAAACTAAATTTATCATTACTAAGTGACATAGCCGCAACAACCAATGATGTACCATATTATAAATGTTATCCAATAGTGCGCGACACACCACTCCGTTCTGCCATTTTTTGTGCGCAGTTGAATCATACATAACTTTTTATACGGCCTTTCGTTTTATTTTTTGAAAAATTTGTTATCAAATAATTGTTTTAAGAAATGTCGAGGGTCGTAGGTAATGCCAAGAGTGCTTTGGAAATTGTCGATAAATCCCGACTCGCGAGGCGACGAGGGGATTTAACTGAGAATTTCCAAGGCACGTGTGGTATGTAATAGAGCTATTCCACGAATGAAATTAGTATGCCCAACAGAGTACCAAAATACGCCCAATTTTGAAAAGACTGTAAGCAGTGTTAAAATCAAAGAGGTTACGTTATAGTACATTCGCGGTTCATTGAACATCAACATAGCGATGGAAGCCGCCTCCTAAGACAGATGAGCCTCGGTTTATAATTGACCAGTAGGGAGAAGCGGTGTAAGAAAAATCGGATAGAAAGAGCGATAAACTTTTTGTGGTACACCGCCCAGATTGCGGCATTTTGTTTGTGTAGTTAAACACCATTGGTTTTAATTTCACAAGTGGAACAGTCACAATAATTGTGTAGTATCGTAGGCTTTCACGGCCGGAGTCAATAGAAGGTAGCTTTTTGAGCAGGTAGGCCGTGGTCGAATTGGTATTGTTGGGCCAAACGTTTCGTCCACGTTTGCGGTGGACATCCTCAGTGGCGGCAGGGTCGCGGGCGGTGTGCGGGGCGGCGCAGTGTTCGCGACCCTGCCAAAAGCCAGTCGCCAGCCAGCCGCCGCCCCGAACACTGCGCCCGCGACCCTGCCAAAAGCCAGTCGCCTGCCAGCCGCCGCCCCGAACACTGCGCCCGCGACCCTGCCAAAAGCCAGTCGCCAGCCAGCCGCCGCCCCGAACACTGCGCCCGCGACCCTGCCAAAAGCCAGTCGCCAGCCAGCCGCCGCCCCGAACACTGCGCCCGCGACCCTGCCAAAAGCCAGTCGCCAGCCAGCCGCCGCCCCGAACACTGCGCCCGCGACCCTGCCAAAAGCCAGTCGCCTGCCAGCCGCCGCCCCCAACACTGCGCCCGCGACCCTGCCAAAAGCCAGTCGCCAGCCAGCCGCCGCCCCGAACACTGCGCCCGCGACCCTGCCAAAAGCCAGTCGCCAGCCAGCCGCCGCCCCGAACACTGCGCCCGCGACCCTGCCAAAAGCCAGTCGCCAGCCAGCCGCCGCCCCGAACACTGTGCCCGCGACCCTGCCAAAAGCCAGTCGCCAGCCAGCCGCCGCCCCGAACACTGCGCCCGCGACCCTGCCAAAAGCCAGTCGCCAGCCAGCCGCCGCCCCGAACACTGCGCCCGCGACCCTGCCAAAAGCCAGTCGCCAGCCAGCCGCCGCCCCGAACACTGCGCCCGCGACCCTGCCAAAAGCCAGTCGCCAGCCAGCCGCCGCCCCGAACACTGCGCCCGCGACCCTGCCAAAAGCCAGTCGCCAGCCAGCCGCCGCCCCGAACACTGCGCCCGCGACCCTGCCAAAAGCCAGTCGCCAGCCAGCCGCCGCCCCGAACACTGCGCCCGCGACCCTGCCAAAAGCCAGTCGCCAGCCAGCCGCCGCCCCGAACACTGCGCCCGCGACCCTGCCAAAAGCCAGTCGCCAGCCAGCCGCCGCCCCGAACACTGCGCCCGCGACCCTGCCAAAAGCCAGTCGCCAGCCAGCCGCCGCCCCGAACACTGCGCCCGCGACCCTGCCAAAAGCCAGTCGCCAGCCAGCCGCCGCCCCGAACACTGCGCCCGCGACCCTGCCAAAAGCCAGTCGCCAGCCAGCCGCCGCCCCGAACACCGCCCGCGACCCTGCCAAAAGCCAGTAGCCAGCCAGCCGCCTCCCCGAACACTGCGCCCGCGACCCTGCCAAAAGCCAGTCGCCAGCCAGCCGCCGCCCCGAACACTGCGCCCGTGACCCTGCCAAAAGCCAGTCGCCAGCCAGCCGCCGCCCCGAACACTGCACCCGCGACCCTGCCAAAAGCCAGTCGCCAGCCAGCCGCCGCCCCGAACACTGCGCCCACGACCCTGCCAAAAGCCAGTCGCCAGCCAGCCGCCGCCCCGAACACTGCGCCCACGACCCTGCCAAAAGCCAGTCGCCAGCCAGCCGCCGCCCCGAACACTGCGCCCGCGACCCTGCCAAAAGCCAGTCGCCAGCCAGCCGCCGCCCGGAACACTGCGCCCGCGACCCTGCCAAAAGCCAGTCGCCAGCCAGCCGCCGCCCCGAACACCGCCCGCGACCCTGCCAAAAGCCAGTAGCCAGCCAGCCGCCTCCCCGAACACTGCGCCCGCGACCCTGCCAAAAGCCAGTCGCCAGCCAGCCGCCGCCCCGAACACTGCGCCCGTGACCCTGCCAAAAGCCAGTCGCCAGCCAGCCGCCGCCCCGAACACTGCACCCGCGACCCTGCCAAAAGCCAGTCGCCAGCCAGCCGCCGCCCCGAACACTGCGCCCGCGACCCTGCCAAAAGCCAGTCGCCAGCCAGCCGCCGCCCCGAACACCGCCCGCGACCCTGCCAAAAGCCAGTAGCCAGCCAGCCGCCTCCCCGAACACTGCGCCCGCGACCCTGCCAAAAGCCAGTCGCCAGCCAGCCGCCGCCCCGAACACTGCGCCCGTGACCCTGCCAAAAGCCAGTCGCCAGCCAGCCGCCGCCCCGAACACTGCGCCCGTGACCCTGCCAAAAGCCAGTCGCCAGCCAGCCGCCGCCCCGAACACTGCGCCCGCGACCCTGCCAAAAGCCAGTCGCCAGCCAGCCGCCGCCCCGAACACTGCGCCCGCGACCCTGCCAAAAGCCAGTCGCCAGCCAGCCGCCGCCCCGAACACCGCCCGCGACCCTGCCAAAAGCCAGTAGCCAGCCAGCCGCCTCCCCGAACACTGCGCCCGCGACCCTGCCAAAAGCCAGTCGCCAGCCAGCCGCCGCCCCGAACACTGCGCCCGTGACCCTGCCAAAAGCCAGTCGCCAGCCAGCCGCCGCCCCGAACACTGCGCCCGTGACCCTGCCAAAAGCCAGTCGCCAGCCAGCCGCCGCCCCGAACACTGCGCCCGCGACCCTGCCAAAAGCCAGTCGCCAGCCAGCCGCCGCCCCGAACACCGCCCGCGACCCTGCCAAAAGCCAGTAGCCAGCCAGCCGCCTCCCCGAACACTGCGCCCGCGACCCTGCCAAAAGCCAGTCGCCAGCCAGCCGCCGCCCCGAACACTGCGCCCGCGACCCTGCCAAAAGCCAGTCGCCAGCCAGCCGCCGCCCCGAACACTGCGCCCGTGACCCTGCCAAAAGCCAGTCGCCAGCCAGCCGCCGCCCCGAACACTGCACCCGCGACCCTGCCAAAAGCCAGTCGCCAGCCAGCCGCCGCCCCGAACACTGCGCCCGCGACCCTGCCAAAAGCCAGTCGCCAGCCAGCCGCCGCCCCGAACACCGCCCGCGACCCTGCCAAAAGCCAGTAGCCAGCCAGCCGCCTCCCCGAACACTGCGCCCGCGACCCTGCCAAAAGCCAGTCGCCAGCCAGCCGCCGCCCCGAACACTGCGCCCGTGACCCTGCCAAAAGCCAGTCGCCAGCCAGCCGCCGCCCCGAACACTGCACCCGCGACCCTGCCAAAAGCCAGTCGCCAGCCAGCCGCCGCCCCGAACACTGCGCCCGCGACCCTGCCAAAAGCCAGTCGCCAGCCAGCCGCCGCCCCGAACACTGCGCCCGCGACCCTGCCAAAAGCCAGTCGCCAGCCAGCCGCCGCCCGGAACACTGCGCCCGCGACCCTGCCAAAAGCCAGTCGCCAGCCAGCCGCCGCCCCGAACACCGCCCGCGACCCTGCCAAAAGCCAGTAGCCAGCCAGCCGCCTCCCCGAACACTGCGCCCGCGACCCTGCCAAAAGCCAGTCGCCAGCCAGCCGCCGCCCCGAACACTGCGCCCGTGACCCTGCCAAAAGCCAGTCGCCAGCCAGCCGCCGCCCCGAACACTGCGCCCGTGACCCTGCCAAAAGCCAGTCGCCAGCCAGCCGCCGCCCCGAACACTGCGCCCGCGACCCTGCCAAAAGCCAGTCGCCAGCCAGCCGCCGCCCCGAACACTGCGCCCGCGACCCTGCCAAAAGCCAGTCGCCAGCCAGCCGCCGCCCCGAACACCGCCCGCGACCCTGCCAAAAGCCAGTCGCCAGCCAGCCGCCGCCCCGAACACTGTGCCCGCGACCCTGCCAAAAGCCAGTCGCCAGCCAGCCGCCGCCCCGAACACTGCGCCCGCGACCCTGCCAAAAGCCAGTCGCCAGCCAGCCGCCGCCCCGAACACTGCGCCCGCGACCCTGCCAAAAGCCAGTCGCCAGCCAGCCGCCGCCCCGAACACTGCGCCCGCGACCCTGCCAAAAGCCAGTCGCCAGCCAGCCGCCGCCCCGAACACTGCGCCCGCGACCCTGCCAAAAGCCAGTCGCCAGCCAGCCGCCGCCCCGAACACTGCACCCGCGACCCTGCCAAAAGCCAGTCGCCAGCCAGCCGCCGCCCCGAACACTGTGCCCGCGACCCTGCCAAAAGCCAGTCGCCAGCCAGCCGCCGCCCCGAACACTGCGCCCGCGACCCTGCCAAAAGCCAGTCGCCAGCCAGCCGCCGCCCCGAACACTGCGCCCGCGACCCTGCCAAAAGCCAGTCGCCAGCCAGCCGCCGCCCCGAACACTGTGCCCGCGACCCTGCCAAAAGCCAGTCGCCAGCCAGCCGCCGCCCCGAATACTGCGCCCGCGACCCTGCCAAAAGCCAGTCGCCAGCCAGCCGCCGCCCCGAACACTGCGCCCGCGACCCTGCCAAAAGCCAGTCGCCAGCCAGCCGCCGCCCCGAACACTGCGCCCGCGACCCTGCCAAAAGCCAGTCGCCAGCCAGCCGCCGCCCCGAACACTGCGCCCGCGACCCTGCCAAAAGCCAGTCGCCAGCCAGCCGCCGCCCCGAACACTGTGCCCGCGACCCTGCCAAAAGCCAGTCGCCAGCCAGCCGCCGCCCCGAACACTGCACCCGCGACCCTGCCAAAAGCCAGTCGCCAGCCAGCCGCCGCCCCGAACACTGCGCCCGCGACCCTGCCAAAAGCCAGTCGCCAGCCAGCCGCCGCCCCGAACACTGCGCCCGCGACCCTGCCAAAAGCCAGTCGCCAGCCAGCCGCCGCCCCGAACACTGGTCCCGCGACCCTGCCAAAAGCCAGTCGCCAGCCAGCCGCCGCCCCGAACACTGCGCCCGCGACCCTGCCAAAAGCCAGTCGCCAGCCAGCCGCCGCCCCGAACACTGCACCCGCGACCCTGCCAAAAGCCAGTCGCCAGCCAGCCGCCGCCCCGAACACTGCGCCCGCGACCCTGCCAAAAGCCAGTCGCCAGCCAGCCGCCGCCCCGAACACTGCGCCCGCGACCCTGCCAAAAGCCAGTCGCCAGCCAGCCGCCGCCCCGAACACTGCACCCGCGACCCTGCCAAAAGCCAGTCGCCAGCCAGCCGCCGCCCCGAACACTGCACCCGCGACCCTGCCAAAAGCCAGTCGCCAGCCAGCCGCCGCCCCGAACACTGTGCCCGCGACCCTGCCAAAAGCCAGTCGCCTGCCAGCCGCCGCCCCGAACACTGCGCCCGCGACCCTGCCAAAAGCCAGTCGCCAGCCAGCCGCCGCCCCGAACACTGCGCCCGCGACCCTGCCGCCACTGAGGATGTCCACCGCAAACGTGGACGAAAGGTTTGGCCCAACAATGCCAATTGGACCACGGACTACCAGCCCGGAAAATCTACCTTCTAGTCACAATAATTTATTGGACAAGAATATCTATTCCCGCCCCGCTGCGGAGATTTTTAAAGGTTACGTCGAGGACCTACGTGTAGATGAACAGGTGTTTTTAAAGTTTGTGGAAAGTTTGAATATATGCTCAAGTAAATTGAATAGAAATGCCAATATATGTTCAAGTAAATTGAGTAGAAATGTCGAGTGTTTACCCTCATTTATTATTTTTATCTACGTTTTTACTTTTTCGTCCTTAAAGGAATATTGTAATCGTGCGCCGGAAAATGACGAATTTTCGACCCAAAAATTCTTATTGCCGGGCCCTAGTTAGGTAAGAGTAGATAAATCCAGTTGCTAAATTTAGAAAAACTCCTCTAACATGTGGTGTAGCCAGAATCCATGTTTTGTTGGTCCTTGTTAACGAAAAATGGATTGGCGTCAAAACGTCTGCCTGTCAATTTGCTTGTGCACAACGCTAGCGCATATACCGATCAGCTTATTTTCTCCAAAATTGATATTCCCCAAACATTCTAGCTGATGTCGCGGAACCTGGAGTTTGAAACCGATATTTTAATTTTGGGGGTACTTTACGCGACGCCCCTGTGATTTTTTTTTTCAAAAAGGGCTCCAATTTTTTTAATTAAATTTTGTTGTTAGTACAGTGCAAAGAACGCTAAGAGAGTGGTGCAGGTTTCATTTTTGTTGTCATTCCCGATGTTTTAAACTTTAATTTTTAAAACTTCAAAATTGAAGATATAAATGTTTCCCTGAAAGACTATTGTACAAAATAAGCTCTTTAAAAAGGTCATGTAAAATTTTTGAAAAAACGAGTAGTTTTTATGTATTTTGTGATAGAAATATACAAAAAAAACTCTCAAAAACCGCTTCAATTTTTTTCTCTGAATTTTCTTCAGTTATGTAATTATAGACGTTAAAAATATGGAGTAGGTCACATTTTCGTGTATTTCTCTTTTTTTTTAATTGAAAAAGAATCAAATCACAATATGGAAGATAGAGATTTTTTCTTCAGACAAAGTCTGTTGCACAAAATTAGCTCTTTAAAAAACATCATGGACATTTTTTTAAAATAATCGAGTAGTTTTTCTTAGTTTGCGATTGAAACTTACTAAAATTTCTTAAAAACCGCTCCAAAATTTTTCTTTAAATTTTCTCCACATATGTAATAAGGAACTGTAAAAAATATGGTGTTAGTCTTATTATCGGTTATTGTTCAGTTTTTCGAAAATTGCAAAAAACGTTTCAAAACTACATAATTAAAGATATATATTTTTGCCTCAGACAAAGTCTATTGTAGAAAATTATCTCTTAAAAAAGGTTAGGTAAACTTTTTTGAAAAAACTAGTAGCTTTTGCGATATTTCTGCTTGAAATTAATGAAATATATACAGGTTTCATAGCAGCTACGGGCCACGAGAAAAATTGAATGAATGATATGAAAAATAGTTAATTTAATTTTAATTGTAATTTCCTATTGAAAATGCCAATATTAATTCTATTTTTGCCTTCTCGCACTTTTACTTCACTTTATTCTACAATTTGTATTCTCAATGTATTGATGTGAGACTACAAGAAGTTGACCTACGAGTATGTTTCTTTTCTGCATCAAATGCAGACATTCAACAAAATTGTACAACTGAACTCAAAAGGATTTCGAGGCAGCGTTCCTAAAGTTCTGGAATAGGTGTGTTACTAGCCAAGGACACTATTTTGAAAGTGGCAAGTTTGATGAAAATGCATATAATTGGAATTGTCGGGTCTTTTTTTGATCACACCTTGTATGTGTTACAGAGAGTGTTATGAACTGGTACATTCAAAATATTCGTTAAACACAATTTGCAAGAAATCAAAATTTCTCAAAATATATTAATCATATGACAGTATTTATATTATTGGATTTCTCTTTTTACATCGGTCAGATAGACTAAGAAATACGTATAGTTCAATTTGAAAGAATTATGTTGCCTCGACATCTCGTAAAATTCTAGTGTTAAAATAGAAATGAATACACGTTTTAATTAGCCCAATTCCTTCAAGCCCTTCCGTGAAAATTGACTGCAATACCTTCAACAGTTCAAGAACTGCAGGAGGTGCTAAAGTTACGTGACTTACCCTATATTTCATTAGATTTACTACGTTTCAGTCTACGCTTTTGTCACTTTTTTCCACATTAGTAAACGAATGAGTTAATTTATTTTGTTAAATTAAACATTATTTCATATTTGTGTATAAAATAAATTACAATGATTGCATTTGAAGTTTTTCCCTTAGAGAGTTTTTGCCCTCACAATGTTTGAACTCTTGTGCACTAAATAAGTAGCCCACCATTTGAAGAGTTATCATTAGAGGCAGATTTTAATGATGTCATATTTTTCTTTTCACTTTCGAACAACGCCGTTTAGTATATAAATTCATTGTATGTTATGACGTAAGGAAATGATGTAAAATGTGTGTTTTTTTGTGCATTTTTCGTCGATTTCGAATAATGTTCCCTTTTCCAGTAATTTTTAATGGTTTCTTTTACTGATTTTATGGATATTAATATCATATTATCGGTACTTGTTTCAAATAATATTTGCGAGATTCAATAAATCTTCTCCTCAGAGATCCTGAGTAGTCTATTCGATTTCTTTACTCAGAAATTGTCATGTTAGCCGTTGTATGTAACCTAAGCTTCCTGTGATGATTGTCAGCGCCATTGTCGGTTTAACCGATTTCGGAATAACTAAAGACATATCTTTCTGGAAAAGAAGAGTCCTAATCAAAAGTCTGCACACTGAGTGTACTTGAACGAAGAGAAGAAGCCTCGATTACATTGAAACGTATCCAGCTTTGATTGTTCATCTGATCTGGTTTTGATCACATTTTTACGTCATTTTCTTATACTCTTAGTGCATTTTAAAATAATTTAATTGATCATTTTTGGCAATGTTTTAGGTCACAACCATCTGCCCCCAAGTTATCATTCTTACCTGGATTACTCCAATCATAAGGATGATTGCCATGATGAAATTAAAACCAATTATCGCAAGATTCACGAATAGAAGCCGTTTCACATCTGCAACAGCAGGAAAACATTATCGATTTAGCCAGTCAAATCAATGAATTAACGACAGTGTTGCCATTAATGAAGCTTTCTTGTATTGACTCGTTATTTCATGTTTACGGGCGCATCAACTCCTATCGTCATTGCTCCCTTATGGGTGCAGCGGACGTTTTTATCACCGGATGTGGCTGAGTCGCGGTGCTGAGCTACTCGTCATCTTGTGACTCTCGAATAGTCACCCGACAAGTGAGGTAGTGTAGGTCATATAAGTGTAAGTAAGTAAGGGGTGAGGGTAGGACAAGGAACAGGAAGAAAGGATCGTGAGCTCTCCGTGGCCCGTTTGTTAGGGTGCGGCATTCGCCTCGTGTTGTTGTTCCGAGAAACCACATAAAATTTTCCATCTCCGGTCGCTAGAAGTCTTCTCCATACTACCGATAAGTTCTATATAGTTATCTAGGTAAAATCGAAAATTCTACCGACGTCTGTTCTCGAATCCTAGGACGTCCCGGTCAGAATCGCTGCAGGCTTTCTTCGTAATAAAGTTAAATAATATTCCGAAAAGTAGGATTGTACTTGCCCGATCCTGTAGTTTTGCATGGACATATTTATGTAGCGGTTTTAAAAGAAAAAAAGCTTTTCTAATATTTTTGTGACTATCAAGAAAAGTGAAAAGCTAACTGTGAAACAAGGCTCTTAATTACTTTAAATTATGTTTTTAAGCAATTACTGTAAATTGTTCCATGAAAATATGTCAATAACAATGAATAATTCTTTATTCTAAATTTGTTTAAACATCAATTTTCTCTGTTATTTTTATTAGATGTTCTATAAGAGCATTGGAAGTTACCTTTATACATTTTTTTAAACACGTAAAGACGTTTTGTTACCAACTTTCCCTCTTAATACGGACATGAAAGGATAGAAAAGAGGGTCGAGTTTAACATGCGAGAGTTCTCGCACGGATTCCCTAGTTAGCTCTTACTTGGATCATTGAATGGAACGGAAAAGGGTACGTGCCTGACGAATTAGGCCATGCGCAGACCAAATAAATCACTTTTCAATTCGAAGCGTGTGAAGCATGCGTAACACATACACGGCCTTTGGACCGAACAGAACAAAGGTTAAAGTAACTTACCGTTACTAATGTGGCCCCAGCATCGTTCTTCCATATTCATTTGTCCAATCATCATTACGCTAGAGTAAAATCCTAAAACCGATGTTATCTGAAAAAAAAACAATAACTCAGATAGAGTAGAAACCAATATTTCAGACTCTGGTAAGGGTTATGGATGGTGCAAAGACTCCTCTTGTGTATATTAATAATGGCTTTATTAATATGGTAAGGCTCTGTATAAGCTGGCTAAGTATGGTATGAGGAATGCACAAAACATGGATTCTGGCTACACCACGCATTATAGAAATTTCTTTTTCTATATTTAGCAACTGGGTTTATCCATTTTTTTGTTATGAGGGCCCGGCAATATGAGTTTTGTATCGAAAATTCGCGTTTTCCAGTGCAATATAACAATACTTTCTCTTCTTACGTTAATCAATGCGAGAAAGCCAAAATTGAACAGGCATTTTGTGGCTGAAGTAACAGCAGAAATTGATGCTACATGCTTCAATACAAAATATTTGAAGAAACTGAGTACAGGCGACAACCTGACATTTACCTATGATACAGGAGAATATGAAATCGATAATGAGCACATTTTATTCAAATTATCTCAACCAACATTTGTGGGGTCCACTGATAGAATCTTGTTCACATTTTCTGTGCATTTTTCATCTTATCCCTTAAGGTAGATACTTCCCAGCAAATTCCTTGAAAAGCAGTTTCCAAAAAGTTCCTAAATTTATATGCCTATTCTTGTTGTTTATTGATTAATTGGCCATGAAAAAAATGTTTGTTTGCGATTTTATTTTGCAAGTGTTACCACTTTGATTTCATTTTTGTGGCGAATACCAACAGTGATACTAATATAAGTTTTTAGACTGATAAGATATTTTTTGAAAACAAACTGATTTCTTAAATGAATCGTAAATTTTAGAAAATTGAGTTTACTTGAAATACAATCTAAAATACCCATTCGTAATTAATGACTGCGTTTAATTTTTACAAAGTTAATCTACGTAAATATTTGACATTAAAAAAAACTTGAAAGAAATATAGCTGATTTTCTTCATATACTACATCTTATCCAACTGTTGTAGATAGGTACTCATACTGCTGTTCGTAAGTACAACGATTTGTTCGTAGGTAAGGTATATGTTCTTAGACACAAGGGGTTGTACCTACGAACACAGAAATCAATTTGGGGTTTTAATTTTTGCGCACTTTTAATATTACACTTTTGCGCTGTCAGAAATTTACATGCTTTGTGAGAGTCTAAAGTATGGAGGGCGACGGAAAATTCGAGAACAATTTGGCTCTAGCAGTCATAAAAGATCAAAATGAAACTTTTTTCGTAAGTAGAACGGTATCCCCTAAAATTGATATTCGTATCATATTCCGATCCGTAAAGAAGTTAGTTAATATACAGGATTTGAATCTAATCACCAGCTTTTTTTCAATTGAAAATAATTGCTTTTCGTGTCACTAATGGAATTGCAGATTCTCATTGATGTATTGACAATAATTAGAAACTAACCGATACATTTGCATATCTTAATGATGTGACAATATGAGGACTGAATCAAAAAGAACGTGTTTCAAGATAATAAAAGATGTATTGCAGCAGATCGCGTATTCTCATACGAGAAATACTTCGTCCTTCACCCTAAGATAGACGAGTATTGACTTTTGCAGTTTTGACACCAGCAACATTGAACAACGTATTGAAATGATTAATGTAGTAGAATTGATTCCTTGAGTCGACCTGTACACACCACGTCAACGATTCCTGAGAGCGGATCGTCCTATTTTGATCAGAAGTAACTTCGTGAACAGGACGTTCTTGTCAGTAGTGAAGACCTACGAACGGAAATGTGTTACAATCTGCCTGTAAATAGTTTCAAGAAAGGCTCTCAACAAGAGGTAATTATTCTGTTTGTAACACTATTCATGGTGATTAATTATCCATGAAATTATAAGAAGAAAGTTTCAAGTTTTCTCATGTGAAAGATGTTAACACGTGTAGAAGCATTACGTCCACACTATGTTTTCTCTTCCGCGGCCTTTTTTCTTTCTCTTTTCTTAATTAAGTAATTATATATCGGGTATACCATTTTCCCAACCACCGCATCATATGGTGACGGAAATAGTATTAAAGTAAATCCAATTAGAGTTCATTGGGACTGGCGTACCGAGACACAATCGTGTTCGTAACGACACGTGGCCCGGATAGCATTTCCACGGACGGCTGGGACCCGGAATTGCATTCTACCAGTGAGAGCGAAAGCCGAACTTCAAGCGAAATTGGTAAGGACGACACCCGAAATCTGTCATCTGAGAAGACGAGCGGTCTAGGGACAACCCTAATTCTCCAAAGGAGTATTCGACGCTCTCGCCATCTGCCCCACGACGCACAAAGTAAGGCCCACGGTTTCCTTATAATCCGTAAAAAGTGGAGGTATTTGTTAGGCGCCAGTGACCGCTGAAAGTGCAAAAATTCAGGATAAGCTACCACGTGATTTGCTCGCCCCGAAGTCGCCCATCTCGAAATATTTCTTTTAGAATTGCGAAAGAGAGAATACAATTCCGCTGCCTCGCCTGCCACTCTCCCGAGGTCGCGCGGCGCGCAGCGTAGAATTCGTAGACCAGAAGGGGAGGGGTTCGACTGAGATCAGCAGTGAATTCGTGACAGAGTTTCTATACATCTCTGTACGAAATATTTAGCATTGGTAGACCAGAAGGGGAGGGATTCTACTGAGATCAGCAGTGAATTCGTGACAGAATTTCCATACATCTCTGTAGGAAATATGCAGCATTCTTATTTGTGAGAATAGCCTGGATTGGAGCTATTAATTTAGTACATTCTAGTCAATGCGGAAACGGTTAGCGTACCGGACTGTTGTACCCAAGTTCGCGGGTTCAAACCCGATCGAAGCCGTGGATTTTTAAGGGCGAAAAAATCCTTCGTACGCCTTCCTTCGGAGGGGAAGTAAAGCCGGCTGTCCCATGTTAGTAGATTTACTTGCATGTAAATGATCCTCAAGCCTAAATGACGCCTCTGAGCTAAATTCAAATCGCCTGTTTCTCGCCCAAGAAATACCTCCTTTCTCTGCTAGTTGATGAAAGCAGCGTAGCGAAATTTGCGTGGTCAGACGGAAGAGCGGGCCTGATAGCCCGAGTCTCGCCACGTAAAATAAGGCAAATTCAATTCAATGCAATGATGAATAACATTGCGTTTAACAAATGAACTATGAACTTAAAATTCCAATAATAGTTTTGTGATAATCATATTATATATTCGTGTATGGATGCAATTGAGAATTTTTTATGCTTATTATATTTAATATTATGTTTAGAACACGTGTATGTTCCCAGGCAGGCAAGTAGCTCTTGAGGACGCAGTTAGACGCTCGTGTCTTCTCTGAGCACCGCCTCCGGGGGTCGAACCTCTCCAAGCCCCCCCCCCCTCCCTCGCCGCGACACATTGCAAAGCCTGCCGTCCACAAATGACCTCAGCGCCATCACTCGCCTCGAAGTCAAGATCGCGAGGCTCTAACCGGCGAAGACGGCTCTGGGCGTCAACTCAAGTCTCTGGAGCGCCTCCGACCGGAAGGCCTCAGGGTTCGAGTCCCGACGGTGGCAGGATTTTCCGTCACTAGCTGCAGAGCAAGGTCGAATACGGCCGCTGCCTGGAGGGCAATTTAAGCGGCCGGCTGCTCCGGTCGGTAGTTTTCCGTGGTTGCTTCATTCAACACCAAGCGAATGCGGAAGGAGTACGTAATCAAATGGGCCATGAGCCGCGCGCGATCTTTCCTTCCTCTTCCTTGGATCGTCACACATACACTTTCACCTTCATGCACTAGACTACGAAAATTGCCGAGAGACCATTCGGGAGCTTAGAGCTTGTCGCGGCTGGGGCGTTAAGAGAAACCTGGTTGGGGAAAATACCCGTAAGTCAATGTAAGTCGGCGCCGGATCTCATCTGCAAATGGGGGAATTTCACTGCAACCTCCCGCGATGAAAGTATGCATTACACCTACGGGACTATTGACCTTAGCAGTTGACGCACCCGAAATCATTAATCAATCAAAAGCTATCGTTTAACCAATGGGCCTCAATGACCTCAGCATTCGGCGGGCCCATTAACTCAAAATAATAAATAAATAAAATTGAACAGCACATTTCCCAAACACTAAACGCTTCTATCGCGCTGAAACTCCATGTACTTTCCTAAGACGTTATTAGGAGAATTGCTTTCCTGGCAATAGAAATAACTGTCCTTATGTTATGCTAATTGCGTTTCGTCTGCGTAACGTTTTTCCTGCCCCCTGATGCTTTCTTCTGTGCTACACATGCAACAGAGAACGTCGGCCCCTGTATACATTGTACATAAAGATGTTTTGGGTTTTCCGTTGGCAGAAAAGGTGTACTACATATTCATTTATAAATACGCATTGAAAATTAATTTACAATAATTAACCTAGGAATACTCCGTAGGACTTACACGGAATAGCAAACTTAGCAGCGATTTCATAGCAGTGGTTGCATTCCAATTTCACACGGTTCATAACTTAGTCATGTCTATCAAAGAATAGACAAAAACAATCGACCGACTGCGTTGTTCGGAAGTTTGACAACCTGATTGCGAACACAAACAGAAGAATAGTTGGCCAACTTAATCTCTCAGCAGGGACGAGGTTGCGCTGTGTTTAGTTTTCTTACTTCCTATCATTTGTGACTTGGCCTGTTCTTGCTAAATTATGGAATCTGAAGAAGAGCGAATTGATAAAATGATATCTATGATTTCTGAGAGACCTGCGTTATACGATAAAGGTCTAAAAGAGCATACAGACAAGCACTTACGAGAAAAATTATGGAACGAGGTATTTGAAGTTGTAATACCGAACTGGAAAGACATGACTCTTCACCAGAGAATATTTTATGGTGCGTATTTACACCGCTTGTTTTCTGATAACCTTGGAGTAATTAAATAATGTATATATCAAAATAGCTAGTATTGAAGATGTAACCGCTGCAAATAAGTAAAGAAACATCAAACTTAAGCAATTCCACTAAACAAATGTATGAATAATGTTACAGATCTACATTTAATGGAAGTATTACCAGATTTATTTACGTTATTTCTATGTCAGTTTAAATATAAATAAAATGTTAATCATTCTTGAATATTGCAACATACCATTTAACTATTCTAAGTTAAAACTGTTATTATTATTATTATTTTATTACTATCATCACCATTATTAACACAAACAATTTTTTTCAAAAGATTATTTTCGTTCAAGACTCATAAATAATTCTCTTCTCGTATACTTAGGTATATTTTACTTTCTGGCCCTTAAGAAGGAACTTTTTTTAGTTTGAAAACCATTTACTTTGTCGTTTTTTGTTACGCTATTCTTTATTCATAAAACCAAAAATATTTCTGATGATTTCGTGATAGAGAATTGCTTCTTTTTCGACTGATGACTTTCTCGATTTCTTTTTATTTGTTGTAATTACGTAGCAGCGCACGTGTTTCTTCCAGGATCACAAATACAGAAACGCTGGAGAAATTTGCGAACGTGTTTTAAACGGGAATTAAACGAACAACTGAAAGGCCAGGGATCCAGGAAACGTAGAAGATACGTATACTTTGACAGACTGAAGTTTTTGCTGCCAACAATCGACGGGTCGGAAATGAGAACTAGCAGTTCGTTATTTGAGTTACTAGATAAAAAGGACAGCGCCATCGAAGACGCCCTGGCTCGACTTACTCCGGACAGCGGAGGAGAAAGAGGTGAAGGAAGTGCAATTAAAGTGAACACGGAATTATCCCGTTCGCTACAAGTTGCTGGCAACAAAGATTACAGAAAGACAGCGGAATATTACGGGAAATCCTTAATAAACATGATGAAAGAAAAAATGAATGAAGAGAGCGATGAAGATCGATTATTTTTATTGTCCTTAGTAGCAGCCTTCAAGAAGTTGACGGAAGAACAGAAGTTACAGGCAAAAATTGAATTTTTAAAAGTTATTCAGAAGATTACAAGCGAGCCCCGACAAAAGATCAGTAATTTGTAATTCACATCACAGTTGAAAGAACTTCGGTTGGATTTATTTAACAGTATCACAGCGCAATGTGTGTGGGAAGAATTGCAAGAAATCTTTGTTTAAAATATTCTACCAGATTGTTATCATTGTTTTTCAGTAGCTGAAGATTATAATAAATTGATTTTCGAATTAAAATTTGTTTGTCAAAAACAGTTAAAATAGTGTGATACGTACGAATATCAAAAGTGCATTCAGTGTTTCTTAAATTGTGAAATCTCTAGAGAGGAGAGAGAGAGAGAGAGAGAGAGAGAGAGAGAGAGAGAGAGAGAGAGAGAGAGAGAGAGAGAGAGAGAGAAAGGAGAGAGATATAGATAAATAGGCTATTATCCCTCTTCGTGCTCGTCGAGAAAGAATCAACTTCCTGCGTGTGAAAATGGGGATAATTTGAATGACTAAATTTCCTACCGAACTCGAGAACACGTACATAGATAGTGACGTTACATTTATGTCGAAAAGCAAGGGACCATCTCAGCATTCATTCAAAGACTTTCCCTTTTAATACTCAGTTTAGTTTCTTAATTACAAAGAAACAGTCATGCAGCCTAAAATATTTTACTTTGTCCTGAATCTTAATTATTGAATTTAATTGTTTAATGTCATCTGGCAAGGTCATACTACATTGTAAGATCGTATTGTATGTGTATATTTTGTAGTTTCTTAATTACTGCTGATATTAACACCTGATAGATATGATTACTATGTCGAGTGTTAGAGTTGTAGACATCAGTATTTACTGAAAATAGTTTGCCACCCTTCAGTACTAAGTCATTTTCGACAAAAAACACTTATTCGTAAATAAAAAGGTAAGATAATGGAAGAATTCCTATTTTAATAAAGAGAGGATTACATTTGTGTAATTTTTGAAAAAACAAAATAATACATAAAAATTGATTTTTTGTCATATTAAACAGTGCAATTATCTCTACCCATAAAAAAGTTTGAAGACAAAAATGGAACAAAATTCATGTAATTAAAAAATGTAAACATTTTTTTCTCAAAAACCACGACAATTTTTTCTTTAATTTTCTACCCACAAATAGAAGAAAGGATGCTTAAAAGAATGACGTGTAAATCATTTTCTTTGATTTCTCTGAAGTTTCGAAAATTGCAGATTTAGTAATAATGCGAGAGTGTATGTGCTGTTGTAACCCCACCACTACCTTTAGAAACGCTCAATTTTTGAACTTTGCTTTAGAACCTCATAGTCCCACCGCTCGCTCGATCGCGACGAAACGTCGACTGCTTTTGATTGATCGTTTGCAAATCGCACGACCAAAGGACGTAATGGACAAATGCTGGAATATAAGCGTTTTTTTTTCTTTTAGATATTGTTAAAATTGAGTGTTTATATTCCCAAACCGGTTAAAAGTAGCAAGTGATAACACATTTGGGGTCCCTACCTTTCATTAAATGCAACAATCACATAATTTGGTTTATTAGAATGCTCACATTTCTTTCTATATGAAAATCCTTATTATTTTAAATACAAAAGAAGATAATTTTAAAATTACCCTTGTTTGTTGTGTTGCTCAGGCTCTAGGTCCTGCTCTACCACCCATCAGCAAAACTAAAGGAAAGTAATAAAATAATATCAAAGGATAGCAAAATGATACTACCTCTCCGATGAACAAAAACCTACCACCAACAGTGTTGGAGGAAAGGAAATTGTTACTGACGCTACAGATGTTAATTAATCGCAACTCACCAAAGACCAGATGGCTATGCAACACGTACACGATCGGATGCTCAATCCAGGACTCATTTTCAAGATCTGCAACAGACATAAATACATTAGAGTTTATTTCATTCTCGTATACATACGTATATACGGACTAATATATGCAGTATAGAGAAAGTTATTTTGTTCTGCGGAAAATCGATTTCGAGATTTCGACGGAAATACACTTTTGGGGTCCTCTGATACCGAAAAAGTGTTGATATTTTTTTTCAAAACGTCCGTCCGTCTGTCTGGTGTATGTGAACAACACTAACACCTAAACTATTCGTACGATTTTTCCAACCTGACTAAACCCCTGTCGATTTTGTCTGAGTCAACTCTCTCCGATTTTGAAAAACATCATTAATTTCACTGGCATGCGAATTTAAACTTTCTGGACATTGCATAATGTTTAAGTAGTGATCTTTTATATTACTTACATGCTTATTCTGGAACTGAAATAAGTTTTTTTCTATCACATCAGGTTTGTTTTTTGTTGTTTTCTTTTTTCTTTCTTTTTTTTCAAAATCAAAGGCAAAGACACGCCGACAGGCAAGTTGTCAATTAATTTATTATAATATGTAAGGAATGCTTCTTTCTTACTACTTTTACTCATTTAAACTACTATATTACACACTTATGAAAATAACATAGCAATATTTAGTGTATCTCTTATACAGACTTGAAGAAAAACAGACCAGATGCCTCATAATGTATTGAGAATGGGAAGACCTCTGCTTCAATATCATAAGGTCCTATCTTAGTTTAAGGAACTTCTTTGCCTCTCTTTTCACGTGTAAGATGTAATTGTATCTTTTCCGTTTAGTAACCGACAGTAACCTGGAAGCATGTCTTGCTCCATTTCCCTTGATATCTGCGTTCCAATTCCTTTAGATCCTGGTGAAATCTTTCTCCTTGTTCTTCGCACAGTATTACTAGATTATATGGATATAAACCAGATGTGAATGTAATATGCGCACTTTGAAGCTTATTTTGCATCCTGGATATTAGAAATAAACATATTATCCACCTTTTGTTTCTAGTCTGAGTTATTTTTGCTGCCAAGAACTTTTTTTTCACTTTCCGGAATGTTTTTTTGCTGATTGTTCTGCAGCCCACACAGCTTCATCATATTAAATCAGTTAGCATCAGATAGCAGTTTTCTGGTACCTGGATCTGTGAAGATACAGTCTTTGATTGTGACATTACTGATATCAAGGAATTCATGTCACAGGTACTGAAAGCATTCACGTTCATTGTTTAGAGCCCAATTTTGATATGAAGCGAGGATAACAGTATGTCGGACTTGTCAGTAGTTTATGTTTTTCGAGTATACAATCCGCTGTCTACGTGGCCATTCTTTTCGGGTTCTGTTGGTAACCTTGCTCGACTGTCTCACTCGGGCACGCACCTATCAGAATAGCTGTGACTAAAATTACCTCTGGCTTTTTATTTGGGTTCCTGACTCTTCCGTTTACACATCATAATCTCAAAACCATATGTTTCTCGCTTAATAACAGCATTAGCATGGGACTGGATGAAAGTTTGTTTTCCTTGTAAAGCAGGACATACTTCAAATTATGCTTGGAGACATCTATAAAAAGTCTCCATTGTGAAGCGTCATACTGTGGTAATCCTAGTTTCAGATAACCTCCAGGATGTTGTTCCAGAAAACCAAAGTTCCCTCTTTATAAAACAAGGTGTAAATTCTTGTTCATTATATATGAACCAGTAGTTCGTCGTCCATGATGTCAACATGTTCTTTTCACGCAGTTTCGACCCGAGTATCGCGGCAGATTCCCTTGTAAGGCTAAGATCTCGAACAATATAATTTTTTGTATTCCAGCATTATAAAAGAATCTTTTCTGTTGCAAGAAATTGTTCATAATCGGGCATTTTACGGCACAAACGATGACGTATTAGATTTTATGTCACGAATGATTGCGTCATCACACATTCAGCCAATCGTAGCGAGAGAATCGGGGGAGGTAGAGCTGAACGGAACAGCCGATCATCGTTTACTCGCACGATGACTCGCTCCTAAAGTCGCTCGTTTTCAAAACATGTACTCATGCAAAAAAGCTTAACATTATAAACAAATTGCATAAACTACTATGAATACACTTTGCGTGAAAAGCTTTGGTTCCTTTCCAACTTCTTCAATCGAGAAATCAGTCACATTCAGTCCAGAATAGGAAAGGTGTTTTACAATTTCCGGACTCTATGGGACTGTTACATCAGGACCACGAGGAACGGCTAAAATTGCTGATAGAATATCGCTCGGGGGCACAATAATAATTTTGTTTCTGTTGTTAAATCGTAATATTGTGATAAAACGTAGTATGTGATATTTGAAAAAACGTGATGTGATGTGGGAAAAATAACGTATTATCCTGATTCAGGATGCAAAAGTCATACTGTGGCCATTCTTAAAAGCAATACAAGATGTCGGAAATGAAACCATCGCAGGCCATTGGGGAGTACTTCTCATGAAGCCCTTGGGACATTTTCAAAATTTTTGCAAGAAAATGTCCTAATTTTTCTTTAAATATTGTGTAAGAATAGAGTAAAATACACATAAAGGTGGCACAGGTGCAATTTTCATTGTTCACTCTATATTTTAGAAAATTGCAAAAGTATGGATTTTTCGGCGTCTTCCTACAACTACACTACTGAAGATGGAAATCTTTCTTTCAAATAAAATGTATTGTCCATAATTATTTCTTTCATTAAGGTCGTGCGTCTTGTTTTGAAAATTTTAGTAGTTTTCGCGCAATATTGCGTGCAATGTGTCCAATTTAAAAACTAACAAAAACAAAATTTTCTCCAAAACCGCTCCAAATGTTTTCTTTAAACCTTTGGTAGGAATAGTACTAAATGTACTTTATGAGATGACATAAACAATATTTTGCGCTATTCTTTTGTTTTTTCAAAAATTACAAAAATGCAATGTTTTTAACTGGCCACTCATGTTAATATTTCAATAGTGGTGATTTGTCTGTATTGCTGTATTTATGAGTACATGTGCTTTAAATAATGTTATAAAATATTTTTGAAAACAACAATTGTCTGTAAAAATGAGCTCAAAATACCGCATTTGGAGAAACGCACAAACGCCATTTTCTCAAAAATGGCTTGATAGATTTTCTTCAGACTTTTCGAACGGATATGACTTATTCCTTTGGTTAATATGATACACAGTTTATTTGAGGTATTCTTTTGATTTTTCAAAATTTACACATATGTAATTTTTTTAAATATCTCTCACGAAGTTAATATACACTTTTCGACTGCTACTACACTACTTCGAAAATAAGGAGAGTTTGCCGGAAACGAGAAAACCACTCATGTTTACCGTCTTTTACGAGGAAAGTGAGTAGGTGTGAGCGAAGGGGGAAGGGAGGGGAGGGTGTGAAAAGTGGGATAAATTGGTGCAAGAGAGGGTGTGGGGGGGGGAGGAGCGAGTAGGGGAGGGGGGAGTATTGTGAGGGAAGGGGTTAGGAGGGAGTGGGCGAGTGGAGGGGGGGAGGTCGCTCGGCGCCAGGCACTCACCTCGTGTTGTGCAGCGGCGGGCAGGGGGTGGAAGGGGCTTCGTGTCCTTGGGAGACAGCTGAGAAGCAACAGTCGGTTACATCGATCGCAGAACCTCTCACTCAGGGCCTTCAACGCACACATTTACTTTGTTTCGGTTCATCTTATCGATTTATTGCGTTTGCAGCACCCCTGTCGTATATTAGAGGAAGTAATTCCGAACGCGTTCAAGATGTTTGTGTACACCTAATCATTATAATGGGTATTACCAGTACACAAAAAATAGCAAATTAAGTGAAATCTTGATCGTCACTTGGCCATTTTGATTCTATACACTCGCGCAGTGCTTAATATTCCATGCCTGTTACTTTGCTACTGTGTTCTTTGAAATGAAACGCTCATCGCTTTCGCGCGCGCTCGCAAAGCGCCTGTTGTGTCGTCGCGTCGCGGGACCATGGTGGACCGCGGGGGCGGCGGCTGGGCGTGGGCGAAGGCGTGGGCGTGGGCGGGCCCTAGTGCGCAGAATCTGCCGCCCCCGCCCCCGACGATGCGCCGATGTCATGGCCTCGCGCGACGTAGGCAGACCCTAGCGGGACACCGTGCAGGCCCTGCTGTCATGGTTAGTATCGTAGGGCGCTCACCACTACATAGTGTGAGGGATGCCCGTTGGATCGCAGCAGTGTCTCCTATCACACAGTATTGGAGTACGTCAATAATTACGTGTGTCAACGTTGTTGAGAGTTGTGTTACGGCATATGAAGCATGGATATAGTTAGGATATTTAGGAAGGGAGATGGACAAATTAAGAATTATTATTTATAATGGAATAGAAGTTATATTAGATATTTACATAAGAAAGTAAATAACAATAAAACATAAACTGAAATGTAGTACGCAATTAAAAATAATTAACAATTCAGAACATAAAATAGTTGTTGGCGTTAGAACTGGTAAAAGCACCTAGCATATTATTTTGCGAGAGTGAATGTTTGGGTCATCAGGCCTATAGGTCGAGTGGCGCAATCCTACGAAAAATTAAAATCACTTTTCACGTATGACGTACATGGGTTGTTGCGTTGCCAGAAATGTGCGGCGAGAACAGTGATAAGAGCCCGATGACGGTGCGTCCTCACACTAGAAACAGTTCATTTGATGACTGCGAATGTCTTTGTGCCGTAAGCCTCGGGTCTTCATTAATTGCAAAGTTGGCTGTAAGGTCAGTTGTGAGTCTCGTTTCTTTTATTGAACAATCTAGTTACTCTCTCGCTAAGGAGTAGAGGGAAAGTTTTGTAATGCTGCACGATGAAACGGCGAATTTTCGGCACACAAACTCTTATTACAGTACCCTCGTAAAGACAATATGGATAAATCCAGTTGCTAAATGTAGAAAAAATCTAACACGTGGTGTAGCCAGAATCTGTTTTGTGAGTCCTTGATACCGAAAAGTTGGTTGACGGCAAATCGTCTCTTCGTCTGCCCGTCTGTCTGTGAAGACCGCTAGCGGCTAAACCGTTCGGCCGATTTTCTTCGTTAATATTTTTTTTCTTTTGTTGTAAATTCCCTTTTTATTGACTTTGTTTCAACAAATATATTTTTGTATTTTTAATTTGTGGAGTATTTTAATGATTCGCGTTTTGGCATGAAAGTGAGAAAAAAATCACCTAACTTCCGATCGTAATTAAGATACTATTTTTATATTTCTTGTCCAAAATGATTTTCGACTATCCTCTAAAAATATTATATTTTTTCTAAACGCATTGAAAACAGTAATCTATTAAGCAGAAAGCATTATTTAGATTAAACTATTTTATTGAAATGAACCTTCTTTTAAAATTCTTCATCCCAACGTTTCGAGGGCTAATGTTCCTCTTCCAAAATTACTCTAAATTGAAGATAATAATTGTAAATAATCATTGTGTATCAATCAGCTTTAAGGCAATAAGTCTATGTTAAATTTTATAACTATAAGATTTTGGTCAAATTTACATAAAGCAAACTGGAATTATTAAAAAAAATACCGGGTACAAATGACCTCACCTCAAAATCAATTATATTATTTTTCAATGACACTTGTTACGTACGAAGTTGTCTACGTACGAAAAAAAGTTCCTACATCGTTTATGGGAGCCTTTACTCCATTCTTTGGCGTCAGAGACCAGAATGATCACAGATTTGAAAAATGAAACGAATCAGTTGTATGTGTTGGGAGACGATCTGCTGAAGTATGAAGTAGGAGGTGGAAATGGTAACAGGAGAAAGGTATGATACGTTGGTAATTAGATTTGAATAAGAAAGGAAAATATACTGGGATAGATATTTACATACGTTGTTCTACAATATCTCTTATTTGTCTTTTATTCGACGTAATACGTCGTCATTGTCAAAAATCTAAAGAAATGTTATTACAGATGTCTTTAAGCATGTCGAAACATTTTTCAAGCGTACTTATTAAATTAATGTTAACCCTTATCTGGCTAGCGTGCGAGTATGGGCACGCTGTACAAAGGTGTAGATAGTTCGAACTTTCACCTTACACGCTTGCATAACTGCAATTAGAACTTCATGTTGTTTTCCATCTCATTCTAAAAGTAGTGTTTCCATGTGCATTTTAAAAGTTTGAGAAAATAGTTAAAATTATTTTAAATTATAAAATGGCGTAAGGAAATTATTTTACAAAATAATTCAGACAGATAAGGGTAAAGCATATCAAACATTTAACCATTAAATAATTAAACAATATATTTTCTGCTTTACTTGAACTTCGTTTCTTCTTGTATGTAAAACACTACAGATTTTGTAGGACTAACGGCAGTACATTCTCATAAAAGTCCATATGCTCTGCAGGTATGTAAGGAAAAAGGGAGAACAGAGAGCCAAAAAATAGAAAAACAAATTAGACAGTGAAAAAAATAAATCTCCTCAACATTTTTGTGCAATACAAGGCATACATGAGTGACTGACAACACTAACTGATTTACCATGAAATCAATATTGTTGATAAATAAAAATTGAAAATGAAATTGTTTTCTTGCTCATAAATAACTTTAATATTTCAGATTTCAATAAATGCCAATGATCAAGAAACATTTTAAAGCATTTTTTCTTCGACTTTCGCTTACAAATTATTAATAAATCATTCCATAATTGAAGCACCATCAGCAAACATCAATAAGCGAAACACCATCGTGAAACAATTCAGCCATGATTTTTATGAATATGACGAAATGTAGAAATATATCGTTCTAGTCACCACTATCTTCTCCGTATCTATCTTATCCGCGATCCGACCCAGAAAATATTCGAAAGCTCTGTCCGTAACGTACCATACGAAAACAGCGGTGACTCCGGTTTAGAGTTGAAGAGATTATCGCAGACCACTTGTTTTCTGTTATTTTTTAGGTTTAGGTTTTATCTTATACATAAAAAACAATGTTTGTTTGATGGTACTTATTGCACTGCCAAACGATCATCCGATTGCGATAAAACTTTGTCAACTTATTGCTATACTTGTGGGAAGAATAAAGGCATAGAACGATGGTATACCTGGGCATGTCCTGTAGACGCGCGTAGATGGCGGTTTTATGCTGACCCACGCGCCCCTGCTCAAGCTCTCTATGCAACCCGCAGCGCTTTGAAGTATTAAGGGTCTACCCCTGCGATTGTGAAATAACGCCCGGGGGAGACAGGTACAGAGACAGAGGCCAACATAGCCGCAGTGAGAGAAGGACAGACAGACCAAGCGACAGTCGGACCAACTGATAGACGGAAGGACAGGTGGACGGACAGTCAGACGAAAAGGAGGGAGACGTACAGAGAGACAGAAGGACAGGCGGGCAGATGGACAGACAAGCAAAAGGGGTAGGCGGACAGGTAGAAAAGTGGTCACAAGGGAAGGGAAGTCGTTGACGGGGTCAGATGGGGTAGAACGGACGTGGTGGCTGGCAGACGGGGAGGGGGCAGATGGGGAAGCGGAGGAGAGGGAATGGACGGAGGGGGTGACAGACGGACAGACAATGATTGATTTATTGTTTGCGATTCCGGGCGCGTCAACTACTAAGGCAATTGGTCCCGTGAGTGTAGTGTATGTTTTTGTGCTGGAGATGGCTGTGGTCTTCCACAGCTGCATGGAGAGATCGGGCGCGGACCTACTGTCGGCTAGCGGAGTTTTCCACATCCACGTATCTCCCACCAGTGGGGCATCGGCCCAGCCGGGGCAAGCTCTAAGCTCCCGACCGGTTTTTTGGCTTGTGTGGTAGTGTAGTGCATGTTAGTGTGAGTATAAGTGGTGATGATAGGCCAAGGAATAAGAAAGAAGGATCGCGCGCGGTCCGTGGCTCGTTTGTTAGGCATTCACCTGGGGCACTGTCCACTGGATGGAGAGATCGGGCGCGGTCTTACCGTCGACTAGCGGTGTCTTCCACATTCAGGTATCTCCCACCAGTGGGGCATCGGCCCAGCCGGAGCAAGCTCTAAGCTCCCGACCGGTTTTTTGGCTTGTGTGGTAGTGTAGTGCATGTTAGTGTGAGTATAAGTGGTGATGATAGGCCAAGGAATAAGAAAGAAGGATCACGCGCGGTCCGTGGCTCGTTTGTTAGGGTACTGCTCTAGCATTCACCTGGGGCACTGCCCACTGGATGGAGAGATCGGGCGCGGTCTTACCGTCGACTAGCGGTGTCTTCCACATTCAGGTATCTCCCACCAGTGGGGCATCGGCCCAGCCGGAGCAAGCTCTAAGCTCCCGACCGGTTTTTTGGCTTGTGTGGTAGTGTAGTGCATGTTAGTGTGAGTATAAGTGGTGATGATAGGACAAGGAATCAGAATGAAGGATCGCGCGCGGTCCGTGGCTCGTTTGTTAGGGTACTGCTCCAGCACTCACCTGGGGCGCTGGCCACTGGATGGAGAGATCGGGCGCGGACTTACCGTCGGCTAGCGGTGTCTTCCACATTCAGGTATCCTACCAGCGGGGCACCCCCTCCCCCAGCCGGGCTCTCGGCCTATGACTTGTCTCCCGGTGCGCGTTATTGTGTAGTGCCCCTCAATGTAAGTGTTTGTAAGTCAGGGGTTAGGAAAGGAAGAAGTATGGACCAGAATGTGGCCCGTGGTCCGTTTACAGGGCACTGCTATCGCTTTCGCCTGGCGTTGAGGTGAGAGAGCGCGGAAAACTACCAATAAGAGCAATAGACGGCTGCTCGAATTAGCCTCCATACCGCGACTGATCTCGACCAAGCTCTCTAGCTTTTGTCAGAAAGGCAGTCACAGTCTGGGCTCGAACCCTAAGACCTCTCGGATAGAAGTATTGTAATGATCTAGTTAAATCACTTTCACCCGTGGGAATTTCCGAAATTGTAGAGAAATTGTAAAGAATAGTTATAAATGGTAATTGTAAGGATATTGTAAAGAAATCGAGTGTTCTAATAAGTGCACTTTGCTTTACAAAAAAGTTTCCAAATATTTCGCTGCCATTTTTTAAAATATTCCTTGAAAATGTTCTAGAGGATTCTTTTCATTTCGATATACATTAATTTTAATTTAATATATGGATGGTACAGTAACAATGCATATTGAAAAATACAATAGTTAGTGCAAACTTCACCTGGCAACGAGTTCAGGAATAGTGAATATACTCATCTTCAATGAAGAGCATGTGATTTTCTGTTCTGTGGGTGTATTAGCGCCTGCAGACGCCATGAGGTATTTACCAAACCCACCCGCAGCATTGACAGGGTTTGATCAGCCAAGTTGGTGGGGGTCACAGATCCTTTTATATTGAGTCCCTTTACGTCTGTTGGCTAGGCTATCCGGGAGAAGCCTACGCAACCATCCCTTTACGTCCATCTCCTCGCCAAATAACTTTTAAGATGAGTATTTGCATAAAGTACGTTGGAGAGACTCAATGATGTTATATTCCGAGCCTCGTTCTCAAATTGGACACGCGCAGCGAAGCGTCACGATTCTGCGTGTACTGACACCGCCAACGTCCGATTTACTTTGACAGGAAACGCCATGTTCCCCTTTCTGTTGTAAAATAACATTTTGTTCTTCTTGAATCCAGAAATGTTCCTTTGGAATACATAATGTTAATAATTAGAGTCCGAAAAAATATATAGTATGAAAGGTCAAAATATGGTTATAAATATGTAATGAAAACGGAAAGTGTAAGTAATAAATATGTGAAATCGAATATGATATGAAATTTTAAATTTCACTTATTAAAATTCACAAATTTACAATATACGATCTTACATTTATAAAACAATTCTAAACAAATTATAAAAATAATACCGTTTTGAAAATAATTTGGAGAGTACAAATTGAAGCACACTTTGCATGTCACAAATTTCAGGTCAGTAGTAAAAGCGTCGTCTGTTGTATCTCAGACCGTAGTTTAGCACCCAGACCAATGTGCATTTATGTATTATTATATGCACCTGTCGCTACACTCGACGCTATAGAAGACAGTGTGCGACTTCTGTGTGTAGGACATCAACATTCCCATCGACGTGTTGAGAGTCTGTGAGAGAGCCTGTGCGGCCTGTGCTTTGATGTAAAAGGGGGAGGGGGTAACTTACTGCTCTTGGAATCCCCAGGGCGCGGATTCGATCCGCTCCTCCTGACGGCCGAGCTGCGTGTGTTTTGAAGAGCGGAAAATCTACAGTAGCCATGTCACTCTTGTAACACGAAAAAAAACCTGTAGGATGCCCAGCAAAATTAAATCCCTCCGACACTATCCCACCCTATCACCTTTTTCTAAATAGATAGCTCTTACATAGTTAACTGAGACCGACATCTGGCGGAGAAAGTGAGAGTCACGCCTCAAGCGCATCAGGGGACCGCCCGCGAGGCGCGCATGCGCGATCAAGTCCCCAGACCCGAGTCGGAGATAGGCTTCCAAGGGAACCAGGGTCGAAAACGAGGCTGGCAGGCGGAACTGCTTTGAATTTCCTCTTAGGGGGATCGCATGCGGTGCACGCATTGCTGTGAGAGTGAGTGGCGTGGCGGGATGTGGCGCGCAGCGTGGCGCGGCCGTGGGAGGGGCCGGGCGAGTGGCCGGGCGCCGGGTGCAGGTGCCGGTGTGGGCCGATTGCGCCTCCGCAGCCTCCGTCGCCTGACCGCCGCCCAATGCAACGCTTCGAGCCCGGTCGCCCGCCCTACTTCCCGGCCGACTTCTTACCCGCCGCGAGTAACTCGCACTTTATTACTACTGTTATTAATATTAGTAGTATTAATATTATTATTAATGAAATTGGTAGTAATGATTTGTATGAAAATTATTTAAATTATTTTAATATTTTTTGTAGCAGTATCTTAATCTATATTTGCTGTTGAAAGAGATCGTTCATAATCCAACATTGTTTGACACAATGATAGCGTATTAGCATTTACGGCACGAACCATTGCGTCATTACAGATTCAGCCAAACCAGCGAGAGAATCGGTGGAGGTAAAGTAAACGGAACAGCCGACCACCGTTTTTTTGCCCAGATGTCAAATACCCGAGACGTCAAGAGAAAGTTGTTTTGCAAAATTAAGTGTGGTTCTGTCATAAATTTAAATTTTGTGATGCAAAAAATACCGTATGCAACCTGTTTATAATGTTAATTTATTGCATTGTTCAAATTTGAAATCTCGCTCCTATCGACGCTCGATTTTAAAATATATACTCACGCAAGAAGGTTATCGTTAAAAACGAATTGCATAAACTACTATTTTAATTTTAGGTATATTACAAGGGTCAACTTGTTAGCTCTTGTGGGTTCATGTGCTAAAATATTTCGTGTGTTCAAAAATGATGGGAACTTTGGTCGTAAGCACCGTATGTGAAGTGTATGTTTTTATCACGAAATGTGTGTGATTTTTGACCATTGGATAATGATATCTGCAGTCCACCTACTCGTAAACTTATGCTCGCGTTTATTTTAACACTTGGCAGTCATTCAATCAATGTATGGGAATGATGTTGTATTTTATGATTTAACAGGAGCAATTAAATAGAGAAGGTTTGCCACGTGCAGTACACAGAGAAATTTGTTTTAACACTAGTCAATCATTCAATCAATCTATGGGAATGATGTTGTAAATTATGATTTAACGGGCGGAAAAGGGTTCCCGGGTTCACTACATAGAGGAATTTATTTTAACACTAGGCAAGCCATGTCTGGGGATGATGTCGTTGTGAGTTATGACTTAACAGAAGGAATTAAATAGAGGAGTTTGTCAGACATACAAAGAAAAATGTATTTTACCACTAGTCAATCAATGAATCGGTCAATGAATGTGCGTGCTGTGGTTGGGCGCAGCGGTGACGGGGTGCGACCTGCTGGCGCCGCGCGGGCTGTGGCGGGCGACGAGCGCGCCCCCGCTGCCCGACCCGCCGCCCCCGCACCGCGCCCACTTCTGCGCGCCGCCCCCGCACGACTTCCGCTTCTGCCGCAGCGTCAAGGAGCTCGCCACCTTCTGCGACGCGCCCAACGTGGTGAAGCTGCCCTACGGCCGCCGCACCGCCTGCCACTCCTGACCGCCCCGCCTCGCCCAACAAACGTACGCACGTGGAGTCTAGAATACGATTTCATGCATTTAAACTTCCCAACGTGGTGAAGCTGCCCTACGGCCGCCGCACCACCAGCCACTCCTGACCGCCCCGCACCGCTCGACAAACGTACGCACGTGTAGTCTATAATACGATTTCATGCATTTAAATTTCCCAACGTGGTGAAGCTGCCCTACGGCCGCCGCACCACCTGCCACTCCTGACCGCCCCGCCTCGCTCAACAAACATACGCACGTGGAGTCTAGAATACGATTTCATGCATTTAAACTTCCCAACGTGGTGAAGCTGCCCTACGGCCGCCGCACCACCTGCCACTCCTGACCGCCCCGCCTCGCCCAACAAACGTACGCACGTGGAGTCTAGAATACGATTTCATGCATTTAAACTTCCCAACGTGGTGAAGCTGCCCTACGGCCGCCGCACCACCTGCCACTCCTGACCGCCCCGCCTCGCCCAACAAACGTACGCACGTGGAGTCTAGAATACGATTTCATGCATTTAAACTTCCCAACGTGGTGAAGCTGCCCTACGGCCGCCGCACCACCTGCCACTCCTGACCGCCCCGCCTCGCCCAACAAACGTACGCACGTGGAGTCTAGAATACGATTTCATGCATTTAAACTTCCCAACGTGGTGAAGCTGCCCTACGGCCGCCGCACCACCTGCCACTCCTGACCGCCCCGCCTCGCCCAACAAACGTACGCACGTGTAGTCTATAATACGATTTCATGCATTTAAACTTCCCAACGTGGTGAAGCTGCCCTACGGCCGCCGCACCACCTGCCACTCCTGACCGCCCCGCCTCGCCCAACAAACGTACGCACGTGGAGTCTAGAATACGATTTCATGCATTTAAACTTCCCAACGTGGTGAAGCTGCCCTACGGCCGGCGCACCACCGGCCACTCGTGACCGCCCCGCCTCGCCCAACAAACGTACGCACGTGGAGTCTAGAATACGATTTCATGCATTTAAACTTCCCAACGTGGTGAAGCTGCCCTACGGCCGCCGCACCACCAGCCACTCCTGACCGCCCCGCACCGCTCGACAAACGTACGCACGTGTAGTCTATAATACGATTTCATGCATTTAAATTTCCCAACGTGGTGAAGCTGCCCTACGGCCGCCGCACCACCTGCCACTCCTGACCGCCCCGCCTCGCCCAACAAACGTACGCACGTGGAGTCTAGAATACGATTTCATGCATTTAAACTTCCCAACGTGGTGAAGCTGCCCTACGGCCGCCGCACCACCTGCCACTCCTGACCGCCCCGCCTCGCCCAACAAACGTACGCACGTGGAGTCTAGAATACGATTTCATGCATTTAAACTTCCCAATGTGGTGAAGCTGCCCTACGGCCGCCGCACCACCTGCCACTCCTGACCGCCCCGCCTCGCCCAACAAACGTACGCACGTGGAGTCTAGAATACGATTTCATGCATTTAAACTTCCCAACGTGGTGAAGCTGCCCTACGGCCGCCGCACCACCTGCCACTCCTGATCGCCCCGCTTCACCCAACAAACGTACGCAAGTGTAGTCTAGAATACGATTTCATGCATTTAAACTTCCCAACGTGGTGAAGCTGCCCTACGGCCGCCGCACCACCTGCCACTCTTGACCGCCCCGCTTCACTCAACAAACGTACGCAAGTGTAGTCTATAATACGATTTCATGCATTTAAACTTCCCAACGTGGTGAAGCTGCCCAATGGCCGGCGCACCACCTGCCACTCGTGACTGCCCCGCCCCGCCCCGCCCCGCCCAACAAACGTACACACGTGTAGTCTGTATTTTAATTATTATACTATTTTATGCAACTGGCAATGCCCACTTGCATCTTCAATTACTACTTTAATCTTTCTCACGTGCAATCTATAATATACTTTCCTGCATCGCTATTTGTTAATGTCCACTGTCCTTTCCAAGGGAAACTTGAAACTTCCACGTGCCATCTGTAATGTATGTTCTTGGATCACCAATGCATATGGCAGTGCTAACTGGCGTCTCCAAAAGCAACTTTGAACTTCCACTCGTGCAATCTATAAAGGATTGTGCTACATCACCAATGCATTGGAAATGCCCTCTGATCTCACCCAGGCACAGTGTAATCTTCCTCACATAATATCTGTAATATACTTTCCTCCATCACAATTTGGCAATGTCCTCTGGCACCACTAATAAAACTTTATGCTTTCACGTACAATCTATAATATAATTTTCTACCAATCACTAATGTTTAGGCAGGAAGTCAGTGCTTATTGGGACAATCAATTGCGTATCTGAATTTCCACACCTTCAATCCACGACGTGATTTTCTGCATCCTTGTTATTGTATTGTAATGTTGGAGCATAGGATAATCAAACCAAAGTCTACAAACACGCTACGAGACATACCTCTATTAGAAAGTTGACATTGTAAAAATGAATGGGGACATTCTACGTCTCTGCTTTCAGTGTATCAGAAACAAGCAAATGAGTTTCGAAAGGCTCTTCCATGACCTTATCATAAGCATTGAAAGTAGTTTAAAATATCTGATAATAATGAAACCTTTCATTTTGTTATAGACATGAAGGCATGAACTTCGAGATTTCTACAATGAAGATTAAAATTGTGAATCTGTATGGTTCGATTTATCGACCGAAGCATTAAAATAAAATACTCACATTTTTTACATAATAATTAATTCAATTTCGTTTTCTTGGTGTTCAACCCTAATTTGACCAAGGATGGGTGATTTTATATCCGCACATTTTTTAAACTCTCATAAAAATTAGAGTAAAGCTATTCCAACCGCTACAACTGTTAAATAAGCCGCTCTACCTTATCAAAGTAAACAGTTCTCCGTTGCGGCCTTCTTAGAGTTCGCGCAGGCGTGTGATAAAGTCTGACATAATGGATAATTATCTCTGATTTAGAAGTGTCGCCTTCGAGACCCGGTGGTATTTGTAGTTTGTAACAGCTTGATGATGCGGTCCTATTTATCTTTATTCCTTTGGTATTCTTCTACTGCAATGTAAAGAACGATTTGTGGGAGTTTTTCGGTGAATTCAAGTTATTCGAAACCGAATTATAATTCCCTTTTCTTAAATATGCTTTCATCACAGAAGTGGGGCTTCGGAAGCCCGGTGTTCGCGATGTGATGAACACCCCTGCACAATGCAACGCGATCCGATTGTTGGTAATTTGAGACGCGCATATATAACGCGGATCGATAACAAAAATGAAGTAAAATCATATAATAATATTGTTTCAGTTCTGTCAGAGTGGTTTGCAATCTAAAATAAGGAGTGTGAAAGTAGCTTACTTTACTCGTGGCGTTTGTGTTTTGAAGCTATCATTTCAAAAGAAGAAATCGAGAATTGCTAAATGAGTCAGAAACGAGTGATGTTGGTGAATTTATTTCAAATGATAATTATGACAAACCCTTTCCCATCTTCAAGTTCTCGTAGACAAGATGAAGAGTACAGTGATGCATGTTCACCTGAATCTCATTTCAACAAATCAGAATTTTATTTGAACGAGGAACCGCGTACTTTATTTTCAAGTTTGGAGTTCATGATATCCAAAAGTGAATTTCAGTGGCACAGAAGCTCGCCACCAGCAAGGAGATGGTTACAAAATCTCCTCTGCGTTCCTCTTGGTCCGTAAAATACATTACGATAAACACAGCTCAAGACTCTTTCAATTTGCTGATTTCTAAGAAAATGAAAGAGGAGATAGTGCGATGCACAAACAGTGAGGCTGCAGGTGTAGCTGCTGCAAAGAATAAACATGGGTAAACGTAACTTTGGAAGACTTTGACGAATCTCTTGCTGTAATTTTATGTGCTAGGGTAAACATTTCGTGCGACGTTTCTGCTAGAGAATTACTCTTAAATTCTGTAAAAGATTCCCAAAACTGTATCGCGCTTTTCCTTTCCCTTCCAGATGTTACATATGTATTTCTAAAGATGACAGGCGTCAAACACATATTGTGATAAACGTCATCATCGTTTGCAAGACACACAGTGCACTGTCACAATGTGTCTTAATTGTAAAAAAATTCTAGAATATTGCAACAGAAAAATACAAGTAAATATGCAACTCTGGAAGAATGGGTAGCAGCGAAAGTCGACCCCTGGATGAATTTGATGGCGGAGCGCCAGCAGTCAATACAGAACCAAACATCGACAAAAATACCATGATATTCCCGGGGCCGAGAGCCAAGTCTTTCAATAAGGAATTATCCCTTCTCCAGATTTACTTGTAGAATAGGAACGAGTTCGACAATTTTTTTCTCCTATTAGGAACAAATACAATTTCACACAATAATACCTCCATTTTTATTTCTGAAACTTTGAAGAAAAATATTGATGCCTACCCTGTAGTATACCGTTTTTCCTCCTATTATTTTCGAGCTAATGAAATTTCTCTGAAATTTATTCAAATAATTGTCTTTTGGGAAAATGTTTTTTTCATGAACAAAATATATTCTTCCCTCGAAAGTGTATATTTTCTAACCTATTATTTCCCATGTTATGACACATCTCTGACACATTTTGAAATAATTATCCACTGGAATCAATAGAAATGTTGCGACACACCAGTAAGAAGAACACAACGGACTGCTGATTGCTTGGCAATGAATTATGAAATCCCACGTAACGTCTCATTAAAAATACTTTTAGTATGGGAAAATGGACAGCGAAATCTCTCTCACCCCTTTGCTACAATCACACCGCCCAACAACAGATTTTCTTTGGAAAAGTCACTGAATCCCCTGCAAAGTGCCTTAATCGCTCACCTTTTCAACTATAGACCAGCTCCTTAAAAACAATTTTCGTAATTCACCTGTCCCAATGTGTCGAAGGAAAATTCAGAACTCAGTAGTGGAAGCGTTTTCAATTATTGAAAACCTCTATACTTACCAAAATTGGTGTACAAAATTGTTTGTTTATAAGACATGTACGTTTAATTATTTGTCTTATAATTATGGGTGTCTATTCCACTTCTGAAATTAAGATCAATAGTGTTTAACTATACATACAGTGTGTCCCAATCAGGGCGGTGTATCTCAATACGTTTACTGCTTTTCTTCTTTGCAATGTTTCTCTACTGGCCTGTCTCTACTTCTCTCTACAGGCCAATCACTCATCTATCTTAGGAGGCGGTCTTCATCGATCGCTATGTCAATGTCCAATTCACAGCGTATGCAGTATAACATAATGTCTTAAATGTCAACACAGTTTTTAGTCCTTTTCAATATTATTTCAGTATATTCTCGGATATAACCCCTCCTCATTTCGCAAGTCGGATATTTATCGACAATTTCCAATGCACTCGTGCTATTATCTATCATAAATTGTCAATGATGGAGTAAGAAAGTCGATGGGCTCAAAGATCTTTCAAAAAAGGTGGAAAATGTTGGGAATTTCTGTATTAATGAAAGTAATTGACTGCAGTTCGCGAAAAAAATTGTCTACCTTTTCAATACCAGAACTGGAGTGAAGTTTTTCTTTCAAAACATCGCCGAATTTCGTAGCTCGATTACATTTTCCTTTTAGTACTTACGTAGTAAGGTGATAAAAAGTTAAGCATTTGGAGTCAGATTACTTACATAAGATAGACAAAAACAACAATTATCAAGCTGCTATCAATTTCAAGATACTTAGTCTGGAACGTATCCGCCCTCATAGAACTTTGAAGTATAAAAGTGTGAAAATGATGCGCTATGTCAATTTCCAATTTACCGCGTATGTACTATAACATAATATCTTTGATGTCAACACAGTTTTTAGTTATTTTCAATATTTTTTCGTTTTTAAGGTTAAATTAAATTGGAAAAAATTCTTCGTATGATTTCGGCACTAATACCTTTCAGGGACGGACGGATGAATAGACGGACGGGCGAACCGACTGACGTTTAAATAACACTTTTATTGTATCTGGGGACCCCAAAACCGTTATTTGATTTGAAACCTCGAAATCGATTTTCCGCAGCGTTAAATAACTTTCCATATACTAAATATATTACTCTGTATGCACGTATGTATACGGGAAAGTAAAAAGACCTGTGTGCTGAGTTACAAGGCTATAATCCTTGAAACTTCTGCATCAAAATAAATGACAATTTCACGCTAGTCTTTTTTGAAAGTGAAGAGTAGTGTAAGCTATGTTTTACAACAAAAAATTATATTTAAAAAATAATTACTTTTTTTATATTTTTCGGATAGCATTACAGCACAAATTCGGGAATACACCGATAGTTTGGATGCACCCATTCTGAGGATGACAACTGAGACATACGATATTGTATATTGTTCACGAAACAGCGTATCAATGAAATATGATTATTTATTTTCCTTTCACTTGTCAATTACAAAATGTCCATATTCAAGAATCTCTGTTTGACTTAATACAATTAACGTGAATATAGTTCCATTAAATTTGCGCCAAGGTATGCACGTGTACGAGAGGTATCAAATGAATGAAATAAATTCCAAGATGGCCATTATAGGTGCCAACGCACTCTCACAAGAAAGCGAAGGACTGCGTCACCGGCTTAAGCCACAGTGGCCGCTGCCCCATTAAGCATTGCACAAATCATGGGTGACGCATCTCTGAACATTCTCCCTGAGGAAGGCCACGGCCGCCGCCAGCTTGCCCGCGCACAGCAGCACCGCGGGCTCCGTCAACGCGGTGAGCGTGAGCGGGCGCGGCTTGTCAGCGGGGGCCGCGCTCGGGTTGGAGGGGGGCACAGCGGGCCCTCGGGCCAGCTCCCCCACCAGCCGCATCTCCCACAACTCGTCCCTGAGACAGTGAAGGAGAGCTTCATTAAACAAACTACCTAAATTAGAGAAGTAATACGCCTCCGATCGAAAATAATTATATAGTAGGTTAATTCAATCTAAAATAGAACATAAGGAAATAAACTGTTCAAATCTCACTATTTTTTGTTCAAATACCTTCCTTTTCAATGCAACTCCTACGCAGACTCCGTTATCATAAGTGTTAAATGAGATTCCATTTGAATTCAACCATCGAAACTCTATTATTTCAGATTACTCAAATTTACATTTGAAATCCTTCCCCATTTAACACGTTAAAATACATTTGTATGTATCCATGTACGTGGCGACATCCCGTGAATGGGCTCAGGCCTACCTGCGAAGTCCCTAGGTTAAGGGGTTAAGTGTAGTTAGCACGTAGACATGCGCACGCCTTTTTCCGGTCTTGTCAACCTGATTATTTAATTTTCCCATCATCATACAGCAACATATATATACTGGGACATTGCAAGGAATATAATCTAGCCCCATTGGGATTCGAACCCGGCGCCGCGTAGAACGTACATTTCCATTAGGAATGTCGCTGTCCTGCAACCGAAACGGCCGACTGTCACCTGTTGATCTTGCCGACGATGCCGCCCTCCACGGCCGCCTGCAGGAGCGCGTCGAGTCGCCGCTGCTGCGCCCATCGCGGCCGCGTCCCCAGGATGAAGTAGGCCGGGGAGAGCAGGCACTGGGGCACCACGTGCGCCAGCGGGTAGCCCGCCTCGTCCGCCATGCCGGGCGCTTCCAGCAGCCGCTCGATGTCCTGGCTGGACGCCACGTACGCCGGCCGACGGCCCTCCGCAGAGAGCGCGCGCGACACGGAGGAGTACGTGAGCGGCTCTCGCGAGTAGGGCACCGATCTGCCACAAACACAGCTGCTCTCGCTCTCGCCGCTAGCTCTCCAGTTACTCATTCGCCCGCCCCTTTGAGTTGATCCAGAACCCAAACTTCATTCCTCCGTTTCCCTACTGTGTTAACACTCTCCCCTTTTTCCCTTACCCTATCTCTTTCTCCTTCAATTCCATCTCTCTCCTCCGTATACATATCATCGCATTGCGCACGGCGAGGGTGTTACGGTAGGCGTATCTGGCTGTTATACCCAAATTGGCGGGGTCAAACCCGGTCTAAGTCGTGCATTTTTAAGGGCGAAAAAATCATTCTTACGCCTTCCTTCGGATGGGAAGTAAAGCCGGCAGTCCCATGTTAGAAGATTTACTTGAATGCAAAAGATCCTCAAGCCTAAATCGCCTGTTTCTCGCCCAAAACGCCTAATAAAACGCCTCTGAGTTCAATAAAATCGCCTGTTTCTCCCCCAAGAAATACCTCCTTTTTTCTGCTATTGTAGAAAGTACGGTTGCGAAATTTGTGTGGTCAGTACGAACAGCGGACCGAACTGCGAGTTTCGCGAATAAGTCTGCATTTCTCTCTCTTTATCTCTTTTTTCTCTATCTCTTTGTCTGACTCTCCCTCCCTCCTCTCTCTCTCTGCATCCTCTCTTTCTCTTTCTCTCTGCATTCTCTCTCTCCCCCTATCTCTTTCCCCCTCTCTCTCATTGATTGTAAATGAATCAACTGTTTAAACATATAATTAGTTTGATTGCACACATCCTTAATAAAAACTGTTTCACTAAATTGATTTGATTTGGTCATAACAATACATATATCTGGTATAAATCGATCTGTGAGGATCAATCGATATATACATTTCAAATCTGCTCAAACAAGTGCGGCAACGTGGATTAATGAAAGCATACCGTTCTAAAAGTTTCCAGACCACGTCATTTCGGTCTTCGGCCTGGAAAAACTCCTTCATCCCGTCGGGTACAAAGGCCATGGACACTTCGTTTACAACGTCTTGGAGCGTCTGCATCTGCTGGGGTTCCCCAGGGACCGCCAGAAAGCTCATGAACCGGCCAGTGAACGCGTTCACCATCACCAGGCTGAAGGCGCTCAGCAGCACCAACAGGAAGTTGCAGCGGACGTCGTTGTCGTGCGACACGAAGCCCCCGCTGATGAACGCGTCAACGACGTCGAGCAGCACGTTCCTGGAAGAGAGAGGTTCTGGTGACCGCGTTCACCATCACCAGACTGAAGGCGCTCAGCAGCACCAACAGGAAGTTGCAGCGGACCTCGTGGTCGTCCGCTAATTGTCGCCGTTTGGCGAAAATGGAAGGTTGGCCAGAGAATTCAAATACCATAAAGAGACCAAAACCATAAAACCTAACAAATATAATGTTGAGGAAGTCGAATAATAAGATTATACGACTATTATTTTGATAAAACTAATGTATTAGTTATTAACTAAATGATTCCAATTGCCTCGTTCTATTGAGAATGGACAAACCTACTTATAAACAACCACAATAACAAAATTTTTCATACTTACAAAATATTAGAGGGTCTAATAAAACAGTTTGAATTTTAATATGAGGATTCTAACGACGTAATACGATTAAAAATACACTTGCTGAAAAAATAGTGGAAAGTGACTTTAGAAACATCAAATTCATTAGGGTTCGAATGAATCAAATCAAACTTTTTCCGTGCTTAACCCTAAAAGAGAGCGTACCTGCGGCCGGTGAGGCGGAGGGCGACTGCGAAGGCGGCGAGGGTGGCTCCAGTGGCGCTCCAGGTGGCCGCGGAGAAGGACTGCAGGATACTCTGCTGCACGCGCCGCCGCCGCTTCACCACCACGCAAAAATCACTGCGCCCGTGCGGGTAGAGGTGCCCCAAGGGCCTCAACTCGCCGTGAATTTGCGGTATCGCGCTCACGTCTACCGACCCGTTCAACAGAAAGTGTATCTCGCTGAAGGGACGCACTTCTACGCAGATCGCCTTCTTGTATCGGCTCGCCAGAATCTGCAGACACAAAAGCAACATTGTGTTCGTAGTCGATATATGTTAAAAGCATTAGATTTTGTACTTTGTTACACAGAGTACTGTAGGAAGAAATGGCCGTTTTTATGATGAAAATTTTATCAGAAAAATAATGTTTTTGGTATCCTTATACTGCAAAAGAGATTCGCTTCTTAAAATGGTATGTCGAAATTTTCTTTGTAGTTCGTGTTATTTAGTCAAAGGCCCGATTTTGTTGGTTTTTTTTTTTTTTTTTTTTTTTTTGATGCTGGAAACTATGTTGGAACAGTCGTCCGTTTATCCATCCGTCTTTGAAGAACATCATACCTTTTGATTTTTTTCCAAAACTTATTCAATTTCTTATAATATTTGCTGGATTAAAGTACAGCAAGCACGCAAATGTATGTGTTGACTAAATTTCAAATCTCAGAATTTTCAAAATCTTCAAAATTAAATCTTGAAATAATGTCACGTGCAATTTATAGGTAAAGTAAGTGGACTTTATGATAATGTGTATGTAATCATCCCTAATAAAAAAACATGTTATCAATAATTTGGAAGTGTAAACTAATGTGAGTAGGGAATGACCTGTAATAGCTGCCTGCTCGACCCCTTGCTAACAATAGCTTATTGAAGGACCAGTATGTTTAGTTGCGAACGAACAGGCTGTAGATTTCTGAAATAAGGAACATAATATTCCAGGAAGGTTGCTATGATTCGGGTTATTCAGAAGACATTGTTTGAATTAAAAGATATACAATTAGGCGAGCAACATCATTATTCGGGCTATAAAATATACAATAGTCACAAAAATTCAGTTCAGATAGTATCTCGCACGGTCACTGTTTATAAGCTCAGATAATAGAAGCACGAGACATTGAATAAGTGTAAGAATAGTTTCAACACAGTTATTGCTGCAATTGATTCGTGCCAGATTTGTAGCATACGTATACTACAGCATTACACATATACTGCAAAGAAATCTTCTACACGCGCACTTTACAAGTTAGCAGTGAATTTAGCATACACTGTTTATGAGTCCGTGCAGTAATTGAAAGACATTGTGCAACACACGTAATAAAATTATATTAGTCATTTGTACCTAGCTCAGTCTCTCGTAGAGCGCACCGAATGGATAAAAAACAGCATTTAACAGATCCTACACAAACGCGCATGGTGAAGGCGACAGAAAACAGAATACCGATTCGGTTGAGTGCGGAGCAGCGAGACACAGACCTACCTCGTGCGAGTATCAGAGCTCGACTGACTGATTCGTTAGGTCGCCGCTGAGGCGCTAATATTCAGCAAATTGAAAATTAGGGATTTTGACGAGTGTTATGAAGCTAAACATATCAAGTTAACTGTACAGTGCAATTATTCCGCGAAGCATGGTTTCATTTATTGTTAAATTTTTGGGTCTAAGAATTCGGGAGCGGGTGTCCGCCTGCAGCAATTGTGAAACCTTATGTGATCGAGGCGTTGCCTGTAGAAACATAAAATACTGAATACAATACAATTAGTATTATGCTTGTACAATACTTAATGACAGTTAAGTTATGGCAAAGCGTTATTATTATAATTATATAATTTAATATATAATTATTGTATATTAGAAAAAGCATGTAAAAATTGTTAGTAAATTAAACATTAAATTTGAGTTTGTTCCAAAATATTTCTAATATATAATATTTCTTGAACCCTCAAAAATATTCTATATTTACACAATCGTTACAAAGAATGCAATACAAAGGTTTTGTAATGCTGCCGAAAATTGATTTCGATATTTCATCGGAAATACACATTTTGGGCCCCCCTGCCATCGATAAAAGATTGTTGTTCCTTTTTGTTTTTATAAACGTCCGTCCGTCTGTTTGTGAACAGTAGAGCTGAAATATATCAGTTTGTAGATAAAGGCGAGATAAAACTACCTTGCAGCTTAAGCCTCAAAAATTAAATTTTATCTTTCTAGGACGTATGCGCATTCATAGCCAATAAACATATCGTTCTGCATTGTGTTGTAGGATTGTATTCCCGCCTGCCAGATATAGACACGTTCAAAAAACTTATTAATTGAAAGAGCAATTCCTAACTCCTCTGCGAAATTGTTTTTTTGAATAGCAATTTTCTTACGTTTCGTTGATTGTGGTTGCCGTAAATTGCGGTTTTTCTACAGAAATACGAGTAATGAGTGATAACAATACCTTCATTAGTTTTTCCTCTCCAGATTCTTGTTGCCATTTTGGGAGACAGCTGCGATGTTCAATGGCGTATCGAAGAGTTTCCTGTGCCGGTTGAGACACATTGGGTTTCGTCTCCGGGCGTTTAATGGTTTTCTCTGGAAGAATGGGTAGCAGCGAAAGTCGACCCCTGGATGGTTTTGGCGGCGAAACAGCAGTCAATACAGAACCAAACATCGACTAAAATACCAAGATAATCCCGGGGCCGGGAGCCATGTCTTTCAAAAAAGAAGTATCCCTCCTCCAGATTTACCTACAGAACAGGAACGTGTTGGACAAAATGTGCGTTCCTATTAAGAAACAAATTCAATTTTACAGAAAAATACCTACACTTTTGTTTCTGAAACTTTCATGAAAAATATGGATGTAGTGCACCCTTTCTTCCCCTATTGTTTTCGAGCTCTGAAATTTCTCACAAATGAAAAGATACGCCTTTTTTATGAACAAAATATATTCTTCCTTCTTAAGAATATATTTTCTAACCTATTATTTTCCCGGTTATGAAACATCTCTGACACGTTTTGAAATAATTACCCACTGGAATCAATAGAAGTGTTACGCCACAACCGACAAGTTAAGGATCTGCTGATTGCCTGGCAATGAATTACGAAATAATACCATGAAACGTCTCATTAAAAATTGTGCCAGCATGGGAAAATGAACAGCGAAGTCTCTTTGACCTCTTCGATACAACCTCCCGTTGGAGCAACCAATTTTCCTGGGAAAAGTCACCGAATTCCCTACAATGTGCGTAAGTCGATCCTCCTCGACTACATAGCAAAGCGTTAATAACAATTATTCTAATTTACCCGTCTTTGAGACGAGGCCACTTTGAAGAAAATGTAGGAATACTTTACACTGAATTTTCAAGTACTTAAAAATGACGTAAACGCCATCAGATTGACATGTCCTACGACCGAATTCCAATTTTTGAGGAAATCAAGCGGCTGGGAGAAAGCGGGAATCGTGTAAAGATACAACAGATCATTTGTCCTCTACAGTAGAGTGGTGAAGCAAATTGATCGAAATACCGAAAATGAGAATCGTGGGAAAAGAGAAAAAAAACTGAGATTCACAGACGGTAAATACAAACGCGCTGTGTTTTGTTGCAGATTTTAACTAAATAGAAAAGTTTTCGAGCCAATAACACTACATTGGCCTTGGCGATTATATCACTTTGAGATGGACAAAAGCAATTCTGAAATTTTGGCACTTAAATAAATATGCTCGACCAGTCTAATCTTATAATTAACTTTAATAATTGGAGAGGATTCCCGTTTGGGTTCTCCAATCTGGTTTTAATTCAGTGGATTTTATTAGGAATGAATTATAGGGGTTGTTTTTATTCAGGTGTGATGGTTATGGTTTGTACCAACTCCGAACGGCACCAGGGGGGATAGACTTAAGATTAAGTAAAAGTTAAGGGATAGTTAAGTAATGTGGTATAATATCGGTACGAAGTTAAAATCATTACGGAGTTTAAGGTTGGAAACGAATCATGGGCCGTTGGCTGCTGTTCAAAGGAAGTGATACTTAAATTACTTAAATTACTACATTATTACTACATTTTTACAGTATTACTTAAATTTTGTTTATGTTGGTTTTGTGGGCGTTAATCCCTATTGAGCAGGCGTTCAGTAGTAGCCTTATAGTTGTTTAGTGTATTAATACGGCGGAATTGAATAATATAATGTTGCTCGTATTTCTGTCAATTAGTGGTTTTAGCTACAGTGGCGTACGAGATGAACAAGGTTGGAGAAATGGGGAAAGGACTTCGAGCTATTAATATTGATCTCGGATTTGAGAGGTGGCCGTTAACGTTTGCCGAAAATGTTCTAGTGTTGAGGAATCGCGGCGATGAGGCGCGGGGGCACACTTCACATCATGCGGTTGGACAAGCGCGGCTCGTGAGGCCATTCAATTGGACAAGCGGGTTTTCCTCTTATATAGCAAGAATGGCAAAGGAATCGAAGCTTTTGCACTTTTCAGAACATCTCTATTTTCGGAAAATGCAAACAACAACAACAACAAAAAACTCACTTTGCCGAAGTACAATTTTAATGATACCAATTTTATTTTCCCTTATACATACGTATATATATATATATATATATATATATATATATATACGTACATACTTATACATACGTATATAATATACACAGTAGAAGGAAAGTTGTCTAATGCTGCAGAAAATCGATTTTGAGATTTCAACGGAAATGCACGTTTGGAGTCCCTTGACACCGAAAAATTATTACCTTTTTTTTTTTTTCCCAAAATGTCCGTCTGTCTGTCTATCCAGCTGTGAACACCACGGCGCCTAAATCATACGTAGATTTTTTCCAAACTGAAGAAAGTTATATCCTTCTGATTCCACTCGGTGTTTTGAGATTTTGAAAATCATTCTTTAAACTTTGGTGGTACTTTACATGAAACCCCGCGAACATTTTCAAAATTTTCTCAAAAACGCTCCAAATTTTTCTTTACATGTTTTAAGAATAGATTAAAATACATTTAATATAAAAGTACCGTCAGTCAGATTTTTACGAGTAACTAAATTTTCGAAAACTGCAAAAGTTTGAATTTGTTCGGCGTTTTCCTATGACAACAAAATTAAAGATAGAGATTTTTTCTTCAAATGAAATTTGTTGTCCGTAGTTAGTTCTTACAAAAATGTAATTTTTTTGACTATCTTCCCACGTTGTTAATATTTACATTAGCGACAAATTCTGAACATTATTTCATTAGGAACACATGTGCTAATAATGTCATATAAAGTTTCTTGAAATCGTAACAGTTTTCTGTGAAAATGAGCTCAAAATACCACAGTTATAGAAACACTAAAGCGCCATTTTTACAAAAATTGCCTTAAGATTTTCTGAAAACTTTTTCAGCTTATAGTGTTGTAATAGTAATGTAGAATATGCCTTAATGGTCATAGTGAAGTATTCTTTTGTTTTGTTTTTTAAATTACACTAATATAATTATTTTAAATTAACTCTTACGGCGACATTACGCACGTTTTCAGTGATTTGTAAAATCTAGCATTTTTGAGTGAAAGTGTAAATGACCTACCATAAATCTCTCTGCTCGCCCCCCCCCCCACCCCCACTTCGCTGGAATAAGGAATTTTCCCGACCTAAGACGTGGTAGCCCCCTGGTGCTCGATAGCTGACAATTTCAATGTTCGTCTCACGAAGTAGAGTGAGCGAGCGTCCGTAATAGTGATATTCTCCGTTGCAGACTTTACCAATACTCATAAAATTGGTTTTATTTTTTGATATGGACAGTAAAAAAGTGTTACAAAGGTTTTTAAAAATGCTTTTCTTCCCATTTGTATGAAGAAAAGAAAAAAATAATTAATGGACGACCATGTGTAAACCTAATATTTCAGAATTTAATTTTTAAAACAACTGAAGTATGGGAAAAACATGAGCATGTATTTTTAAGTACTTTAAAATGTATTATTCTAATCTTGGCAATTGAAAACGCACCACTATCATTGTTATTTTGCGTCTATATTTCCCTCATTTAAAATAAAACAGGATTTTGTTTATAAAATTCAATTTTACTGTAAATGTTTGCGATAATAGAAGTGTGGGGATTAACACTTACCTTTACTGCCAACGCCCAGAATTGCATCAACTTCGGGTGAAAATTGGGGATGAAGTCTAGTATACGGTACAATTTACCGAAGCCTGGAGGCTTTCTTGAAAAGTGAATTGGTGCAATGCAGTGGTTAGACTTAAGAAAGTTTATAGTGCACACGAGGGCCGAAGGCCCAGGCCTCTCCGCGACTTGGATCCGGGCGAGCGAAGCGAGAAAACTTGGCGTTGAAAGTAAATCGGCACTACCAAGTGGCGGGGACAAAGCGTATGAAGGGCGAGCCAGGAAAATCGCCTATCCGTAAGTTTTATTCATTTCTATTAGAGCGCGTAGCGTAATTTGAAAGAGGGCTTAAAGAGCCCCCCCCCCCCCCCCCCCGCTTCTCTACGGTAGACCCTTCTTTGACCAGAATTGGAAATTGAAAACAAATTTAAGTGTGTGTGTAACCAAGATCCACACACAATGTATATGGATCTTGGATGTAACTACAAACTCACAAAACTAAACTCAGAAAACATCAAAAAGAGAACCTCAGCAGCAATTATTGCGGTGAATGAAATTTCACGCTTACGACAAATTTCACTCGAAACTGCAAAAAAATTATTCATATTAAAAATACATCCGTTTAAACGAACTTGAAGTCATACAGAAAGTGAAACCTATCTTCCTGAAGAAAGCGCGTCTAGTAATGTTAAATACCTTCGACATTTTTCCCCCTTTCGTACGCTACACTTGTGGCGCCGAATCCAGTTAATTCTGCTGTTAATGTCATAGAGTCATCAACTGACAGTTCCAATTTCTTCTTGCATAACGAATTTAAAATAAAAGTTACTTCACCGCATTTAAGTCCTTCCCGAAGGATGATTTATAACATAATAATTGCGGCTAGTGTTCTGTCATTGCCCGTAACTTTGCAATGCACTTTAAACCCACAATTCTTAAGAATCGATCTATTGATTCCACAAGACGCATTCTTTCGTACTCTTTCATGCTAATGCTCAACACTAATGAGTCACTACGTATTTTTTTTTTTTAATTCACACATATCGCGCGATCCGCCATTGGATAAAAACACCCAGAAACACTTTCTCTCTCGCTACATGCTGTTTGATTATTCACAATAGCACTTACGTCTCGCGTATCAACTCATATAATTTAAAGTAAATAAGCACTAATATTTTAGATTTCTACTTATCGTTACACGTATTCTATTGTATAAAACGGTTACTGGAATTTCACATAGGTATTTTATTTCGCCTGCTTAAAAAGGTGTATCGTGGTCTTGCAGCCAAATACCCCCGTGCATTTGTTTCCATCCACTTTGTTCTCTCATTGGACAAGGAATGCATTCATGTTGACAGCATTGGTAAAGTAGTAATCTTGCTATAATTTTTCATTTTGTAGCAACCACAGATATTTTCATCAGACTCATTCCAGTCAAATATTTATGTGATTTATTCAGAACATAGTGATAATACACTAATAGATAGGCTTCCAATATTTTCATGTAAAAATAGGTAATGAATTAAAATGTTTTAAAATATTGTATTCTGGGGACTTTCCAACAAAACCATTTCTTTTTATTTGCTTGGGAGAGGCAAAGATCTCCTCTGTACATTTGTCAAACGCTGTACCCATTGATATGTAAAGAACTTAAAAAGTTTTAATGTACTACAGTAAAATCTGTCTAAATCAGAACGTGTAAGCCGGAAATTTGCCTTAAGCGGAAAAATTTGTCAGACCACAAGTTAAATGGCATTACACACATCATAAAACAATCTAACGCAGAAACTGAACGGTTTTTCATGTCCTGTAGGATTTTCCTTCATAAAACAGAATTTCTGGGAATTTAATGCATTTGACAAAGACGGGAGATAGTCTTCATTAATGCATCTGCAAGTTAGTTTTAATTTCTCCGTCCCAGTGACGAATTTCAGTTCTGGCAGCTGAACAGTGACGGTATCGAGCTGCAGCGTTGTCAGCGTAGAATTCAGCCTTGGGGATCGCTCGTCTCTCAATGCGTACAGGAATTCCCTATCCCGGCTATTTGAGCGTGCGAAGGAGCACGGCCGTGGCTTGAATTTATGCATCTACCAGCGACCCATTGATAATCTTATCTCCACAGCCAGAGTCACATTGGTCAAGGAAATAAGAAGGTATCAGAAAGACAGTACTCTGGGTTGTGACGCATTGTGGTTAGAAAGTCAGCAAGCAGTCCGGATGCAGCCACAAGGCAGTAAGATGGTGTATTTCTACGAGTTTCACAATTGTTGAAAAAAAATATGTGTCATAAAAGGGACAACAGAAACCTTAAAGAGGAATAATTTTTTTTCCTCATTGATTCCGGTTTGGACAGATTTTACTGTATTAATTTTTCTCACAAAGATTTTTAGCAACAAATTTTCTATTCTCATGGAATGGTTACTCCAGGCTATTTGGTTCTGGTACATCTATTTAATTTCCACTGAATACATATTTATGTTGCACAATGTAAGATTGACTTTGATGGAGTTATGTTAATACTTCTCGGAGAAGTGATCAGTGTGGTTACAATATGGGGAGTTTTATGAATTGGGAAATTAATTTAGCATTACTGCAGTGATTTTCAACTGTAGCTTTTCCAGATGTTGTATAATTGGATTAAAAGAATACTGGTGACTTGACCTAAGAGGAATTAAAAACCATTTGGATGACTTTGAAATCAGATTTGGTATGGAAGCACGTGTGTGCACATGATGCATTAGCAAAACACTTCTATGCAGAAACAACAAATCATTTAATAGTTTGTCTTGGTATGTATGAGGTACCAATAAGATTATGTACATTTAACAAGGTAGTAAGTTAACTGACATTGCCACAGGAGTAATTTGTACCTTGGTCAAACATCTCTCTCTGCTAGTGAGTTTGCATACTCAAATACATATACTTCCAATGAAGTCAATAATTCCAAGTCTAATTCCTCAATCCAATTCGGAGAACAGAACTTGCAATTGTAGATCTGTTCTTTGTCTAAACAAAAGCAATGCACACATTTCTATATGAGCAATGACTATGTCAATTAACTTTTACAGAAGATAGCATTTCTCTATGATTAAATCTTATAAACATAAATATGAAAATTGGAAGAAATTTAAATCTATTAATATAGATATTTTTTTATAAATTGTTTTCCACACATTAATGCAACAAGACGTCATGGACACAATACAATAACCTACAACATTCATGATAAAATGGTACAAGCACTGCTTGTATTTTAATCACCCTCTGCCCTCCTGCTTCTGTTAGTTCTGGCATGCTTTGCTTCATACCTCTAAACTACCGATATCTTGTGGAATTATTTAACACAACCATACTGGCAGTCATTGATTACAACAAATTTATTAGAGTGAAATAATTCCACAAGAATTAATCTGATAACAATATAAAAATCTCCTAAAAAATGTCACATCTAGTCAAAGAAATTGTATTAAATACAAATGAAGCAGAGATGACACCCCCCTCTTAATATAAAGCTGAAGGTGGAGGTGGAGTCTTGCAGAAATATCTATTTTATTATCTGCCTGCTACTAGTGTCACAGCAAATATATTTCTAGTTGCCAATGGCTCCACTGACAATTGTGAAGTGAAAATGTCCAAGACTATAGAATATTAGCACTGGGCAACCTCTTTCCTTTGTACTACCCGGGTCAAGAATACAAACCCTTCAGCCAATGTACAAACACTATCAACCGAATTCTAGAATGCAGAAGTGAGTATCTGATGAGAGATGAAGTGGGGGTGAAGTGGGGGTGCAGTGAGGCAGGGCAGGGTGGGGCGGGGCAGGGCGGAGTGGGTCTAGCTGGATTTGTACGAGTGACCCAGGCCAAGCAGGCGTGGCCTGAGCGAGGCAGTGATGGGCTCCTGAGTGCCCGTGCCACCGGGCCCCAGCCCCTGGCCGGGCGTCCAACCCATACTCTTCAAGAGGCGGCAGCCAATGTTGGTCTCAGACAGCGGAGGCACTCCGGCTGCCACTTCTGCAAACACACAATCAGGACTGTCCAATCTCCACTGACGCAGTGAAAAGAGCCAAAATTGTACTGGCAATTAAATTATTAGTAAATATAGAACAGTGACATCAAAGTCTTCTACTGGTAGCAGAGTCATGCTTCATGCCACAAGCTTCACAGAGCAACTAGCGTCAAAAGCAAACAATCAATAGCAACCCAGTACTTTTCTAATAGTGATGGTGTTGTTGAAACTTGCAGCAGGGATTTAAAGTATTTTGATCCAGATTGGGAGGAAGCTTTCCTATGTGAAAATTGGATTGATGCACATGCAAAATGTTTAGGGTGTAATCAATTACTTCAAATAAAGAAGTATAACAGAAAAAGACTTTGGGATGAAATATAAGATTGATTATGAAAACTCTGTTTGTGAAGAACGGTGAAATTTATTACAGTGTTTGAGGCAACAATGTTCAAATGTGAGAAAAATATAAATAAAAAATAACAAACGTTCTTTTATCTAATTTATCTAAATCCCACCTAATCGTATTTCATGTGAAAAGCATTCAGTGACTGAGTACCAAGTGCTCTCTTGTGAGAATGTTATCAACTGCATGGAGGAGCGATTTCGTCATGCTACCCATGCCAAGGACTCCTGCTCGTGGCATCGACCTTGACACCACTGACATTGAATATTCTATTAACAAGTGGCCTCACATCCCAACATACAGAAGCTTCATACTTTCACAGCAGCCTGGAAAACATTATGATGCCATTCTACAAGGATCTCCTTTTAAAAAATCCTTGAGAAAGTTTTGACAAACAACTCAACAGTACACGAACAGTCCACGCCAGTCATCAAGGGATGGAAGTATTCAGTAGCATTCGGTCAGTCTGTGTCAGATCATGACAAGTCCTACAATCATGTTTGTGTCAGATGCAAGATAACGGGTTTCATGATTTTTTTTTAAGTCAAATAGAGAGTTTTTTTTTCAAAAATAGTGATGTAAAGCCTGTATCAATGTAAAGATGCAAGATACTAGAGTATCTACACTAAAAAATTATTGATTTTTTTAAAAAAAAATCACTTTTCCAAATTAACTGGTGAAAACACCGATTCCCAAAATACGCAAAATTATCAATTTTTATTAAAAACGCATAATAATTAAATTTTCATAAACGAGATTAGTTTCAAGTCGAGCAATCTCCACTTTTTTTTGAAATTTAGTTATTGGTTTTAGATCAATCTTAGCAATAGAAAGCTTACTCTTATAATATCCAGGTTTTCTAAAAGTTTGCAAATGTAAAACTGTTGCCTCCCAGCATGATATTGCACTGTTATTGTAGGTGACAATAAAAACATTGGAAATAACATTTGGCTTCTGAAGGTGAGATGCTCCTCTAAATAATCGCATTCTGGTAGATCAAACCCAAAAAATTGCCAAGTAGTTGCTTCAAACTAGGCAATTCTGAATTACAAATGCCAATTATGTGATCCTAACATGGTTTACTGGATAAATCTAAAAAGAAATGAACACATTTATTCAATAATCACAGTTATGAATTATCAACTTCCAAGATGACCAAGTCATTGATTTCTTCTTCTATGCAAAATTTACAGATCATCAGGCCATTTGCTACTCCTTCTGCAAGTTCCCCTGCTAGTGTGCATGCGTGAACATGCTTCTCACGAAAGCACTCCCCATGTCCTTCTTTACACCCCTTCTCGGACTGAGTACAGCGTGTCCCATTTGAATGGTATAGATTCCCCACCACAGTTTTCAGCTGTGTTGACTGTTTCTCAATGTTCCTTTTTTAGTTTTTGAAGAACAATTATATTTACAAAATCACAAACAAAAATATTCAATCAACAATTCAGTTCTTGTAAAAAAAAATAACAAGAATAGCAGGGGTAGAATAGAATGGCAGTAAGGTTATTAGAAAATAGTCTTAAAAAAGAAAGCGAGAAAAGAGTTGCTGAGGTTTGCAAGTGCCTCTAACAGCACAATGGACACACACAGAATTCTCTTATCAGATCTATGCCCACACTATTCAATACTTGCGAAGGAGTTTACTACAGCTATAACTAATTCACTAAATGATCTACTATCAGTTTGTGTGTGTTCATTTGTCAATTTTGTAATATGAACTATTGAATGAAATGAACACTGCATGAACTTAATCAGTTTTTTGGTCTTTTCAATGATTTAAAAAATCAGTAAAAATAAAATAAATAAATAAATAAATAAAAAACGACCAGAGGAAGAGACTTGTTCAGACGAACTACAGCCAAGAATTGATGCCTACCCATTTGTTGAGCATTGTCAGAAGTTGGGACCTGCTGTTGCGGAGGCAGTCTTCGCCGGCGCTTGAAATCTGCAGATGCTGGCCCATGGCCTCGCCGAGCAGCGCTTCCCGCGAGCCCAGATGCCAGCTGGTCTACTCTCACTGCTCGCATGGTGTCCTGGGTCTGGATACATCGAACACTCACAGAATTTATTAGGTTTTCAAGTCAGTTATGAAGTATTAAATTTCCTTTCTACATATTTAGAAATGTAACATAAAGAGTAGTTAAAAGTGCAATTCATAAATTAAAAATAAAAAAAGATAAGAACAGTAATAATAAAATAAAAAACTTCATGCACACCTATTTACTGAACTGACTCCAGGACACGTCCATAATGTCCAATTCTTAATATGCAAGTCTCTCTCAGTAAGGAATACAGCTAAGTACATGCTGCATCAATTAGTAATAATTCAGGTTTGTCCAAATTTTATCTGTACATCCCAAGATTGTGCAACGAAATTTATTGCCAAAGCAACATTGCTTAAAAACTTGCCCAGCTCCTGCACTTGCAAACTTACCTTCTTCAAATTGCATGAATTCTACAGTGTAGAACAATATTAAGCAAATGTATCAAATAATTTAGTAACATTTTTCATTTCTATAATATGCGATACTGAAGATACTAAATTTGATTGGACATCTATTAATATGAAAAATATATTTTTTTTCATATAAATAAATGTCCAAAGGAAAGTCTGATAGGATTTTCTGAATTATAGGTATCTTAAGATAATAGACAATCAGTTCAGAGTGCAAACTCAAGACAGAAAACATTTAAACAGTGGAAGAACACATTTTATTTGTGTAGTACGATGTTTTGTTAACTAATGCAGTCACTTGTACATGAAAATTATCATCTATTGATGAAAAAGAAATTTACAGATAATAAATAAAGTATGGAAATGAGAAAACACATGTGAACACAAAGAACAGTATGGAGAGAGCACAAACTTACATTCTCAAAATTTAAATCCGCAAAAATCCACCAGAAGAGAGGTACTGTCTATTTTTTTGGTAGATAGAACCATAACTTTATCACATCCTGCCTATCATGATTTTAACTTAATAGTGGCTCATGACACGAGTTGAAAACAACTACCCCATTTCATTTCTTCAAAAACACATTAACAAAGGTTGGCAATACTATGAGAAAAGAGAAAAGATTTTTCTCATGGACCTGGTCCACTATCTCCAATGTGAAATGCAGCATTCAAACAGACAAGGAAAGGGAGTGATAAGAAATAGTGGTACTTCTGTGGTGATGAGGTAAAACAAGAATGAGAAAGGGTTAATCGTATTGAACTATTACCATATAAATAAACTATTTAATTGTAGCCCATTCCAACCATTGAACTTCAGACAAAACATACCAAGAGGCAATGTTTGAAAAACATTTTGTAATCCAGAATGAGCAGCTTATAAAGAATTCTCCAACATTAAGAGATTTCTTTTGCATTTACAAAATGTGAAATTTACCCAACCAACCCAGATTACAACATACATTTGTGATAAAATGCTGAGAATAGTTTTGGAGATGGTGTCATTCTAAAACTCAAAAAGACTTAGTAATTCTGGTTCCTAATTGAAGTAAATATTGATGTCAATCTTGCCACTGATTTTTAACATTTTTACATGCCTTTCTCTACTCACAGTATGTCTCTTATTTTAAAATAAAAATAGAATAATAAGAGTAGCAATTATTAGGTGTGCGTATATCATATTTCATATATTTTTGTTATTAATAGGAGCCTTGACATTTATCTTATTAATATAATAATGTAGTGTTCAAATGGGCAACATAATGGTGTGAGAGAGGAAAATTATTGGTGTGAAAGAGGAATTATGTAGTTTTTAAAGCTTCAAGATTTGTTCACTTTGTTTTCATATTACCAAAAAAATGCAATGTGAAAGCAAAACAACTTGCAAATATGTCACCATTAAATACATACAGAGGTAGTTGGGAGGATTAAATATAAACTAAATATAAATATAAAGTAAAAAGGGTAAATGATGCATTTCACGGGAACACGTCCATGCAGTAAGAACTGGTATGAGAGGGAAGGGTTAAAGGAAGGCTGCTCTGTAGGGCACGAAATCCGAGGCTTGAGAAGCTTGCTAAACTGATTTGATCAACAATATAAAGCCACAAACCAAAAGCAGGGATATTTTCCTCAATAAATACAATATTATCTGCTTGTAATAATTTATCTGCTACAAATTTCGCACCGCTTCCTTACTCAGAGTGGAGATTTAGAAAATATGCAAGAGAAAACTCTGAAAACGCACAAACAGCCAACAAATTTAAATTGTACATCAAAATTGTGAGAAATATGAAAAATGTAGGAGGAAAAGACTCCAAAGAACATTAAAAAGTACAAAAAAAAATCTAATTCATCAAAATTTAAATCTAAAATTAAATGGGAATATATGAACTAGGTATGACTGAATAAAAAAAATTCAGACATTAAGAATGTATAGGCACATGCAAAATAAATAATATTTGTGATACATGCGCAAAAAAATTATGTATGTAGGTGCTGTAGAAATAAAATATCAATGCCTTTTGCAATCTGTAGTTTTTCTTTTGTATTTATATTTAAATTTTATTGGTATTCTACAAAAAAGGCAACACCGACTCGGTTGTATAAACCTTCTATTTATAATTGAATCCTCATGGCGTAACAAATAGTTTAACACATCCTTATTTATTAATTTTCAAGTTCTATTTATTGGTTACTGGTAGGTTACATGCACAAACCTTTGTGAGCACAGGACGCGAGCCTGCATCAGTTCGCATGTGCAGCGAGTAGAGGGCAGCCAGGTGGCCGAGCTGCGCGCGCTCGGGGGCCTGCATGGGGTGGAGCCTCAGCTCCGACTGGGCGGAGTCCTGGAGGAAGCGCGACAGCTTCTCATTGGCCGAGGTGAGCACGCTAAACCCGGGCCGTTCTGGACGGAGACGTCGCCGGCCTGCACGTATTTCACGATCGCTCTGTAAACACAAGAAATACCTTCGTAATTCAGCCTTCAGAAATTATTCAAGCAAGATGTCTTTCATAAGAGACGTCCTTTTATATTTTTACAGACATGTAGTACAGTAATAATGAGGGAAACAAAGATTATAGCTGAAACAAGAAATGAAAAGTGCCTCCAAACCAAATTGATATCGTATGAAAAAGAATACAGAAGGGTATAATTCCCAAAAATCTGCCCCCAAGGGCAATCTATTAAAGATTCAATGAGAAACATGTTTGAGTTTTTCCTCTACTACCAGTATGTCCCAGGCTGAAAAAAATTGTAGACTAGGAAAAATAATTGAATTTGAAGTTATTTTTGTCAACCAATGTTGGCAGCAAATTCAAATTAGAAGAGAGAAAAGAAACACATATTAGTTTTTGAAATTGATTTTTGACATGATAATGTTGGAGTACCTTCTCAGTTTTTTTTTCCTAGATAATTGTAAATAATCATTGTATATCAATCAGCTTTAAGGCAATAAGTCTATGTTAAATTTTATAACTATAAGATTTTGGTCAAATTTACATAAAACAAACTGGAATTATTAAAAAAATTCCGGGTACAAATGAACTCGCCTCAAAATCTATTATATTATTTTTCAATGACACTTGTTACGTACGAAATTGTCTACGTACGAAAAAAAGTTCCTACATCGTTTATGGGAACCTTTACTCCATTCTTTGGCGTCAGAGACCAGAATGATCACAGATTTGAAAAATGAAACGAATCAGTTGTATGTGTTGGGAGACGATCTGCTGAAGTATGAAGTAGGAGGTAGAAATGGTAACTGGAGAAATGTATGATACGTTGGTAATTAGATTTGAATATGAAATGAAAATATACTGGGATAGATATTTATATACGTTTTACTACAATATCTCTTATTTGTCTTTTATTCGACGTAATACGTCGTCATTGTCAAAAATCTAAAGCAATGTTATTACAGATGTCTTTAAGCATGTCGAAACATTTTTCAAGCGTACTTATTAAATTAATGTTAACCCTTAACTGGCTAGCGTGCGAGTATGGGCACGCTGTACAAAGGTGTAGATAGTTCGAACTTTCACCTTACACGCTTGCATAACTGCAATTAGAACTTCATGTTGTTTTCCATCTCATTCTAAAAGTAGTGTCACCATGTGCATTTCAAAAGTTTGAGAAAATAGTTAAAACCTTTCTTTAAATTATAAAATGGTGTAATGAAATTATTTTAGAAAATAATTCAGACAGAAAAGGGTAAAGCATATCAGACATTTAACCATTAAATAATTCAACAACAATAACTTCTCTGCTTAATTTGCACGTCCTTTCTTCATATATGTAAAACACTACTGATTTTGTAGGACTAACGGCTGTACATTCTCATAAAAGTCCATATGCTCTGCAGGTATGTAAGAAAGAAGGGAGAACAGTGAGACAAAAAAATAGAAAAACAAATTAGACACTGAAAAAAATAAATCCTCTCAACATTTTTGTGCAATACATGGCATACATGAGTGACTGATAACATTAACTGATTTACCATGAAATCAATATTGTTGATGAATAAAAATTGAAAATGAAAATGTTTTCTTGTCCGTAAATGATTTTAATATTTCAGATTTCAATGAAGACCAGTGATCAAGAAACATTTTTAAGCATTTTCGCTTTTAAATTATTGATGAATTATTCCATAATTGAAGCACCATCAAACACCATCGTGAAACAATACGCCATGTACAAAACAAAACATTTTTTGGATATGACGAAATGTAGAAATATATCGTTCTAGTCATCACTGTCTTCTCCATATCTTAAAAGATTATCTGTGATCCGACCCAGAAAAAAATCGAAAGCTCTGTCCGTAACGTACCATACGAAAACAGCGGTGACTCCGGTTTAGAGTTGAAGAGATTATCGCAGACCGCTTGTTTTCTGTTATTTTTTTAGGTTTAGGTGTTATCTCATACATAAAAACAATGTTTGTTTGATGGTTCGTACTTATTGCACTGCCAAACGATCATCCGATTGCGATAAAACTTTGTCAACTTATTGCTATACTTGTGGGAAGAATATAGGCATAGTACCATGGGATACGTGCGCATGTCCTGTAGACGCGCGTAGATGGCGGTTTTATGCTGACCCACGCGCCCCTGCTCAAGCTCTCTATGCAACCCGCAGCACTTCGAAGTATTAAGGGTCTGCCCCTGCGATTGTGAAATAACGCCCGGGGGAGACAGGTACAGAGACAGAGACCAACATAGCCGCAGTGAGAGAAGGACAGACAGAACGGACAGACCAAGCGACAGTCGGACCAACTGATAGACGGATAGACAGGTGGACGGACAGTCAGACGAAAAGGAGGGAGACAGAAGGACAGGCGGGCAGATGGACAGACAAGCAAAAGGGGTAGGCGGACAGGTAGAAAAAAGGTCACAAGGGAAGGGAAGTCGTTGACGGGGTCAGAGGGGGTAGAACGGACGTGGTGGCTGGCAGACGGGGAGGGGGCAGATGGGGAAGCGGAGGAGAGGGAATGGACGGAGGGGGTGACAGACGGACAGACAACGATTGATTTATTGTTTGCGATTCCGGGCGCGTCAACTACTAAGGTAATTGGTCCCGTGAGTGTAGTGTATGTTTTTGTGCTGGAGATGGCTGTGGTCTTCCGCAGCTGGATGGGGAGATCGGGCGCGGACCTACTGTCGGCTAGCGGAGTTTTCCACATCCAGGTATCTCCCACCAGTGGGGCATCGGCCCAGCCGGGGCAAGCTCTAAGCTCCCGACCGGTTTTTTGGCTTGTGTGGTAGTGTAGTGCATGTTAGTGTGAGTATAAGTGGTGATGATAGGACAAGGAATAAGAATGAAGGATCGCGCGCGGTCCGTGGCTCGTTTGTTAGGGTACTGCTCCAGCACTCACCTGGGGCGCTGGCCACTGGATGGAGAGATCGGGCGCGGACTTACCGTCGGCTAGCGGTGTCTACCACATTCAGGTATCCTACCAGCGGGGCACCCCCTCCCCCAGCCCGACTCTCGGCCTATGACTTGTCTCCCGGTGCGCGTTATTGTGTAGTGCACCTCAATGTAAGTGTTTGTAAGTAAGGGCTGAGGAAAGGAAGAGGTATGAACAAGAATGTGGCCCGTTTACAGGGCACTGCTATCGCTTTCGCCTGGCGTTGAGGTGAGAGAGCGCGGAAAACTACCAATAAGAGCAATAGACGGCTGCTCGAATTAGCCTCCATACCGCGACTGATCTCCACCAAGCTCTCTAGCTTTTGTCAGAAATGCTGTCACAGTCTGGGCTCGAACCCTAAGACCTCTCGGCTGGAAGTACTGTAATGATCTAGTTAAATCACTTTCACCCGTGGGAATTTCCGAAATTGTAGAGAAATTGTAAAGAATAGTTATAAATGGTAATTGTAAGAATATTGTAAAGAAATCGAGTGTTCTAATAAGTGCACTTTGCTTTACAAAAAAGTTTCCAAATATTTCGCTGCCATTTTTTAAAATATTCTTTGAAAATGTTCTAGAGGATTCTTTTCATTTTGATATACATTAATTTTAATTTAATAAATGGATGGTACAGTAACAATGCATATTGAAAAATTCAATAGTTAGTGCAAACTTCACCTAGCAACGAGTTCAGGAATAGTGAATATACTCATCTTCAATGAAGAGCATGTGATTTTCTGTTCTGTGGGTGTATTAGCGCCTGTAGACGCCATGAGGTATTTACCAAACCCACCCGCAGCATTGACAGGGGTTGATCAGTCAAGTTGGTGGGGGTCACAGGTCCTTTGATATTGAGTTCCTTTACGTCTGTTGGCTAGGCTATCCGGGAGAAGCCTACGCAACCATCCCTTTACGTCCATCTCCTCGCCAAATAACTTTTAAGATGAGCATTCGCATAAAGTACGTTGGAGAGACTCAATGATGTTATATTCCGAGCCTCGTTCTCAAATTGGACACGCGCAGCGAAGCGTCACGAATCTGCGTGTACTGACACCGCCAACGTCCAATTTACTTTGACAGGAAAGCCATGTTCTCCTTTCTGTTGTAAAATAACATTTCGTTCTTCTTGAATCCAGAAATGTTCCTTTGGAATACATAATGTTAATAATTAGAGTCCGGAAAAATATATAGTATGAAAGGTCAAAATATGGTTATAAATATGTAATGAAAACGGAAAGTATAAGTAATAAATATATGAAATCGAATATGATATGAAATTTTAAATTTCACTTATTAAAATTCACAAATTTACAATATACGATCTTACATTTATAAAACAATTCTAAACAAATTATAAAAATAATACCGTTTTGAAAATAATTTGGAGAGTACAAATTGAAGCACACTTTGCATGTCACAAATTTCAGGTCAGTAGTAAAAGCGTCGTCTGTTGTATCTCGGACCGTAGTTTAGCACCCAGACCCATGTGCATTTATGAATTGTTATATGCACCTGTAGCTACACTCGACGCAATAGAAGACAGTGTGCGACTTCTGTGTGTAGGACATCAACATTCTCATCGACGTGTTGAGAGTCTGTGAGAGAGCCAGTGCGCACCTCTGATGTAAAAGGGGGAGGGGGTAACTTACTGCTCTTGGAATCCCCAGGGCGCGGATTCGATCCGCTCCGCCTGACGGCCGAGCTGCGTGTGTTTTGAAGAGCGGAAAATCCACAGTAGCCATGTCACTCTTGTAACACGAAAAAAAACCCTGGGGGATGCCCAGCAAAATTAAATCCCTCCGACACTATCCCGCCCTATCACCTTTTCCTAAATAGATAGCTCTTACATAGTTAACTGAGACCGACATCTGGCGGAGAAAGTGAGAGTCACGCCTCAGGCGCATCAGGGGACCGCCCGCGAGGCGCGCATGCGCGATCAAGTCCCCAGACCCGAGTCGGAGATAGGCTTCCAAGGGAACCAGGGTCGAAAACGAGGCTGGCAGGCGGAACTGCTTTGAATTTCCTCTAGGGGGATCGCATGCGATGCACGCATTGCTGTGAGAGTGAGTGGCGTGGCGGGATGAGGCGCGCAGCGTGGCGCGGCCGTGGGAGGGGCCGGGCGCGTGGCCGGGCGCCGGGTGCAGGTGCCGGTGTGGGCCGATTGCGCCTCCGCAGCCTCCGTCGCCTGACCGCCGCCCTATGCACCGCTTCGAGCCCGGACTCCCGCCCTACTTCCCGGCCGACTTCTTACCCGCCGCGAGTAACGCGCACTTTATTACTACTGTTATTAATATTAGTAGCATTAATATTATTACTAATGAAATTGGTAGTAATTATTTGTATGAAAATTATTTAAATTATTTTAATATTTTTTGTAAAGCAGTATCTTAATCGATATTTGCTGTTGAAAGAGATCGTTCATAATCCAACATTGTTTGACACAATGATAACGTATTAGCATTTACGGCACGAACTATTGCGTCATTACAGATTCAGCCAAACCAGCGGGAGAATCGGGGGGAGGTAAAGTAAACGGAACAGCCGACCACCATTTTTTTGCCCAGATGTCAAATACCCGAGACGTCAAGAGAACGTTGTTTTGCAAAATTAAGTGTGTTTCTGTCATAAATTTAAATTTTGTGATGCTAAAAATACCGTATGCAACCTGTTTATAATGTTAATTTATTGCATTCAAATTTGAAATCTCGCTCCTATCGACGCTCGATTTTAAAATATATACTCACGCAAGATGGTTATCGTTAAAAACGAATTGCATAAACCACTATTTTAATTTTAGTTATATTACAAGGGTCAACTTGTTAGCTCTTGTGGGTTCATGTGCTGAATTATTTCGTGTGTTCAAAAATGATGGGAACTTTGGTCGTAAGCACCGTATGTGAAGTGTATGTTTTTATCACGAGAGGTGTGTGATTTTTGCCCATTGGATAATGATATCTGCCGTCCACCTACTCGTAAACTTATGCTCGCGTTTATTTTAACACTTGGCAGTCATTCAATCAATGTATGGGAATGATGCTGTATTTTGTGATTTAACAGGAGCAATTAAATAGAGGTTTGCCACGTGCAGTACACAGAGAAATTTGTTTTAACACTTGTCAATCATTCAATCAATCTATGGGAATGATGTATGTTATGATTTAACAGGGGCAATAAAAAATAGAAGGGTTGCCAGGTTCACTACACAGAGAAATCTGTTTTAACACTAGTCAATCATTCAATCAATCTCTGGGAATGATGTTGTAAGATATGATTTAAGGGGGCAATAAAAAAGGGTTCCCGGGTTCACTACATAGAGGAATTTATTTTAACACTAGGCAAGCAATGTCTGGGGATGATGTCGTTGTGTGTTATGACTTAACAGGAGGAATTAAATAGAGGGGTTTGTCAGAAATACATAGAAAAATGTAATTTACCACTAGTCAATCAATGAATCGGTCAATGAATGTGCGTGCTGTGGTTGGGCGCAGCGGTGACGGGGTGCGACCTGCTGGCGCCGCGCGGGCTGTGGCGGGCGACGAGCGCGCCCCCGCTGCCCGACCCGCCGCCCCCGCACCGCGCCCACTTCTGCGCGCCGCCCCCGCACGACTTCCGCTTCTGCCGCAGCGTCAAGGAGCTCGCCACCTTCTGCGACGCGCCCAACGTGGTGAAGCTGCCCTACGGCCGCCGCACCACCTGCCACTCCTGACCGCCCCGCCTCGCCCAACAAACGTACGCACGTGGAGTCTATAATACGATTTCATGCATTTAAACTTCCCAACGAGGTGAAGCTGCCCTACGGCTGCCGCACCACCTGCCACTCCTGACCGCCCCTTCCCCGCCTCGCCCAACAAACGTACGCACGCGGAGTCTAGACTACGATTTTATGCATTTAAACTTCCCAACGTGGTGAAGCTGCCCTACGGCCGCCGCACCACCTGCCACTCCTGACCGCCCCGCACCGCCCGACAAACGTACGCACGTGGAGTCTAGAATACGATTTCATGCATTTAAACTTCCCAACGAGGTGAAGCTGCCCTACGGCCGCCGCACCACCTGCCACTCCTGACCGCCCCGCCTCGCCCAACAAACGTACGCACGTGGAGTCTAGAATACGATTTCATGCATTTAAACTTCCCAACGTGGTGAAGCTGCCCTACGGCCGCCGCACCACCTGCCACTCGTGACCGCCCCGCCTCGCCCAACAAACGTACGCACGTGAAGTCTATTATACGATTTCATGCATTTAAACTTCCCAACGAGGTGAAGCTGCCCTACGGCCGCCGCACCACCTGCCACTCCTGACCGCCCCACTTCACCCAACAAACGTACGCACGTGGAGTCTAGAATACGATTTCATGCATTTAAACTTCGCAACGTGGTGAAGCTGCCCTACGGCCGCCGCACCACCTGCAACTCCTGACCGCCCCGCTTCACCCAACAAACGTACGCACGTGTAGTCTATTATACGATTTCATGCATTTAAACTTCCCAACGTGGTGAAGCTGCCCTACGGCCGCCGCACCACCTGCCACTCCTGGCCGCCCCGCACCGCCCGACAAACGTACGCACGTGGAGTCTAGAATACGATTTCATGCATTTAAACTTCCCAACGTGGTGAAGCTGCCCTACGGCCGCCGCACCACCTGCCACTCCTGACCGCCCCGCACCACCCGACAAACGTACGCACGTGGAGTCTATAATACGATTTCATGCATTTAAACTTCCCAACGTGGTGAAGCTGCCCTACGGCCGGCGCACCACCTGCCACTCCTGACCGCCCCGCCTCGCCCAACAAACGTACGCACGTGGAGTCTATAATACGATTTCATGCATTTAAACTTCCCAACGTGGTGAAGCTGCCCTACGGCCGGCGCACCACCTGCCACTCCTGACCGCCCCGCCTCGCCCAACAAACGTACGCACGTGGAGTCTAGAATACGATTTCATGCATTTAAACTTCCCAACGTGGTGAAGCTGCCCTACGGCCGCCGCACCACCTGCCACTCGTGACCGCCCCGCCTCGCCCAACAAACGTACGCACGTGAAGTCTATTATACGATTTCATGCATTTAAACTTCCCAACGAGGTGAAGCTGCCCTACGGCCGCCGCACCACCTGCCACTCCTGACCGCCCCACTTCACCCAACAAACGTACGCACGTGGAGTCTAGAATACGATTTCATGCATTTAAACTTCGCAACGTGGTGAAGCTGCCCTACGGCCGCCGCACCACCTGCAACTCCTGACCGCCCCGCTTCACCCAACAAACGTACGCACGTGTAGTCTATTATACGATTTCATGCATTTAAACTTCCCAACGTGGTGAAGCTGCCCTACGGCCGCCGCACCACCTGCCACTCCTGGCCGCCCCGCACCGCCCAACAAACGTACGCACGTGTAGTCTATTATACGATTTCATGCATTTAAACTTCCCAACGTGGTGAAGCTGCCCTACGGCCGCCGCACCACCTGCCACTCCTGGCCGCCCCGCACCGCCCGACAAACGTACGCACGTGGAGTCTAGAATACGATTTCATGCATTTAAACTTCCCAACGTGGTGAAGCTGCCCTACGGCCGCCGCACCACCTGCCACTCGTGTCTGCCCCGCCCCGCCCAACAAACGTACGCACGTGGAGTCTATAATACGATTTCATGCATTTAAACTTCCCAACGTGGTGAAGCTGCCCTACGGCCGCCGCACCACCTGCCACTCCTGACCGCCCCGCCTCGCCCAACAAACGTACGCACGTGGAGTCTATAATACGATTTCATGCATTTAAACTTCCCAACGTGGTGAAGCTGCCCTACGGCCGCCGCACCACCTGCTACTCGTGACTGCCCCGCCCCGCCCCGCCCAACAAACGTACACACATGTAGTCTGTAATTTAATTATTATACTATTTTATGCAACTGGCAATGCCCACTTGCATCTTCAATTACTACTTTAATCTTTCTCACGTGCAATCTATAATATACTTTCCTGTATCGCTATTTGTTAATGTCCACTGTCCTCTCCAAGGGAAACTTCAAAAATCCACGTGGCGTCTGTAATGTATGTTCTTGGATCACCAATGCATTTGGCAGTGCTAACTGGCGTCTCCAAAAGCAACTTTGAACTTCCACTCGTGCAATCTATTAAGGATTGTCCTACATCACCAATGCATTGGAAATGCACTGTGATCTCACCCAGGCACAGTGTAATCTTCCTCACATAATATCTGTAATATACTTTCCTCCATCACAATTTGGCAATGCCCTCTGGCACCACTAATTAAACTTTACGCTTTCACGTACAATCTATAATATAATTTTCTACCAATCACTAATGTTTATGCAGGAAGTCAATGCTCATTGGGACAATCAATTGCGTATCTGAATTTCCACACCTTCAATCCACGACATGATTTTCCAAATCCTTGTTATTGTATTGTAATGTTGGAGCATAGGATAATCAAACCAAAGTCTACAAATCCGCTACGAGACATACATCTATTAGAAAGTTGACATTGTAAAAATGAATGGGGACATTCTACGTCTCTGCCTTTAGTGTATCAGAAACAAGCAAATGAGTTTCGAAAGGCTCTTCCATGACGTTATCATAAGCATTGAAAGTAATTTACAACATCTGATTATAATGAATCCTTTCATTTTGTTATAGACATGAAGGCATGAACTTCGAGATTTCTACAATGAAGATTAAAGTTGTGAATCTGTATAGTTCGATTTATCGACCGAAGCATTAAAATAAAATACTCACATTTTTTACATAATAATTAATTCAATTTTTTTTCTTGGTGTTCAACCCTAAATTGACCAAGGATGGGTGATTTTATATCCCCACATTTTTAAACTCTCATAAAAATTAGAGTAATGCGATTCCAACCGCTACAACTGTTGAATAAGCCGCTCTACCTTATCAAAGTAAACAGTTCTCCGTTGCGGCCTTCTTAGAGTTCGCGCAGGCGTGTGATAAAGTCTGACATAATGGATAATTATCTCTGATTTAGAAGTGTCGCCTTCGAGACCCGGTGGTATTTTTAGTTTGTAACAGCTTATGATGCGGTCCTATTTATCGTTATTCCTTTGGTATTCTTCTACTGCAATGTAAAGAACGATTTGTGGGAGTTTTTCGGTGAATTCAAGTTATTCGAAACCGAATTATGGCTCCCTTTTCTTAAATATGCTTTCATCACAGAAGTGGGGCTTCGGAAGCCCGGTGTTCGCGATGTGATGAACACCCCTGCACAGTGCAACGCGATCCGATTGTTGGTAATTTGAGACGCGCATATATAACGCGGATCGATAACAAAAATGAAGTAAAATCATATAATAATATTGTTTCAGTTCTGTCAGAGCGGTTTTCAATCTAAAATAAGGAGTGTGCATGTAGCTTCCTTTACTCGTGGCGTTTGTGTTTTGAAGCTATCATTTCAAAAGAAGAAATCGAGAATTGCTAAATGAGTCAGAAACGAGTGATGTTGGTGAATTTATTTCAAATGATAATTATGGCAAACCCTTTCCCATCTTCAAGTTCTCGTAGACAAGATGAAGAGTACAGTGATGCATGTTCACCTGAATCTCATTTCAACAAATCAGAATTTTATTTGAACGAGGAACCGCGTGCTTCATTTTCAAGTTTGGAGTTCATGATATCCAAAAGTGAATTTCAGTGGTACAGAAGCTCGCCACCAGCAAGGAGATGGTTACAAAATCTCCTTTGCGTTCCTCTTGGTGCGTAAAATACATTACGATAAACACAGCTCAAGAATCTTTCAATTTGCTGATTTCTAAAAAAATGAAAGAGGAGATAGTGCGATGCACACACAGTGAGGCTGCAGGTGTAGCTGCTGCAAAGAATAAACATGGGTAAACGTAACTCTAGAAGATTTCTAAAAAAATGAAAGAGGAGATAGTGCGATGCACACACAGTGAGGCTGCAGGTGTAGCTGCTGCAAAGAATAAACATGGGTAAACGTAACTCTAGAAGATTTCTAAAAAAATGAAAGAGGAGATAGTGCGATGCACACACAGTGAGGCTGCAGGTGTAGCTGCTGCAAAGAATAAACATGGGTAAACGTAACTTTGGAAGAGTTTGACGAATCTCTTGCTGTAATTTTATGTGCTAGGGTAAACATTTCGTGGGACGTTTCTGCTAGAGAGTTACTCTTAAATTCTGTAAAAGATTCCCAAAACTCTATCGCGCTTTTCCTTTCCCTTCCAGATGTTACATATGTATTTCTAAAGCTGACAGGGCGTCAAACACATATTGTGATAAACGTCATCATCGTTTGCTAGACACACAGTGCACTGTCACAATGTGTCTTAATTGTAAAAAAAATTCTAGAATATTGCAACAGAAAAGTACAAGTAAATATGCAACTCTGGAAGAATGGGTAGCAGCGAAAGTCGACCCCTGGATGTGTTTGATGGCGGAGCGCCAGCAGACACTGCAGAACCAAACATCGACAAAAATACCAAGATATTCCCGGGGCCGAGAGCCAAGTCTTTCAATAAGAAATTATCCCTTCTCCAGATTTACTTGTAGAATAGGAACGAGTTCGACAATTTTTTTCTCCTATTAGGAACAAATACAATTTCACTCAATAATACCTCCATTTTTATTTCTGAAACTTTGAAGAAAAATATTGATGCCTACCATGTAGTATACCGTTTTTCCTCCTATTATTTTCGAGCTAATGAAATTTCTCTGAAATTTATTCAAATAATTGTCTTTTGGGAAAATGTTTTTTTCATGAACAAAATATATTCTTCCCTCGAAAGTGTATATTTTCTAACCTATTATTTCCCATGTTATGAAACATCTCTGACACGTTTTGAAATAATTATCCCCTGGAATCAATAGAAATGTTGCGACACACCAGTATGAAGAACACAACGGACTGCTGATTGCTTGGCAATGAATTATGAAATCCCACGTAACGTCTCATTAAAAATACTTTTAGTGTGGGAAAATGGACAGCGAAATCTCTCTCACCCCTTTGCTACAATCACACCGCCCAACAACAGATTTTCTTTGGAAAAGTCACTGAATCCCCTGCAAAGTGCCTTAATCGCTCACCTTTTCAACTATAGACCAGCTCCTTAAAAACAATTTTCGTAATTCACCTGTCCCAATGTGTCGAAGGAAAATTCAGAACTCAGTAGTGGAAGCGTTTTCAATTATTGAAAACCTCTATACTTACCAAAATTGGTGTACAAAATTGTTTGTTTATAAGACATGTATGTTCAATTATTTGTCTTATAATTATGGGTGTCTATTCCACTTCTGAAATTAAGATCAATAGTGTTTAACTATACATACAGTGTGTCCCAATCAGGGCGGTGTATCTCAATACGTTTATTGCTTTTTTTCTTTGCAAATTTTTTCTACTGGCCTGTCTCTACTTCTCTCTACAGGCCAATCACTCATCTATCTTAGGAGGCGGTCTACATCCATCGCTATGTCAATGTCCAATTCACAGCGTATGCAGTATAACATAATGTCTTAAATGTCAGCACAGTTTTAGTCCTTTTCAAAATTATTTCAGTATATTCTCGGATATAACCCCTCCTCATTTGGCAAGTCGGGTATTTATCGACAATTTCTAATGCACTCGTGGCATTATCTAACATAAATTATAGATGATGGAGTAAGAAAGTCGATGGGCTCTTTCTTTCTTTCAAAAGGGGTGGCAAACGCAATATGTTGTGAATTTCTGTATTAGAGGATATAATTGACTACAGAGTGGGATAATATATACCTACATTTTCAATACTAGGACCGGAGAGGGGTTGTTCTTTCAAAACATCACCGAAATGCGCGGCTCGATTACATTCTCTTTTTACTACTTACGTAGTAAGATGAGAAAAAAGATAAGCAACGCTCATGCGGAGTCAGGTTACTTACATGAGATACACAAAAACGACAATCATCAAGCGGCTATCAATTTCAGGATACTTACTCACAGCCTCAAACGTATTTGCCGTCATAGAACTATTATGTATAGAAGTGTCAAAATGATGGAAGTGTCTGAAAACTTTAGATAATAGGAAAATTGCACACACCTAATCGGGAAAAAATCAAAATGCCTAGGTTATACATCATTTGTATAGTTCAGAGTATAATAAGCAATTCTGAATCCGTAATGAGTGTTACACTTGGAAGGTGAGACAATCAAAAGTAGGAAAAGTATTCACAATCTTCAGTAATTAAGAAAATCCTCCATTCAGGTCTTCTTCTGCACTTCCAAAGTTAAGTTTTCAGAACTCTTTTCAACACTTCTATCTGAGGCATCCTACATCTCGTTTTCAGCTCTGAAATTTACTTTCTCGCTACCGCTGGTGCGGAAGAAAGATATGTTATATTGAGCAAAAAACTGTTTTAGGCTGAAAAACTAAATGGGAAATTGATATCGAAATCGACGGATATCGAAATCGAAAATACATTTCGAAATGGGAATTTTATTTTAAATTAAGAAATCAATATCGAAAAGACAATATAGAAATATGAAATCGATATCGAAATGGGATATCAATATTGAAATGGGAAATCGATATCGAAATGAGAATTCAATATCCGAATATAAAATCGATATCAATGGGAAATCGATATCAATATGAAAAATTGTGTTGATAAACGGAAATCGATATCGAAATGGAATATCGATATTGAAATGGGAAATCGATTATGAAATCGGCAATCGATATCAAAATAATAATTCGTTATCGAAATGGGCAATCAATATCAAAATGAAAAAACCGATATCGTAATCAGAAATCTATATCAAAATGGGAAATCGATTTTGAAATGGGAAAACAATATCGAAAATGGAAATCGATATCGAAATAGAAAATCTATATCCAGAAAAGGAATCGATAACGAAATAGGAAACTAAAGTGCAGATGGAAAATAGATATGTAAATAAGAAATAGATATCGATATATGAAATCGCATGGAAAATCGATATCCAAACGAGACATAGATATTGAAATGGGAAATCGATATCGAAATTGAAAATCAATATCGAAATGAGAAATCGACATCAAAAAAGGAAATCAATATCCAAATGGGAAATCAATATTATAATGGGATATCTAAATCGAAATAGGAAAACGATATTTAAATAGGTGGTCGATATCGAAATGATAAGATATATATTGAAAAATACATCGATATCAAAATAAGAAATAAATATAGAAAAAAAGCGTCAAAGAAATATATGGAAACGAGAGATCTATGAGGAAATGTAAAATTCATATAGAAATTAGAAATTGATATCGAGATTGAAAATCAATATGAAATAAGAAAAAGATATAGAAATGGGAAAATAGTCTCGAAATGTAAAATCCATATCAAAATACTTAATCGGTATCGAAATATGAAATAGGTATCGAAATTGGAAATCGATATTGAAATGGGAAATTGATATACCAATTGGAAATCATTTTTCGAAATAGAAAATCGATTTCGAAATCGGAAGTGTACATCGAATTTGGAAATATATCGAAATGAGACATCGATGTCGAAATGAGATATCGATATATTAAATCGATAATAAAACAGTAAATCGATATTGTAATGCGAAATTAATATCAAAATGGGAAATAAATACCGAAATGAGAAATCGATATCGATATTAGAAACCATAATGAGAAATATAGAAATGGGATATCGATTTTAAAAGCGTTTCGAAATTGGATATCTATATCGAAATAAGCACTCAATGTCGAGGATGATAAAAGAGATCGAAATGGATATCAAAATCTGATATCAGCATCAAAATGGGAAATCAATTTTCAAATATAAAATCGAAAACGAAATCGATATCGAAATGAAAAATCGATATCGAGATAGGAATTAGATATTGAAAAGGGAAACCGATATCGAAAAAGAAAATTTATTTCGAATTGGGTAATCAATATTGAAATGCGAAATCGATATGAAAACAAGAAATCGGTATCGAAATGGGAAATTAATAAGGAAAATAAAATCGATATCGAAATCGGAAATAAATTTGCAGACGGGAAATCGATATTGAAATTGGAAATAGTTATCGAAATGAGCACTCGATATAAAATTGGAAAATCGATATTTAAAGAGGAATTCGATTTTGAAACGGCATTTTTATATGGAAATGTAAAATCCATATCAAATGAGATATTGATAATGAAATGGAAAATCGATACGAAAACGGGAAATCGATATTGAAATAGACAATTGATATCGAAATGGGAAAACGATTTTGAACTGGGAAATTGATATTGAAATTAGAAATCCATAATACTAAAGAAATCGACATTGAAATTGGAAATTCATGTCGAAAATAAATTCGATATTTAAGTAGGAAATTGATATCGAAACTGCAAATATATATTGAAATGTAACATCGATATCAAATGGAAAATTGATATCAAGAAGGAAAATATATATTGAAATTAAAAATTGATATCGAAACGGAAGAAACGATATCGAAATGGTAAATCAATATCGAAATAGGAAATTGATATAATCATTGACACCGGGATGGAAAATCGATTTTCAAGTAGGAAATCGATATCAAAATGGGAAAATCATTTCCAAAAAGGAATTAGATATAGAAATAGGATATCGATATCGCAATAGAAAATCGATATGAAATCGAGAAATTTATTTGAAAGGGGAAATCGACATGAAATTAAGAATTCGGTTTTGAAATGGGAAATTAATATCTAAAATATAAAATTCGATTTCAAAGAAAGGTATCCACATCAAAATTAAAAATCGATAACAAAAAGGAAAATCGATATCAACATGGGAAATTGATTCAGAGATGTGAAATCTATATTGAGATTGGAAATTGATATCGACATGCAAAGCAATATCGAAATGTCAAATCGATATTTAAGTGGAAAGATACTATCGAAATCGTTAATCACAATGGAAATGTAAAAGCGATATAGAAATAGACAATTTATATCGATATGGAAAATCGATATTGAAATTAAAAAATGATATGAAAATAGGAAATCGATATTGAATTGGGAAATCTATAACGAAATGGGAAATCGATATCGAAATGGGCAATCGATTTGGAAATAAAAAATCGATATGGCAGTGGGAAATCAATATCAATATGTAAAATCGATTTCGAAATACAAAATCGATCTTAATATGTGATATCGAAATCGAAATCCCATATCGATAGCTATGATTTACAACCAAAAACAGAAATATATTTGCAAAATAATTACTGTGTTTGGATATTTTTCGGATAGCACTACATCACAGATTTAGGAATGCATCGTTGTGCAATAGAGTTGATGCATCCTTTTGAGGATGACAACGGATGAGGATGAGGATGAGGATGCATCCTTTTGAGACATGCGATATAGTTTAATATACACATAATTGCGTGTCAATGGAATATGATTATTTATTTTCCTTTCACTTGTCAATTACAAAATGTCCATATTCAAGAATCTCTGTTTGACTTAATACAATTAACGTGAATATAGTTCCATTAAATTTGCGCCTAGGTATGCAAGTGTACGAGAGATATCAAATGAATGAAATAAACTCCAAGATGGCCATTATAGGTGCCAACGCACTCTCTCACAAGAAAGCGAAGGGCTGCGTCACCGGCTTAAGCCACAGTGGCCGCTGCCACATTAAGCATTGCACAAATCATGGGTGACGCATCTCCGAACATTCTCCCTGAGGAAGGCCACGGCCGCCGCCAGCGTGCCCGCGCACAGCAGCACCGCGGGCTCCGTCAACGCGGTGAGCGTGAGCGGGCGCGGCTTGTCAGCGGGGGCCGCGCTCGGGTTGGAGGGGGGCACAGCGGGCCCTCGGGCCAGCTCCCCCGCCAGTCGCGTCTCCCACAACTCGTCCCTGAGACAGCGAAGGAGAGCTTCATTAAACAAACTACGCAAATTAGAGAAGTAATACGCCTCCGATCGAGTCATAAATAATCAATTTTAAAACAATATTTAAAATAATACATACTTTTTATCTAAAACGGGTGTTTATCTCCGATTTCATAATCAATGTTTTCATAAACTTTTAAAATAAATATTGGTAAATTTTTTCATTGGCATTGAAACATGTTTATCTTGTGACGGTACTGCAGCGTACAATATCATAACATATAATTTCTGAAATTAGGGGAAAACTTTGGTATGTTTTTTGGTTGTAAATGATACAGTTACGAAAAAATAATTATATAGTAGGTTAATTCGATCTAAAATAGAACATAAGGAAATAAACTGCTCAAATCTCACTATTTTTTGTTCAAATACCTTCCTTTTCAACGCAACTCCTACACAGACTCCGTTATCATAACTGTTAAATGAGATGCCATTTGAATTCAACCATCGAAACTCTATTATTTCAGATTACTCAAATTTACATTTGAAATCCTTCCCATTTAACACGTTAAAATACATTTGTATGTATCTATGTACGTGGCGACCGCCCGTGAATGGGCTTAGGCCTACCTGCGAAGTCCCTAGGTTAAGGGGTTAAGTGTAGTTAGCACGTAGACATGCCCACGCCTTCTTCCGGTCTTGTCAACCTCATTATTTAATTTTCCCATCATACAGCAACATATATATATATATATATATATATATATATATATATATATATATATATATATATATATATATATATATATATATGTTATATATGTATATATATACATATATATGTTATATATATATATGTATATATATACATATATATATGTTATATATGTATATATATATTATATATATTGTAACCACCACCTCCCCGATTACCTGGTTCCATCGGCGAATCAGCTTTGCCAGCCTGCTTCGTCGCCAGACTCCCTAGAGGGAGGCATGCATGATTGCCTAACTATTTAAGAGAAAGATTTCAACATTTCATAAAACTACTTTAATCACTTAGTATGGGTGTGGGTGAAGCCCAGTATCATGAATAAACTTACAACTAACTTAAATCTAATCTTCACTTAGTAACGGCTGGTATGGCCACAGTTCATCTCAGCTCCGGTGTCTTTGCCCTCCCGGGCGGTCGTGATCCAGCTCACAGGTGCGGCGTTCGCGCATCCCAGCGCGCGGTAGGTCTGGCGGTGGGCGTCGACGGTCAGCTTGCCCCAGGTCCCTTTGTGGCGGCCCCTTGGCAGTCATGGCGGCGACCCCGCCTTAGGCCAGCGGTGTGCGTCGACCGGCGGCTTCTCAGCCGCGTTTGGTGCGGGCGGCGGCGGGAACGCGCCAGGGAGATGACGGGTCGCTTCGCGATATAGTTTTTCGCGTCCCCGGCTCGTACTCACATGGCCCTTTCTATCAGACACACACTAGTGGTGTCCTGTCCCATCGTCCAGCTGTCGTCACACGAGACGGGCTGCGATGTGGCGAGGCTGCATGGCATTCGGCCGACCAGGCACGAATTAAGTGGCCTCGCTAGTGCCTCAAAAGCAAGTCTCCTCTCGGCTGCCTCCGATACAAGTCATCTCCTCGCTACCTCCGATACAAGTGATCGATCGTCTCCTCCACGGTCCCTCAGGAAGGCTCGCGTACGACGTGATTCCTCCCCCGCATTGTCTATTTTTATTGGTTGTCGCACCACCCGTAATCCTTTCGCCTATCACAGCGCCAGCAGCGAAGCCGCCCTCAGTACCCTCCCCCGAAGTTTCCTACGTCACCTTAATTCTCGGAAATAGGCGCGGGTAATTCCGTTTCTCGGTTAAGGGGTTGTGGGTGGCGTGCTTCCCCACACGACATAAGGGATGCGCCCGGCGTGGGTCTTACTGAACAAAAGAGGCACCTTTTTCCGCCTTTCCTTCAACGCGTTATTCGGCTCTCCCCGGTACAGCAGAGAATGGCATTTCCGGCTGCCCTTAACAGCAGTGCGGTTCTTAATTAAATAAAATAAATATACGACTCGTGACGTCATCCGCGATGTGCGACCGTTCCTTTACAATATATATATATATATATATATATATATATATATATATATATATATATATATATATATATATATATATATATATATACATTGCAAGGATTATAACCTTGTCTCATTGGGACCCCGGCGCCGCGTAGAACGTACATTTCCATTTGGAATGTCGCTTTTCTGCAACCGAAACGGCCGACTGTCACCTGTTGATCTTGCCGACGATGCCGCCCTCCACCGCCGCCTGCAGGAGCGCGTCGAGGCGCCGCTGCTGCGCCCATCGCGGCCGCGTCGCCAGCATGAAGTAGGCCGGGGAGAGCACGCACTGGGGCACCACGTGCGCCAGCGGGTAGCCCGCCTCGTCCGCCATGCCGGGCGCTTCCAGCAGCCGCTCGATGTCCTGGCTGGACGCCACGTACGCCGGCCGACGGCCCTCCGCAGAGAGCGCGCGCGACACGGAGGAGTACGTGAGCGGCTCTCGCGAGTAGGGCACCGATCTGCCACAAACACAGCTGCTCTCGCTCTCGCCGCTAGCTCTCCAGTTACTCATTCGCCCGCCCCTTTGAGTTGATCCAGAACCCAAACTTCATTCCTCCGTTTCCCTACCGTGTTAACACTCTCCTCCTTTTCCCTTACCCTATCTCTTTCTCCTTCAATTCCATCTCTCTCCTCTGTATACATATCATCGCATTGCGCACGGCGAGGGTGTAACGGTAGGCGTATCTGGCTGTTATACCCAAATTGGCGGGGTCAAACCCGGTCTAAGTCGTGCATTTTTAAGGGCGAAAAAATCATTCTTACACCTTCCTTCGGATGGGAAGTAAAGCCGGCAGTCCCATGTTAGAAGATTTACTTGAATGCAAAAGATCCTCAAGCCTAAATCGCCTGTTTCTCGCCCAAAACGCCTAATAAAACGCCTCTGAGTTCAATAAAATCGTGTTTCCCCCCAAGAAATACCTCCTTTTTTCTGCTATTGTAGAAAGTACGGTTGCGAAATGTGTGGTCAGTACGAGCAGCGGACCGAACTGCGAGTTTCGCGAATAAGTCTGCATTTCTCTCTCTTTATCTCTTTTTTCTCTATCTCTTTGTCTGACTCTCCCTCCCTCCTCTCTCTCTCTGCATCCTCTCTTTCTCCCTCCCTCCCTCCTCTCTCTCCCTCTCCTCTCTCTCCACTCTCTATCCTCTGTCTCCACTCTCTCACCTCTCTCGCCCTCTCTCCCTCTCCTCTCTCTCGCTCCCTCTCTCTCTCCCTCTCTCTCCCCCCTCTCTCCCCCTATCTCCCCCTATCTCTTTCCCCTCTCTCTCATTGATTGTAAATGAATCAACTGTTTAAACATATAACATAATTAGTTTGATTGCACACATCCTTAATAAAAACTGTTTCACTAGATTGATTTGATTTGGTCATAACAATACATATATCTGGTATAAATCGATCTGTGAGGATCAATCGATATATACATTTCAAATCTGCTCAAACAAGTGCGGCAACGTGGATTAATGAAAGCATACCGTTCTAAAAGTTTCCAGACCACGTCATTTCGGTCTTCGGCCTGGAAAAACTCCTTCATCCCGTCGGGTACAAAGGCCATGGACACTTCGTTTACAACGTCTTGGAGCGTCTGCATCTGCTGGGGTTCCCCAGGGACCGCCAGAAAGCTCATGAACCGGCCAGTGAACGCGTTCACCATCACCAGGCTGAAGGCGCTCAGCAGCACCAACAGGAAGTTGCAGCGGACGTCGTTGTCGTGCGACACGAAGCCCCCGCTGATGAACGCGTCAACGACGTCGAGCAGCACGTTCCTGGAAGAGAGAGGTTCTGGTGACCGCGTTCACCATCACCAGACTGAAGGCGCTCAGCAGCACCAACAGGAAGTTGCAGCGGACCTCGTGGTCGTCAGCTAATTGTCGCCGTTTGGCGAAAATGGAAGGTTGGCCAGAGAATTCAAATACCATAAAGAGACCAAAACCATAAAACCTAACAAATATAATGTTGAGGAAGTCGAATAATAAGATTATACGACTATTATTTTGATAAAACTAATGTATTAGTTATTAACTAAATGATTCCAATTGCCTCGTTCTATTGAGAATGGACAAACCTACTTATAAACAACCACAATAACAAAATTTTTCATACTTACAAAATATTAGAGGGTCTAATAAAACAGTTTGAATTTTAATATGAGAATTCTAACGACGTAATACGATTAAAAATACACTTGCTGAAAAAATAGTGGAAAGTGATTTTAGAAACATCAAATTCATTAGGGTTCGAATGAATCAAATCAAACTTTTTCCGTGCTTAACCCTAAAAGAGAGCGTACCTGCGGCCGGTGAGGCGGAGGGCGACTGCGAAGGCGGCGAGGGTGGCTCCAGTGGCGCTCCAGGTGGCCGCGGAGAAGGACTGCAGGATGCTCTGCTGCACGCGCCGCCGCCGCTTCACCACCACGCAAAAATCACTGCGCCCGTGCGGGTAGAGGTGCCCCAAGGGCCTCAACTCGCCGTGAATTTGCGGTATCGCGCTCACGTCTACCGACCCGTTCAACAGAAAGTGTATCTCGCTGTAGGGACGCACTTCTACGCAGATCGCCTTCTTGTATCGGCTCGCCAGAATCTGCAGACACAAAAGCAACATTGTGTTCGTAGTCGATATATGTTAAAAGCATTAGATTTTGTACTTTGTTACACAGAGTACTGTAGGAAGAAATGGCCGTTTTTATGAGGAAAAATTGTATCAGAAAAATAATGTTTTTGGTATCCTTATACTGCAAATGAGATTTGCATCTTAAAATGGTATGTCGAAATTTTCTTTGTAGTTCGTGTTATTTAGTCAAAGGCCCGATTTTGTTGGTTTTTTTGATGCTGGAATCTATGTTGGAACAGTCGTCCGTTTATCCATCCGTCTTTGAAGAACATCATACCTTTTGTTTTTTTCCAAAACTTATTCAATTTCTTATAATATTGGCTGGATTAAAGTACAGCAAGCATGCAAATGTATGTGTTCGACTAAATTTCAAATCTCAGAATTTTCAAAATCTTCAAAATTAAATATTGAAATAATGTCACGTGCAATTTATAGGAAAAGTAAGTGGACTTTATGATAATGTGTATGTAATCATCCCTAATAAAAAACACGTTATCAATATTTTGGAGGTGCTAACAAATGTGAGTAGGGAACGACCTGTAATAGCTGCCTGCTCGACCCATTGCTAACAATAGCTTATTGAAGGACCAGTATGTTTAGTTGCGAACGAACAGGCTGTAGATTTCTGAAATAAGGAACATAATATTCCAGGAAGGTTGCTATGGTTCGGGTTAATTCAGAAGACATTGTTTGAATTAAAAGATATACAATTAGGCGAGCAACATCATTATTCGGGCTATAAAATATACAATAGTCACAAACATTCAGTTCAGATAGTATCTCGCACGTTCACTGTTTATAAGCTCAGATAATAGAAGCACGAGACATTGAATAAGTGTAAGAATAGTTTCAACACAGTTATTGCTGCAATTGATTCGTGCCAGATTTGTAGCATACGTATACTACAGCATTACACATATACTGCAAAGAAATCCTCTACACGCGCACTTTACAAGTTAGCAGTGAATTTAGCATACACAGTTTATGAGTTCGTGCTGTAATTGAAAGACATTGTGCAACACACGTAATAAAATTATATTAGTCATTTGTACCTAGTTCAGTTTCTCGTAGAGCGCACCGAATGGATAAAAACAGCATTTAACAGATCCTACACAAACGCGCATGGTGAAGGCGACAGAAAACAGTATACCGATTCGGTTGAATGCGGAGCAGCGAGACACAGACCTACCTCGTGCGAGTATCAGAGCTCGACTGACTGATTCGTTAGGTCGCCGCTGAGGCGCTAATATACAGCAAATTGAAAATTAGGGATTTTGACGAGTGTTATGAAGCTAAACATATCAAGTTAACTGTACAGTGCAATTATTCCGCGAAGCATGGTTTCATTTATTGTTAAATGTTTGGGTCTAAGAATTCGGGAGCGGGTGTCCGCCTGCAGCAATTGTGCAACCTTATGTGATCGAGGCGTTGCCTGTAGAAACAAAATACTGAATACAATACAATTAGTATTATGCTTGTACGATACTTAATGACAGTTAAGTTATGGCAAAGCGTTATTATTACAATTATATAATTTAATATATGATTATTGTATATTAGAAAAAGCATGTAAAAAATGTTTGTAAATAAAACATTAAATTTGAGTTTGTTCCAAAATATTTCTAATATATAATATTTCTTGAACCCTCAAAAATATTCTATATTTACACAATCGTTACAAAGAATGCAATACAAAGGTTATGTAATGCTGCGGAAAATTGATTTCGATATTTCATCGGAAATACACATTTTGGGCCCCCCTGCTACCGATAAAAAGATTGTTGTTCCTTTTTGTTTTTATAAACGTCCGTCCGTCTGTTTGTGAACAGTAGGGCTGAAACATATCAGTTTGTAGATAAAGGCGAGATAAAACTACCTTGCAGCTTAAGCCTCAAAAATTAAATTTTATCTTTCTAGGACGTATGCGCATTCATAGCCAATAAACATATCGTTCTGCATTGTGTTGTAGGATTGTATTCCCGCCTGCCAGATATAGACACGTTCAAAAAACTTATTAATTGAAAGAGCAATTCCTAACTCCTCTGCGAAATTGTTTTTTTGAATAGCACTTTTCTTACGTTTCGTTGATTGTGGTTGCCGTAAATTGCGGTTTTTCTACAGAAATACGAGTAATGAGTGATAACAATACCTTCATTAGTTTTTCCTCTCCAGATTCTTGTTGCCATTTTGGGAGAGTGCTGCGATGTTCAATGGCGTATCGAAGAGTTTCCTCCGACGGTTGAGACACATTGGGTTTCGTCTCCGGGCGTTTAATGGTTTTCTCTGGAAGAATGGGTAGCAGCGAAAGTCGACCCCTGGATGGTTTTGGCGGCGAAACAGCAGTCAATACAGAACCAAACATCGACAAAAATACCAAGATAATCCCGGGGCCGGGAGCCATGTCTTTCAAAAAAGAAGTATCCCTCCTCCAGATTTACCTACAGAACAGGAACGTGTTGGACAAAATGTGCGTTCCTATTAAGAAACAAATTCAATTTTACAGAAAAATACCTACACTTTTGTTTCTGAAACTTTCATGAAAAATATTGATGTAGTGCACCGTTTCTTCCCCTATTGTTTTCGAGCTCTGAAATTTCTCACATATGAAAAGATACGCCTTTTTTATGAACAAAATATATTCTTCCTTCTTAAGAATATATTTTCTAACCTATTATTTTCCCGGTTATGAAACATCTCTGACACGTTTTGAAATAATTACCCACTGGAATCAATAGAAGTGTTACGCCACAACCGACAAGTTAAGGATCTGCTGATTGCCTGGCAATGAATTACGAAATAATACCATGAAACGTCTCATTAAAAATTGTGCCAGCATGGGAAAATGAACAGCGAAATCTCTCTGACCTCTTTGATACAACCTCCCGTTGGAACAACCAATTTTCCTGGGAAAAGTCACCGAATTTCCTACAATGTGCGTAAATCGATCCTACTTCTCGACTACAGAGCAAAGCGTTAATAACAATTTTTCTAATTTACCCATCTTTGAGACGAGGCCACTTTGAAGAAAATGTAGGAATACTTTACACTGAATTTTCAAGTACTTAAAAATGACGTAAACGCCATCAGATTGACATGTCCTACGACCGAATTCCAATTTTTGAGGAAATCAAGCGGCTGGGAGAAAGCGGGAATCGTGTAAAGATACAACAGATCATTTGTCCTCTACAGTAGAGTGGTGAAGCAAATTGATCGAAATACCGAAAATGAGAATCGTGGGAAAAGAGAAAAAAAACTGAGATTCACAGACGGTAAATACAAACGCGCTGTGTTTTGTTGCAGATTTTAACTAAATAGAAAAGTTTTCGAGCCAATAACACTACATTGGCCTTGGCGATTATATCACTTTGAGATGGACAAAAGCAATTCTGAAATTTTGGCACTTAAATAAATATGCTCGACCAGTCTAATCTTATAATTAACTTTAATAATTGGAGAGGATTCCCGTTTGGGTTCTCCAATCTGGTTTTAATTCAGTGGATTTTATTAGGAATGAATTATAGGGGTTGTTTTTATTCAGGTGTGATGGTTATGGTTTGTACCAACTCTGAACGGCACCAGGGGGGATAGACTTAAGATTAAGTAAAAGTTACGGGATAGTTAAGTAATGTGGTATAATATCGGTACGAAGTTAAAATCATTACGGAGTTGACGGTTGGAAACGAATCATGGGGCGTTGGCTGCTGTTCAAAGGAACTGATTGAGTATTACTTAAATTTTGTTTATGTTGGTTTTGTGGGCGTTAATCCCTATTGAGCAGGCGTTCAGTAGTAGCCTTATAGTTGTTTAGTGTATTAATACGGCGGAATTGAATAATATAATGCTACTCCTATTTCTGTCAATTAGTGGTTTTAGCTACAGTGACGTACGAGATGAACAAGGTTGGAGAAATGGGGAAAGGACTTCGAGCTATTAATATTGCTCTCGGATTTGAGAGGTGGCCGTTAACGTTTGCCGAAAATGTTCTAGTGTTCAGGAATCGCGGCGATGAGGCGCGGGGGCACACTTCACATCATGCGGTTGGACAAGCGCGGCTCGTGAGGCCATTCAATTGGACAAGCGGGTTTTCCTCTTATATAGCAAGAATGGCAAAGGAATTGAAGCTTTTGCACTTTTCAGAACATCTCTATTTTCGGAAAATGCAAACAACAACAAAAATCTCACTTTGCCGAAGTACAATTTTAATGATACAATTTTTATTTTCTCTTATACATACGTATATATATATATATATATACGTACATACTTATACATACGTATATAATATACACAGTAGAAGGAAAGTTGTTTAACGCTGCGGAAAATCGATTTTGAGATTTCAACGGAAATGCACGTTTGGAGTCCCTTGACACCGAAAAATTATTACCTTTTTTTTTTCTTCAAAATGTCCGTCTGTCTATCCAGCTGTGAACACCATGGCGCCTAAATCATACGTAGATTTTTTCCAAACTGAAGAAAGCTCTATCCTTCTGATTCCACTCGGTGTTTTGAGATTTTGAAAATCATTCTTTAAACTTTTGGGGTTACTTTACATGAAACCCCGCGAACATTTTCAAAATATTCTCAAAAACGCTCCAATTTTTTTCTTTACATGTTTTAAGAATAGATTAAAATACATTGAATATAAAAGTACCGTCAGTCAGATTTTTGCGGGTAACTAAATTTTCGAAAACTGCAAAAGTTTGAATTTGTTCGGCGTTTTCCCATGACAACAAAATTAAAGATAGAGATTTTTTCTTCAAATGAAATTTGTTGTCCGTAGTTAGTTCTTACAAAAATGTAATTTTTTTTACTATCTTCCCACGTTGTTAATATTTACATTAGCGACAAATTCTGAACATTATTTCATTAGGAATACATGTGCTAATAATGTCATATAAAGTTTCTTGAAATCGTAACAGTTTTCTGTGAAAATGAGCTCAAAATACCGCAGTTATAGAAACACTAAAGCGCCATTTTTACAAAAATTGCCTTAAGTTTTTCTGAAAACTTTTTCAGCTTATAGTGCTAATTGTACTGTAGAATATGCCTTAATGGTCATAGTGAACTATTCTTTTGTTTTGTTTTTTAAATTACACTAATATAATTATTTTAAATTAACTCTTACGGCGACATTACGCACGTTTTCAGTGATTTGTAAAAAATAGCATTTTTGAGTGAAAGTGTAAGTGACCTACCATAAATCTCTCTGCTCGCCCCCCCCCCCCCCACTTCGCTGGAATAAGGAATTTTCCCGACCTAAGAAGTGGTAGCCCCCTGGTGCTCGATAGCTGACAATTTCAATGTTCATCTCACGAAGTAGAGTGAGCGAGCGTCCGTGATAGTGATATTCTCCGTTGCAGACATTACCGATACTCATAAAATTGGTTTTATTTTTAGATATGGACAGTAAAAAAGTGTTACAAAGGTTTTTAAAAATGCTTTTCTTCCCATTTATATGAAGAAAAAAATAATTAATGGACGACCATGTGTAAACCTAATATTTCAGAATTTAATTTTTAAAACAACTGAAGTATGGGAAAAACATGAGCATGTATTTTTAAGTACTTTAAAATGTATTATTCTAATCTTGGCAATTGAAAACGCACCACAATCATTGTTATTTTGCGTCTATCTTTCCCTCATTTAAAATCAAACAGGATTTTGTTTATAAAATTCAATTTTACTGTAAATGTTTGCGATGATAGAAGTGTGGGGATTAACACTTACCTTTACTGCCAACGCCCAGAATTGCATCAACTTCGGGTGAAAATTGGGGATGAAGTCTAGTATACGGTACAATTTACCGAAGCCTAGAGGCTTTCTTGAAAAGTGAATTGGTGCAATGCAGTGGTTAGACTTAAGAAAGTTTATAGTGCACACGAGGGCCGAAGGCCCAGGCCTCGCCGTGACTTGAATCCGGGCGAGCGAAGCGAGAAAACTTGCCGTTGAAAGTAAATCGGCACTACCAAGTGGCGGGGACAAAGCGTATGAAGGGCGGGCCACGAAAATTGTCTATCCGTAAGTTTTATTCATTTCTATTAGAGCGCGTAGCGTAATTTGAAAGAGGGCTTAAAGAGCCGCCCCCCCCCGCCCCCGCTTCTCTGAGGTAGATCGTGCACCCTTCTTTGACCAGAATTGGAAATTGAAAACAAATTTAAGTGTGTGTGTAACCAAGATCCACACACAATGTATATGGATCTTGGATGTAACTACAAACTCACAAAACTAAACTCAGAAAACATCAAAAAGAGAACCTCAGCAGCAATTATTGCGGTGTATGAAATTTCACGCTTACGACAAATTTCACTCGAAACTGCAAAAAAATTATTCAGATTAAAAATACATCCGTTTAAACGAACTTGAAGTCATACAGAAAGTGAAACCTATCTTCCTGAAGAAAGCGCGTCTAGTAATGTTAAATACCTTCGACATTTTTCCCCCTTTCGTACGCTTCACTTGTGGCGCCGAATCCAGTTAATTCTGCTGTTAATGTCATAGAGTCATCAACTGACAGTTCCAATTTCTTCTTGCGTAACGAATTTAAAATAAAAGTTACTTCACCGCATTTAAGTCCTTCCCGATGGATGATTTATAACATAATAATCGCGGATAGTGTTCTGTCATTGCCCGTAACTTTGCAATGCACTTTAAACCCACAATTCTTAAGAATCGATCTATTGATTCCACAAGACGCATTCATTCGTACTCTTTCATGCTAATGCTCAACACTAATGAGTCACTACGTAATTTTTTTTTTTAATTCACACATATCGCGCGATCCGCCATTGGATAAAAACACCCAGAAACACTTTCTCTCTCGCTACATGCTGTTTGATTATTCACAATAGCACTTACGTCTCGCGTATCAACTCATATAATTTAAAGTAAATAAGCACTAATATTTTTGATTTCTACTTATTGTTACACGTATTCTATTGTATAAAACGGTTACTGGAATTTCACATAGGTATTTTATTTCGCCTGTTTAAAAAGGTGTATCGTGGTCTTGCAGCCAAATACCCCCGTGCATTTGTTTCCATCCACTTTGTTCTCTCATTGGACAAGGAATACATTCATGTTGACAGCATTGGTAAAGTAGTAATATTGCTATAATTTTTCAACTTTGTAGCAACCACAGATATTTTCATCAGACTCATTCCAGTCAAATATTTATGTGATTTATTCAGAACATAGTGATAATTCACTAATAGATAGGCTTCCAATATTTTCATGTAAAAATAGGTAATGAATTAAAATGTTTTAAAATATTGTATTCTGGGGACTTTCCAACAAAACCATTTCTTTTTATTTGCTTGGGAGAGGCAAAGATCTCCTCTGTACATTTGTCAAACGGTGTACCCATTGATATGTAAAGAACTTAAAAAGTTTTAATGTACTACAGTAAAATCTGTCTAAATCAGAACGTGTAAGCCGGAAATTTGCATTAAGCGGAAAAATTTGTCAGACCACAAGTTAAATGGCATTACACACATCATAAAACAATCTAACGCAGAAACTGAACGGTTTTTCATGTCCTGTAGGATTTTCCTTCATAAAACAGAATTTCTGGGAATTTAATGCATTTGACAAAGACGGGAGATAGTCTTCATTAATGCATCTGCAAGTTAGTTTTAATTTCTCCGTCCCAGTGACGAGTTTCAGTTCTGGCAGCTGAACAGTGACGGTATCGAGCTGCAGCGTTGTCAGCGTTGAATTCAGCCTTGGGGATCGCTCGTCTCTCAATGCGTACAGGAATTCCCTATCCCGGCTCTTTGAGCGTGCGAAGGAGCACGGCCGTGGCTTGAATTTATGCATCTACCAGCGACGCATTGACAATCTTATCTCCACAGCCAGAGTCACATTGGTCAAGGAAATAAGAGGGTATCAGAAAGACAGTACTCTGGGTTGTGACGCATTGTGGTTAGAAAGTCAGCAAGCAGTCCGGATGCAGCCACAAGGCAGTAAGATGGTGTATTTCTACGAGTTTCACAATTGTTGAAAAAAAATATGTGTCATAAAAGGGACAACAGAAACCTTAAAGAGGAATAATTTTTTGTCCTCAGTGATTCCGGTTTGGACAGATTTTACTGTATTAATTTTTCTCACTAAGATTTTTAGCAACAAATTTTCTATTCTCATGGAATGGTTACTCCAGGCTATTTGGTTCTGGTACATCTATTTAATTTCCACTGAATACATATTTATGTTGCACATTGTAAGATTGACTTTGATGGAGTTATGTTAATACTTCTTGGAGAAGTGATCAGTGTGGTTACAATATGGGGAGTTTTATGAATTGGGAAATTAATTTAGCATTACTGCAGCGATTTTCAACTGTAGCTTTTCCAGATGTTGTATAATTGGATTAAAAGAATACTGGTGACTTGACCTAAGAGGAATTAAAAACCATTTGGATGACTTTGAAATCAGATTTGGTATGGAAACAAGTGTGTGCACATGATGCATTAGCAAAACACTTCTATGCAGAAACAACAAATCATTTAATAGTTTGTCTTGGTATGTATGAGGTACCAATAAGATTATGTACATTTAACAAGGTAGTAAGTTAACTGACATTGCCACAGGAGTAATTTGTACCTTGGTCAAACATCTCTCTCTGCTGGTGAGTTTGCATACTCAAATACATATACTTCCAAAGAAGTCAATAATTCCAAGTCTAATTCCTCAATCCAATTCGGAGAACAGAACTTGCAATTGTAGATCTGTTCTTTGTCTAAACAAAAGCAATGCACACATTTCTATATGAGCAATGACTATGTCAATTAACTTTTACAGAAGATAGCATTTCTCTATGATTAAATCTTATAAACATAAATATGAAAATTGGAAGAAATTTAAATCTATTAATATATTTTTTTATAAATTGTTTTCCACACATTAATGCAACAAGACGTCATGGACACAATACAATAACCTACAACATTCATGATAAAATGGTACAAGCACTGCTTGTATTTTAATCACCCTCTGCCCTCCTGCTTCTGTTAGTTCTGGCATGCTTTGCTTCATACCTCTAAACTACCGATATCTTGTGGAATTATTTAACACAACCATACTGGCAGTCATTGATTACAACAAATTTATTAGAGTGAAATAATTCCACAAGAATTAATCTGATAACAATATAAAAATCTCCTAAAAAATGTCACATCTAGTCAAAGAAATTGTATTAAATACAAATGAAGCAGAGATGACACCCCCCTCTTAATATAAAGCTGAAGGTGGAGGTGGAGTCTTGCAGAAATATCTATTTTATTATCTGCCTGCTACTAGTGTCACAGCAAATATATTTCTAGTTGCCAATGGCTCCACTGACAATTGTGAAGTGAAAATGTCCAAGACTATAGAATATTAGCACTGGGCAACCTCTCTCCTTTGTACTACCCGGGTCAAGAATACAAACCCTTCAGCCAATGTACAAACACTATCAACCGAATTCTAGAATGCAGAAGTGAGTATCTGATGAGAGATGAAGTGGGGGTGAAGTGGGGGTGCAGTGTGGCAGGGCAGGGCGGAGTGGGTCTAGCTGGATTTGTACGAGTGACCCAGGCCAAGCAGGCGTGGCCTGAGCGAGGCAGTGATGGGCTCCTGAGTGCCCGTGCCACCGGGCCCCAGCCCCTGGCCGGGCGTCCAACCCATACTCTTCAAGAGGCGGCAGCCAATGTTGGTCTCAGACAGCGGAGGCACTCCGGCTGCCACTTCTGCAAACACACAATCAGGACTGTCCAATCTCCACTGACGCAGTGAAAAGAGCCAAAATTGTACTGGCAATTAAATTATTAGTAAATATAGAACAGTGATATCAAAGTCTTCTACTGGTAGCAGAGTCATGCTTCATGCCACAAGCTTCACAGAGCAACTAGCGTCAAAAGCAAACAATCAATAGCAACCCAGTACTTTTCTAATAGTGATGGTGTTGTTGAAACCTGCAGCAGGGATTTAAAGTATTTTGATCCAGATTGGGAGGAAGCTTTCCTATGTGAAAATTGGATTGATGCACATGCAAAATGTTTAGGGTGTAATCAATTACTTCAAATAAAGAAGTATAACAGAAAAAGACTTTGGGATGAAATATAAGATTGATTATGAAAACTCTGTTTGTGAAGAACGGTGAAATTTATTACAGTGTTTGAGGCAACAATGTTCAAATGTGAGAAAAATATAAATAAAAAATAACAAACGTTCTTTTATCTAATTTATCTAAATCCCACCTAATCGTATTTCATGTGAAAAGCATTCAGTGACTGAGTACCAAGTGCTCTCTTGTGAGAATGTTATCAACTGCATGGAGGAGCGATTTCGTCATGCTACCCATGCCAAGGACTCCTGCTCGTTGCATCGACCTTGACACCACTGACATTGAATATTCTATTAACAAGTGGCCTCACATCCCAACATACAGAAGCTTCATACTTTCACAGCAGCCTGGAAAACATTATGATGCCACTCTACAAGGATCTCCTTTTAAAAAATCCTTGAGAAAGTTTTGACAAACAACTCAACAGTACACGAACAGTCCACTCCAGTCATCAAGGGATGGAAGTATTCAGCAGCATTCAGTCAGTCTGTGTCAGATCATGACAAGTTCTACAATCATGTTTGTGTCAGATGCAAGATAACGGGTTTCATGATTTTTTATTTTTTTTTAAAGTCAAATAGAGAGTTTTTTTCCAAAAATAGTGATGTAAAGCCTGTATCAATGTAAAGATGCAAGATACTAGAGTATCTACACTAAAAAATTATTGATTTTTTTAAAAAAAAATCACTTTTCCAAATTAACTGTTGAAAACACCGATTCCGAAAATACGCAAAATTATTATCAATTTTTATTAAAAACGCATAATAATTAAATTTTCATAAACAAGATTAGTTTCAAGTCCAGCAATCTCTACTTTTTTTAAAAATTTAGTTATTGGTTTTAGATCAATCTTAGCAATAGTAAGCTTACTCTTATAATATCCAGGTTTTCTAAAAGTTTGCAAATGTAAAACTGTTGCCTCCCAGCATGATATTGCACTGTTATTGTAGGTGACAATAAAAACATTGGAAATAACATTTGGCTTCTGAAGGTGAGATGCTCTTCTAAATAATCGCATTCTGGTAGATCAAACCCAAAAAATTGCCAAGTAGTTGCTTCAAACTAGGCAATTCTCAATTACAAATGCCAATTATGTGATCCTAACATGGTTTACTGGATAAATCTAAAAAGAAATGAACACATTTATTCAATAATCACAGTTATGAATTATCAACTTCTAAGATGACTAAGTCATTGATTTCTTCTTCTATGCAAAATTTACAGATCATCAGGCCATTTGCTACTCCTTCTGCAAGTTCCCCTGCTAGTGTGCATGCGTGAATATGCTTCTCACGAAGGCACTCCCCATGTCCTTCTTTACACCCCTTCCCGGACTGAGTACAGCGTGTCCCTTTTGAATGGTATAGATTCCCCACCACAGTTTTCAGCTGTGTTGACTGTTTCTCAATGTTCCTTTTTTAGTTTTTGAAGAACAATTATATTTACAAAATCACAAACAAAAAAATTCAATCAACAATTTAGTTTTTGTAAAAAAAATAACAAGAATAGCAGGGGTAGAATAGAATGGCAAGAAAGGTTACTAGAAAATAGTCTATAAAAGAAAGTGAGAAAAGAGTTGCTGAGGTTTGCAAGTGCCTCTAACAGCACAATGGACACACACAGAATTCTCTTATCAGATCTATGCCCAGACTATTTAATACTTGCGAAGGAGTTTACTACAGCTATAACTAATTCACTAAATGATCTACAATCAGTTTGTGTGTGTTTATTTGTCATTTTTGTAATATGAACTATTGAATGAAATGAACACTGCATGAACTTAATCAGTTTTTTGGTCTTTTCAATGATTTAAAAAATCAGTAAAAATAAAATAAATAAATAAATAAATAAATAAAAAACGACCAGAGGAAGAGACTTGTTCAGACGAACTACAGCCAAGAATTGATGCCTACCCATTGGTTGAGCATTGTCAGAAGTTGGGACCTGCTGTTGCGGAGGCAGTCTTCGCCGGCGCTTGAAATCTGCAGATGCTGGCCCATGGCCTCGCCGAGCAGAGCTTCCCGCGAGCCCAGATGCCAGCTGGTCTACTCTCACTGCTCGCATGGTGTCCTGGGTCTGGATACATCGAACACGCACAGAATTTATTAGGTTTTCAAGTCAGTTATGAAGTATTAAATTTCCTTTCTACAAATTTAGAAATGTAACATGAAGAGTAGTTAAAAGTGCAATTCATAAATTAAAAAATAAAAAAAGATAAGAACATTAATAATAAAATAAAAAACTTCATGCACACCTATTTACTGGACTGACTCCAGGACACGTCCATAATGTCCAATTCTTAATATGCAAGTGTCTCTCAGTAAGGAATACAGCTAAGTACATGCTGCATCAATTAGTAATAATTCAGGTTTGTCCAAATTTTATCTGTACATCCCAAGATTGTGCAACGAAATTTATTGCCAAGGCAACATTGCTTAAAAACTTGCCCAGCTCCTGCACTTGCAAACTTACCTTCTTCAAATTGCATGAATTCTACAAAGTGTAGAACAATATTAAGCAAATGTATCAAATAATTTAGTAACATTTTTCATTTCTATAATATGCGATACTGAAGATACTAAATTTGATTGGACATCTATTAATATGAAAAATATAATTTTTTTCATATAAATAAATGTCCAAAGGAAAGTCTGATAGGATTTTCTGAATTACAGGTATCTTAAGATAATAGACAATCAGTTCAGAGTGCAAACTCAAGACAGAAAACATTTAAACAGTGGAAGAACACATTTTATTTGTGTAGTACGATGTTTTGTTAACTAATGCAGTCACTTGTACATGAAAATTATCATCTATTGATGAAAAATAAATTTAAAGATAATAAATAAAGTATGGAAATGAGAAAGCACATGTGAACGCAAAGTACAGTATGGAGAGAGCACAAACTTACATTCTCAAAATTTAAATCCGCAAAAATCCACCAGAAGAGAGGTACTGTCTATTTTTTGGTAGATAGAACCATAACTTTATCACATCCTGCCTATCATGATTTCAACTTACTAGTGGCTCATGACATGAGTTGAAAACAACTACCCCATTTCATTTCTTCAAAAACACATTAACAAAGGTTGGCAATACTATGAGAAAAGAGAAAAGATTTTTCTCATGGACCTGGTCCACTATCTCCAATGCGAAATGCAGCATTCAAACAGACAAGGAAAGGGAGTGATAAGAAATAGCGGTACTTCTGTGGTGATGAGGTAAAACAAGAATGAGAAAGGGTTAATCGTATGGAACTATTACCTTATAAATAAACTATTTAATTGTAGCCCATTCCAATCATTGAACTTCAGACAAAACATACCAAGAAAACAAGAGGCAATGTTTGAAAAACATTTTGTAATCCAGTATGAGCTGCTTATAAAGAATTCTCCAACATTAAGAGATTTCTTTTGCATTTACAAAATGTGAAATTTACCCAACCAACCCAGATTACAACATACATTTGTGATAAAATGCAGAGAATAGTTTTGGAGATGGTGTCATTCTAAAACTCAAAAAGACTTAGTAATTCTGGTTCCTAATTGAAGTAAATACTGATGTCAATCTTGCCACTGATTTTTAATATTTTTACATGCCTTTCTCTACTCACTGTATGTCTCTTATTTTAAAATAAAAATAGAATAATAAGAGCAGCAATTATTAGGTGTGCGTATATCATATTTCATATATTTTTGTTATTAATAGGAGCCTTGAGATTAATCTTATTAATATAATAATGTAGTGTTCAAATGGGCACACATAGTGGTGTGAGAGAGGAAAATTATTGGTGTGAGAGAGGAATTATGTAGTTTTTAAAGCTTCAAGATCTGTTCACTTTGTTTTCATATTACCAAAAAAATTCAATGTGAAAGCAAAACAACTTGCAAATATGTCACCAATATGTCATTAAATACATACAGAGGTAGTTGGGAGGATTAAATATAAACAGTATTTCAAAAAGGAGTAAATGATTCATTTCAGGGGAACACATCCATGCAGTAAGAACTGGTATGAGAGGGAAGGGTTAAAGGAAGGCTGCTCTGCAAGGCACGAAATCCAAGGCTTGAGAAGCTTGCTAAACTGATTTGATCAACAATATAAAGCCACAAACCAAAAGCAGGGATATTTTCCTCAATAAATACAATATTATCTGCTTGTAATAATTTATCTGCTACAAATTTCGCACCGCTTCCTTACTCAGAGTGGAGATTTAGAAAATATGCAAGAGAAAACTCTGAAAACGCACAAACAGCCAACAAATTTAAATTGTACATCAAAATTGTGAGAAATATGAAAAATGTAGGAGGAAAAGACTCCAAAGAACATTAAAAATGTACAAACAAACAAAAAAAATCTAATTCATCAAAATTTAAATCTAAAATTAAATGGGAATATATGAACTAAGTATGACTGAATAAAAAAAATTCAGACATTAAGAATGTATAGACACATGCAAAATAAATAATATTCGTGATACATGTGTACAAAATTATGTATGTAGATGCTGTAGAAATAAAATATCAATTCCTTTTGCCATCTGTAGTTTTTCTTTTGTATTTATATTTAAATTTTATTTGCATTCTACGAAAAAGGCAACACCGACTCGGTTGTATAAACAATCATCTATTTATAATTGAATCCTCATGGCGTAACAAATAGTTTAACACAGCCTTATTTATTAATTTTCAAGTTCTATTTAATGGTTACTGGTAGGTTATATGCACAAACCTTTGTGAGCACAGGACGCGAGCCTGCATCAGTTCGCATGTGCAGCGAGTAGAGGGCAGCCAGGTGGCCGAGCTGCGCGCGCTCGGGGGCCTGCATGGGGTGGAGCCTCAGCTCCGACTGGGCGGAGTCCTGGAGGAAGCGCGACAGCTTCTCATTGGCCGAGGTGAGCACGCTAAACCCGGGCCGTTCTGGACGGAGACGTCGCCGGCCTGCTCGTATTTCACGATCGCTCTGTAAACACAAGAAATACCTTCGTAATTCATCCTTCAGAAATTATTCAAGCAAGATGTCTTTCATAAGAGACGTCCTTTTATATTTTTACAGACATGTAGTACAGTAATAATTAGGGAAACAAAGATTATAGCTGAACCAAGAAATGAACAGTGCCTCCAAACCAAATTGATATCGTATGAAAAAGAATACAGAAGGGTATAATTCCCAAAAATCTGCCCCCAAGGGCAATCTATTAAAGATTCAATGAGAAACATGTTTGAGTTTTTCCTCTACTACCAGTATGTCCCAGGCTGAAAAAAATTGTAGACTAGGAAAAATAATTGAATTTGAAGTTATTTTTGTCAACCAATGTTGGCAGCAAATTCAAATTAGAAGAGAGAAAAAAAACACATATTAGTTTTTGAAATTGATTTTTGACATGATAATGTTGGAGTACCTTCTCAGTTTTTTTTCCTAGATAATTGTAAATAATCATTGTATATCAATCAGCTTTAAGGCAATAAGTCTATGTTAAATTTTATAACTATAAGATTTTGGTCAAATTTACATAAAACAAACTGGAATTATTAAAAAAATACCGGGTACAAATGAACTCGCCTCAAAATCTATTATATTATTTTTCAATGACACTTGTTACGTACGAAATTGTCTACGTACGAAAAAAAGTTCCTACATCGTTTATGGGAACCTTTACTCCATTCTTTGGCGTCAGAGACCAGAATGATCACAGATTTGAAAAATGAAACGAATCAGTTGTATGTGTTGGGAGACGATCTGCTGAAGTATGAAGTAGGAGGTAGAAATGGTAACTGGAGAAATGTATGATACGTTGGTAATTAGATTTGAATATGAAATTAAAATATACTGGGATAGATATTTATATACGTTTTACTATAATATCTCTTATTTGTCTTTTATTCGACGTAATACGTCGTCATTGTCAAAAATCTAAAGAAATGTTTTTACAGATGTCTTTAAGCATGTCGAAACATTTTTCAAGCGTACTTATTAAATTAATGTTAACCCTTAACTGGCTAGCGTGCGAGTATGGGCACGCTGTACAAAGGTGTAGATAGTTCGAACTTTCACCTTACACGCTTGCATAACTGCAATTAGAACTTCATGTTGTTTTCCATCTCATTCTAAAAGTAGTGTCACCATGTGCATTTCAAAAGTTTGAGAAAATAGTTAAAACCTTTCTTTAAATTATAAAATGGTGTAATGAAATTATTTTAGAAAATAATTCAGACAGAAAAGGGTAAAGCATATCAGACATTTAACCATTAAATAATTCAACAACAATAACTTCTCTGCTTAATTTGCACGTCCTTTCTTCATATATGTAAAACACTACTGATTTTGTAGGACTAACGGCTGTACATTCTCATAAAAGTCCATATGCTCTGCAGGTATGTGAGAAAAAAGGGAGAACAGTGAGACAAAAAAATAGAAAAACGAATTAGACACTGAAAAAAATAAATCTCCTCAACATTTTTGTGCAATACATGGCATATATGAGTGACTGACAACATTAACTGATTTACCATGAAATCAATATTGTTGATGAATAAAAATTGAAAATGAAAATGTTTTCTTGTCCGTAAATGATTTTAATATTTCAGATTTCAATGAAGACCAGTGATCAAGAAACATTTTAAAGCATTCTTTCTTCGATTTTCGCTTTTAAATTATTGATGAATCATTCCATAATTGAAGCACCATCAAACACCATCGTGAAACAATACGCCATGTACAAAACAAAACATTTTTTGGATATGACGAAATATAGAAATATATCGTTCTAGTCATCACTGTCTTCTCCATATCTTAAAAGATTATCTGTGATCCGACCCAGAAAAAAATCGAAAGCTCTGTCCGTAACGTACCATACGAAAACAGCGGTGACTCCGGTTTAGAGTTGAAGAGATTATCGCAGACCGCTTGTTTTCTGTTATTTTTTTAGGTTTAGGTGTTATCTCATACATAAAAACAATGTTTGTTTGATGGTTCGTACTTATTGCACTGCCAAACGATCATCCGATTGCGATAAAACTTTGTCAACTTATTGCTATACTTGTGGGAAGAATATAGGCATAGTACCATGGGATACGTGCGCATGTCCTGTAGACGCGCGTAGATGGCGGTTTTATGCTGACCCACGCGCCCCTGCTCAAGCTCTCTATGCAACCCGCAGTACTTTGAAGTATTAAGGGTCTGTCCCTGCGATTGTGAAATAACGCCCGGGGGAGACAGGTACAGAGGCAGAGGCCAACATAGCCGCAGTGAGAGAAGGACAGACCAAGCGACAGTCGGACCAACTGATAGACGGAAGAACAGGTGGACGGACAGTCAGACGAAAAGGACTGATACGTACAGAGAGACAGAAGGACAGGCGGGCAGATGGACAGACAAGCAAAAGGGGTAGGCGGACAGGTAGAAAAGTGGTCACAAGGGAAGGGAAGTCGTTGACGGGGTCAGATGGGGTAGAACGCACGTGGTGGCTGGCAGACGGGGAGGGGGCAGATGGGGAAGCGGAGGAGAGGGAATGGACGGAGGGAGTGACAGACAACGATTGATTTATTGTTTGCGATTCCGGGCGCGTCAACTACTAAGGTAATTGGTCCCGTGAGTGTAGTGTATGTTTTTGATCTGCAGATGGCGGTGGTCTTCCACCGCTGGATGGAGAGATCGGGCGCGGACTTACCGTCGGCTAGCGGAGTTTTCCACATCCAGGTATCTCCCATCGGCCCAGCCGGGGCAAGCTCTAAGCTCCCGACCGGTTTTTTGGCTTGTGTGGTAGTGTAGTGCATGTTAGTGTGAGTATAAGTGGTGATGATAGGCCAAGGAATAAGAAAGAAGGATCGCGCGCGGTCCGTGGCTCGTTTGTTAGGGTACTGCTCCAACATTCACCTGGGGCACTGGCCACTGGATGGAGAGATCGGGCGCGGACTTACCGTCGGCTAGCGGTGTCTTCCACATTCAGGTATCCTACCAGCGGGGCACCCCCTCCCCCAGCCGGACTCTCGGCCTATGACTTGTCTCCCGGTGAGCGTTATTGTGCAGTGCACCTCAATGTAAGTGTTTGTAAGTAAGGGGTGAGGAAAGGAAGAGGTATGAACCAGAATGTGGCCCGTGGCCCGTTTACAGGGCACTGCTATCGCTTTCGCCTGGCGTTGAGGTGAGAGAGCGCGGAAAACTACCAATAAGAGCAATAGACGGCTGCTCGAATTAGCCTCCATACCGCGACTGATCTCGACCAAGCTCTCTAGCTTTTGTCAGAAATGCTGCCACAGTCTGGGCTCGAACCCTAAGACCTCTCGGCTGGAAGTACTGTAATGATCTAGTTAAATCACTTTCACCCGTGGGAATTTCCGAAATTGTAGAGAAATTGTAAAGATTTGTTATAAATTGTAATTGTAAGGATATTGTAAAGAAACCGAGTGTTCTAATAAGTGCACTTTGCTTTACAAAAAAGTTTCCAAATATTTCGCTGCCATTTTTTAAATTATTCTTTGAAAATGTTCTAGAGGATTCTTTTCATTTTGATATACATTAATTTTAATTTAATAAATGGATGGTACAGTAACAATGCATATTGAAAAATACAATAGTTAGTGCAAACTTCACCTGGCAACGAGTGCAGGAATAGTGAATATACTCATCTTCAATAAAGAGCATGTGATTTTCTGTTCTGTGGGTGTATTAGCGCCTGCAGACGCCATGAGGTATTTACCAAACCCACCCGCAGCATTGACAGGGGTTGATCAGTCAAGTTGGTGGGGGTCACAGATCCTTTGGTATTGAGTCCTTACCGTCTGTTGGCTAGGCTATTCGGGAGAAGCCTACACAACCATCCCTTTACGTCCATCTCCTCGCCAAATAACTTTTATGATGAGTATTCGCATAAAGTACGTTGGAGAGACTCAATGATGTTATATTCCGAGCCTCGTTCTCAAATTGGACACGCGCAGCGAAGTGTCACGAATCTGCGTGTACTGACACCGCCAACGTCCGATTTACTTTGACAGGAAAGCCATGTTCTCCTTTCTGTTGTAAAATAACATTTTGTTCTTCTTGAATTCAGAAATGTTCCTTTGGCATACATAATGTTAATAATTAGAGTCCGGAAAAATATATAGTATGAAAGGTAAAAATATGGTTATAAATATGTAATGAAAACGGAAAGTATAAGTAATAAATATGTGAAATCGAATATGATATGAAATTTTAAATTTCACTTATTAAAATTCACAAATTTACAATATACGGTCTTACATTTATAAAAAAATTCTAAACAAATTATAAAAATAATACCGTTTTGAAAATAATTTGGAGAGTACAAATTGAAGCACACTTTGCATGTCACAAATTTCATGTCAGTAGTAAAAGCGTCGTCTGTTGTATCTCAGACCGTAGTTTAGCACCCAGACCAATGCGCATTTATGTATTATTATATGCACCTGTCGCTACACTCGACGCTATAGAAGACAGTGTGCGACTTCTGTGTGTAGGACATCAACATTCCCATCGACGTGTTGAGAGTCTGTGAGAGAGCCAGTGCGCGCCTTTGGTGTAAAAGGGGGAGGTGGTAACTTACTGCTCTTGGAATCCCCAGGGCGCGGATTCGATCCGCTCCTCCTGGCGGTCGAGCTGCGTGTGTTTTGAAGAGCGGAAAATCTACAGTAGCCATGTCACTCTTGTAACACGAAAAAAAAAAACCTGGAGGATGCCCAGTAAAATTAAATCCCTCCGACACTATCCCGCCCTATCACCTTTTTCTAAATAGATAGCTCTTACATAGTTAACTGAGACCGACATCTGGCGGCGAAAGTGAGAGTCACGCCTCAGGCGCATCAGGGGACCGCCCGCGAGGCGCGCATGCGCGATCAAGTCCCCAGCCCCGAGTCGGAGATAGGCTTCCAAGGGAACCGGGGTCGAAAACGAGGCTGGCAGGCGGAAATGCTTGCGATGCGAGCATTGCTGCGAGAGTGAGTGGCGTGGCGGGATGTGGCGCGCAGCGTGGCGCGGCCGTGGGAGGGGCCGGGCGCGTGGCCGGGCGCCGGGTGCAGGTGCCGGTGTGGGCCGATTGCGCCTCCGCAGCCTCCGTCGCCTGACCGCCGCCCTATGCACCGCTTCGAGCCCGGACTCCCGCCCTACTTCCCGGCCGACTTCTTACCCGCCGCGAGTAACGCGCACTTTATTACTACTGTTATTAATATTAGTAGCATTAATATTATTACTAATGAAATTGGTAGTAATTATTTGTATGAAAATTATTTAAATTATTTTAATATTTTTTGTAAAGCAGTATCTTAATCGATATTTGCTGTTGAAACAGATCGTTCATAATCCAACATTGTTTGACACAATGATAACGTATTAGCATTTACGGCACGAACTATTGCGTCATTACAGATTCAACCAAACCAGCGGGAGAATCGGGGGGAGGTAAAGTAAACGGAACAGCCGACCACCATTTTTTTGCCCAGATGTCAAATACCCGAGACGTCAAGAGAAAGTTGTTTTGCAAAATTAAGTGTGGTTCTGTCATAAATTTAAATTTTGTGATGCAAAAAATACCGTATGCAACCTGTTTATAATGTTAATTTATTGCATTGTTCAAATTTGAAATCTCGCTCCTATCGACGCTCGATTTCAAAATATATACTCACGCAAGAAGGTTATCGTTAAAAACGAATTGCATAAACCACTATTTTAATTTTAGTTATATTACAAGGGTCAACTTGTTAGCTCTTGTGGGTTCATGTGCTGAATTATTTCGTGTGTTCAAAAATGATGGGAACTTTGGTCGTAAGCACCGTATGTGAAGTGTATGTTTTTATCACGAGAGGTGTGTGATTTTTGCCCATTGGATAATGATATCTGCCGTCCACCTACTCGTAAACTTATGCTCTCGTTTATTTTAACACTTGGCAGTCATTATATCAATGTATGGGAATGATGTTGTATTTTAATAGAGAAGGTTTGCCACGTGCAGTACACAGAGAAATTTGTTTTAACACTTGTCAATCATTCAATCAATCTATGGGAATGATGTATGTTATGATTTAACAGGGGCTATTAAAAAAAAAGGGGTTGCCAGGTTCACTACACAGAGAAATCTGTTTTAACACTAGTCAATCATTCAATCAATCTATGGAAATGATGTAAGTTATGATTTAACGGGGCAATAAAAAAAGGGTACCCGGGTTCACTACATAGAGGAATTTATTTTAACACTAGGCAAGCAATGTCTGGGGATGATGTCGTTGTGTGTTATGACTTAACAGGAGGAATTAAATAGAGGGGTTTGTCAGAAATACAAAGAAAAATGTATTTTACCACTAGTCAATCAATGAATCGGTCAATGAATGTGCGTGCTGTGGTTGGGCGCAGCGGTGACGGGGTGCGACCTGCTGACGCCGCGCGGGCTGTGGCGGGCGACGAGCGCGCCCCCGCTGCCCGACCCGCCGCCCCCGCACCGCGCCCACTTCTGCGCGCCGCCCCCGCACGACTTCCGCTTCTGCCGCAGCGTCAAGGAGCTCGCCACCTTCTGCGACGCGCCCAACGTGGTGAAGCTGCCCTACGGCCGCCGCACCATCTGCCACTCCTGACCGCCCCGCCTCGCCCAACAAACGTACGCACGTGGAGTCTAGAATACGATTTCATGCATTTAAACTTCCCAACGTGGTGAAGCTGCCCTACGGCCGCCGCACCACCTTCCACTCGTGACCGCCCCGCTTCACTCAACAAACGTACGCAAGTGTAGTCTAGAATACGATTTCATGCATTTAAACTTCCCAACGTGGTGAAGCTGCCCTACGGCCGCCGCACCACCTGCCACTCCTGACCGCCCCGCCTCGCCCAACAAACGTACGCACGTGGAGTCTAGAATACGATTTCATGCATTTAAACTTCCCAACGTGGTGAAGCTGCCCTACGGCCGCCGCACCACCTGCCACTCCTGACCGCCCCGCCTCGCCCAACAAACGTACCCACGTGTAGTCTATAATACGATTTCATGCATTTAAAATTCCCAACGTGGTGAAGCTGCCCTACGGCCGCCGCACCACCTGCCACTCCTGACCGCCCCGCCTCGCCCAACAAACGTACGCACGTGGAGTCTAGAATACGATTTCATGCATTTAAACTTCCCAACGTGGTGAAGCTGCCCTACGGCCGCCGCACCACCTGCCACTCCTGACCGCCCCGCCTCGCCCAACAAACGTACGCACGTGGAGTCTAGAATACGATTTCATGCATTTAAACTTCCCAACGTGGTGAAGCTGCCCTACGGCCGGCGCACCACCTGCCACTCCTGACCGCCCCGCTTCACCCAACAAACGTACGCACGTGTAGTTTAGAATACGATTTCATGCATTTAAACTTCCCAACGTGGTGAAGCTGCCCTACGGCCGCCGCACCACCTGCCACTCCTGACCGCCCCGCCTCGCCCAACAAACGTACCCACGTGTAGTCTATAATACGATTTCATGCATTTAAACTTCCCAACGTGGTGAAGCTGCCCTACGGCCGCCGCACCACCTGTCACTCCGGACCAACCCGCCTCGCCCAACAAACGTACGCACGTGGAGTCTATAATACGATTTCATGCATTTAAACTTCCAACGTGGTGAAGCTGCCCTACGGCCGTCGCACCACCTGCCACTCCTGACCGTTCCGCTTCACCCAACAAACGTACGCACGTGGAATCTAGAATACGATTTCATGCATTTAAACTTCCCACCGTGGTGAAGCTGCCCTACGGCCGTCGCGCCACCTGCCACTCCTGACCGTCCCGCTTCACCCAACAAACGTACGCACGTGGAGTCTATAATACGATTTCATGCATTTAAACTTCCAATGTGGTGAAGCTGCCCTACGGCCGTCGCGCCACCTGCCACTCCTGACCGTCCCGCTTCACCCAACAAACGTACGCACGTGGAGTCTATAATACGATTTCATGCATTTAAACTTCCCAACGTGGTGAAGCTGCCCTACGGCCGTCGCGCCACCTGCCACTCCTGACCGTCCCGCTTCACCCAACAAACGTACGCACGTGGAGTCTATAATACGATTTCATGCATTTAAACTTCCCAACGTGGTGAAGCTGCCCTACGGCCGTCGCACCACCTGCCACTCCTGACCGTCCCGCTTCACCCAACAAACGTACGCACGTGGAGTCTATAATACGATTTCATGCATTTAAACTTCCAACGTGGTGAAGCTGCCCTACGGCCGTCGCGCCACCTGCCACTCCTGACCGTCCCGCTTCACCCAACAAACGTACGCACGTGGAGTCTATAATACGATTTCATGCATTTAAACTTCCCAACGTGGTGAAGCTGCCCTACGGCCGTCGCGCCACATGCCACTCCTGACCGTCCCGCTTCACCCAACAAACGTACGCACGTGGAGTCTATAATACGATTTCATGCATTTAAACTTCCCAACGTGGTGAAGCTGCCCTACGGCCGTCGCACCACCTGCCACTCCTGACCGTCCCGCTTCACCCAACAAACGTACGCACGTGGAGTCTATAATACGATTTCATGCATTTAAACTTCCAACGTGGTGAAGCTGCCCTACGGCCTTCGCACCACCTGCCACTCCTGACCGTCCTGCTTCACCCAACAAACGTACGCACGTGGAGTCTATAATACGATTTCATGCATTTAAACTTCCCAACGTGGTGAAGCTGCCCTACGGCCGTCGCGCCACCTGCCACTCCTGACCGTCCCGCTTCACCCAACAAACGTACGCACGTGGAGTCTATAATACGATTTCATGCATTTAAACTTCCCAACGTGGAGAAGCTGCCCTACGGCCGCCGCACCACCTGCCACTCCTGACCGCCCCCTCCCCGCCTCGCCCAACAAACGTACGCACGTGGAGTCTAGAATACGATTTCATGGATTTAAACTTCCCAACGTGGTGAAGCTGCCCTACGGCCGCCGCACCACCTGCCACTCCTGACCGCCCCGCACCGCCCAACAAACGTACGCACGTGGAGTCTATAATACGATTTCATGCATTTAAACTTCCCAACGTGGTGAAGCTGCCCTACGGCCGCCGCACCACCTGCCACTCCTGACCGCCCCCCCCCCGCCCGACAAACGTACGCACGTGGAGTCTAGAATACGATTTCATGCATTTAAACTTCCCAACGTGGTGAAGCTGCCCTACGGCCGCCGCACCACCTGCCACTCCTGACCGTTCCGCCTCGCCCAACAAACGTACGCACGTGGAGTCTATAATACGATTTCATGCATTTAAACTTCCCAACGTGGTGAAGCTGCCCTACGGCCGCCGCACCACCTGCCACTCCTGACCGTTCCGCCTCGCCCAACAAACGTACGCACGTGGAGTCTATAATACGATTTCATGCATTTAAACTTTCCAACGAGGTGAAGCTGCCCTACGGCCGGCGCACTACCTGCCACTCGTGACTGCCCCGCCCCGCCCCGCCCCGCCCCGCCCCGCCCAACAAACGTATTCACGTGTAGTCTGTATTTTAATTATTAGACTATTTTATGCAACTGGCAATGCCCACTTGCATCTTCAATTACTACTTTAATCTTTCTCACCTGCAATCTATAATATACTTTCCTGCATCGCTATTTGTTAATGTCCACTGTCCTTTCCAAGGGAAATTTCAAACTTCCATGTGCCATCTGTAATGTATGTTCTTGGATCACCAACGCATTTGGCAGTGCTAACTAGCGTCCCCAAAAGCAACTTTGAACTTCCACTCGTGCAATCTATAAAGAATTGTCCTACATCACCAATGCATTGGAAATGCCCTCTGATCTCACCCAGGCACAGTGTAATCTTCCTCACATAATATCTGTAATATACTTTCCTCCATCACAATTTGGCAATGCCCTCTGCCACCACTAATAAAACTTTATGCTATCACGTACAATGTATAATATAATTTTCTACCAATCACTAGTGTTTATGCAGGAAGTCAATGCTTATTGGGGCAATCAATTGCGTATCTGAATTTCCACACCTTCAATATACGACATGATTTTCTGCATCCTTGTTATTGTATATTAATGTTGGAGCATAGGATAATCAAACCAAAGTCTACAAATACGCTACGAGACATCTATTAGAAAGTTGACATTGTAAAAATGAATGTGGACATTCTACGTTTCTGCCTTTAGTGTATCAGAAACAAGCAAATGAGTTTCGAAAGGCTCTTTCATGACGTTATCATAAGCATTGAAAGTAATTTACAACATCTGATTATAATGAAACCTTTCATTTTGTTATAGACATGAAGGCATGAACTTCGAGATTTCTACAATGAAGATTAAAGTTGTGAATCTGTATGGTTCGATTTATCGACCGAAGCATTAAAATAAAATACTCACATTTTTTACATAATAATTAATTCAATTTCGTTTTCTTGGTGTTCAACCCTAAATTGACCAAGGATGGGTGATTTTATATCCCCACATTTTTTAAACTCTCATAAAAATTAGAGTAATGCGATTCCAACCGCTACAACTGTTGAATAAGCCGCTCTACCTTATCAAAGTAAACAGTTCTCCGTTGCGGCCTTCTTAGAGTTCGCGCAGGCGTGTGATAAAGTCTGACATAATGGATACTTATCTCTGATTTAGAAGTGTCGCCTTCGAGACCCGGTGGTATTTTTAGTTTGTAACAGCTTGATGATGCGGTCCCATTTATCGTTATTCCTTTGGTATTCTTCTACTGCAATGTAAAGAACGATTTGTGGTAGTTTTTCGGTGAATTCAAGTTATTCGAAACCGAATTATGGCTCCCTTTTCTTAAATATGCTTTCATCACAGAAGTGGGGCTTCGGAAGCCCGGTGTTCGCGATGTGATGGACACCCCTGCACAGTGCAACGCGATCCGATTGTTGGTAATTTGAGACGCGCATATATAACGCGGATCGATAACAAAAATGAAGTAAAATCATATAATAATATTGTTTCAGTTCTGTCAGAGTGGTTTGCAATCTAAACTAAGGTATGTGCAAGTAGCTTACTTTACTCGTGGCGTTTGTGTTTTGAAGCTATCATTTCAAAAGAAGAAATCGAGAATTGCTAAATGAGTCAGAAACGAGTGATGTTGGTGAATTTATTTCAAATGATAATTATGACAAACCCTTTCCCATCTTCAAGTTCTCGTAGACAAGATGAAGAGTACAGTGATGCATGTTCACCTGAATCTCATTTCAACAAATCAGAATTTTATTTGAACGAGGAACCGCGTACTTTGTTTTCAAGTTTGGAGTTCATGATATCCAAAAGTGAATTTCAGTGGCACAGAAGCTCGCCACCAGCAAGTAGATGGTTACAAAATCTCCTCTGCGTTCCTCTTGGTCCGTAAAATACATTACGATAAACACAGCTCAAGAATCTTTCAATTTGCTGATTAAAAAAATGAAAGAGGAGATAGTGCGATGCACAAACAGTGAGGCTGCAGGTGTAGCTGCTGCAAAGAATAAACATGGGTAAACGTAACTTTGGAAGACTTTGACGAATCTCTTGCTGTAATTTTAAGTGCTAGGGTAAACATTTCGTGGGACGTTTCTGCTAGAGAATTACTCTTAAATTCTGTAAAAGATTCCCAAAAATGTATCGCCCTTCCAGATGTTACATATGTATTTCTAAAGCTGACAGGGCGTCAAAAACATATTGTGATAAACGTCATCATCGTTTGCAAGACACACAGTGCACTGCCACAATGTGTCTTAATTGTAAAAAAAATTCTAGAATATTGCAACAGAAAAATACAAGTAAATATGCAACTCTGGAAGAATGGGTAGCAGCGAAAGTCAACCCCTGGATGTGTTTGATGGCGGCCAGCAGACAATGCAGAACCAAACATCGACAAAAATACCAAGATAATCCCGGGGCGGGGAGCCATGTCTTTCAATAAGGAATTATCCCTTCTCCAGATTTACTTGTAGAATAGGAACGAGTTCGACAATTTTTTCTCCTATTAGGAACAAATACAATTTCACACAATAATACCTCCATTTTTATTTCTGAAACTTTGAAGAAAAATATTGATGACTACCCTGTAGTATACCGTTTTTCCTCCTATTATTTTCGAGCTAATGAAATGTCTCTGAAATTTATTCAAATAATTGTCTTTTGGGAAAATTTTTTTTTCATGAACAAAATATATTCTTCCCTCGAAAGTGTATATTTTCTAACCTATTATTTCCCATGTTATGAAACATCTCTGACACGTTTTGAAATAATTATCCACTGGAATCAGTAGAAATGTTGCGACACACCAGTAAGAAGAACACAACGGACTGCTGATTCCTTGGCAATGAATTATGAAATAATCCCACGTAACGTCTCATTAAAAATAGTTTTATTATGGGAAAATGAACAGCAAAATCTCTCTATCCCCTTTGCAACAATCACCCGTCCCCACAACCGATTTCCTTTGGAAAAGTCATTAAATCCCCTATAATGTGCCTATATCGTTCACCTTCTCAACTATAGACCAGCTCCTTAAAAACAAATGTCGTAACTTACCTGTCTCAGGATATCAGAGGAAAATTAAAAACTCAGTATTGGAAGCGTTTTCAATTATTCAATCACAATATCAAATCTCAACATCTATTCAGGCGGCGAAATAGTCGAAGAGAAGTTGGGAGAGCATTGTTGATGGAAATGACAATGGAACATCGCCTCTTCTATCGCAGTAGTTTTTTGTCAGACAAGAATGTTATGGAAAATAAATGACACACAATTTACAAGTATTGTTACTTGGCGAACGAAATAACGAGTATTGAAGTTGTCACAGTTACCTCTGTCCAAACGAAAACTGACCCTTTCCTTATGAATTCCGTGGCCTTTAGCTACGTGTTTCTATTACATCCAGTGCCTGGCACACTCTGGGTCGAACCTCGAAGACGTTCAAAACGCTTTTACTCAGCTTTCCGCATTACCTTGTCGTGACAAGGCGATCAGGCGTCTGCGATAGAATTCTCAGTATTTCGCCCATGCCAAGTTTACGCGGGAGTGTCTGGAGGATCTTCCCCCAGGAGCTGGTGCGATCTTTCGGTGACGCTCCGCACTAATAGAACGAAGTTGAAATCGACTTCAAGGAACTTTGCACGAAGAAATTAATGTTTGGACAACAGAGAAGAAATTTGCGCGGCTTTTTGGGGAAAATTCACTACCTGTTTCTTATGATTCGGGTCATGCAAAAGAGAATGATGTTTCAAACTAACCTCAAAATCAGATGTAGGAACTCTTGTTAATGTACAATCTCAATCTTCCCCAGATGAAGGAGAATGCTCTATGGTTAGCACGGAAGCACGAGAGGCTGAGAAAGTTTTCTCTCATATGGTCTTTGCTGAAGCAAAGAAATTTCGGGCCTTGTTGCCAACTGCTATAATTTTAGTCACTGACAAAAGGGGTAATGATATACCAGTCAGAGCATTGCTAGACTCGGGTAGTGAAATTTGTTTTATAACGGAAGCCAAATTTCAAATCACAATACTTACCAAATATTGGTAAATTGTTTGTTTATAAGCCACGTATGTCCAATTCTTTGTCTTATAATTATGAGTTACTATTCAACTTCTGAAATTAAGCTCAGTAGTTTTTAACTATACATACAGTATCCTCAAATCAGGTCGGTGTATCTCAGTACGTTTATTGCTTTTTTTCTTTGCAAATTTTTTCTACTGGCCTATCTCTACTTCTCTGTACAGGTCAATCACTCATCTATCTTAGGAGGCGGTCTCGATCGCTATGTCAATGTTCAATTCACAGCGTATGCAGTAAAACATAATGTCTTAAATGTCAACACAGTTTTTAGTTATTTTCATATTATATCAGTATATTCTCGGATATAACCCCTCCTCATTTCGCAAGTCGGGTATTTATCGACAATTTCCAATGCACTCGTGGCATTATCTAACATAAATTATAGATGATGAAGTAAGAAAGTCGATGGGCTCTTTCTTTCTTTCAAAAGGGGTGGCAAACGCAATATGGTGTGAATTTCTGTATTAGAGGATAAAATTGACTACAGAGTGGGATAATATATATCTACATTTTCAATACTAGGACCGGAGAGGAGTTGTTCTTTCGAAACATCGTCGAAATCCGCGGCTCGATTACATTCTCTTTTTACTACTTACGTAGTAAGATGAGAAAAAAGATAAGCAACGCCCATGCGGAGTCAGGTTACTTACATGAGATACACAAAAACGACAATCATCAAGCGGCTATCAATTTCAGGATACTTACTCACAGCCTCAAACGTATTTGCCGTCATAGAACTATTATGTATAGAAGTGTTAAAATGATGGAAGTGTCTGAAAACTTCAGATAATAGGAAAATTGCTCACACCTAATCGGGAAAAAATCAAAATGTCTAGGTTATACATCATTTGTATAGTTCAGAGTATAATAAGCAATTCTGAATCCGTAATGAGTGTTACACTTGGAAGGTGAGACAATCAAAAGTAGGAAAAGTATTCACAATCTTCAGTAATTAAGAAAATCCTCCATTCAGGTCTTCTTCTGCACTTCCAAAGTTAAGTTTTCAGAACTCTTTTCAACACTTCTATCTGAGGCATCCTACATCTCGTTTTCAGCTCTGAAATTTACTTTCTCGCTACCGCTGGTGCGGAAGAAAGATATGTTATATTGAGCAAAAAACTGTTTTAGGCTGAAAAACTAAATGGGGAAATTGATATCGAAATCGACGGATATCGAAATCGAAAATCCATTTCGAAATGGGAATTTTATTTTAAATTAAGAAATCAATATCGAAAAGAGAATATAGAAATATGAAATCGATATCGAAATGGGATATCAATATTGAAATGGGAAATCGATATCGAAATGAGAATTCAATATCCGAATATAAAATCGATATCAATGGGAAATCGATATCAATATGAAAAATTGTGTTGATAAACGGAAATCGATATCGAAATGGAATGTCGATATTGAAATGGGAAATCGATTATGAAATCGGCAATCGATATCAAAATAATAATTCGTTATCGAAATGGGCAATCAATATCAAAATGAAAAAACCGATATCGTAATCAGAAATCTATATCAAAATGGGAAATCGATTTTGAAATGGGAAAACAATATCGAAAATGGAAATCGATATCGAAATAGAAAATCTATATCCAGAAAAGGAATCGATAACGAAATAGGAAACTAAAGTGCAGATGGAAATTAGATATGTAAATAAGAAATAGATATCGATATATGAAGTCGCATGGAAAATCGATATCTAAACGAGACATAGATATTGAAATGGGAAATCGATATCGAAATTGAAAATCAATATCGAAATGAGAAATCGACATCAAAAAAGGAAATCAATATCCAAATGGGAAATCAATATTATAATGGGATATCTAAATCGAAATAGGAAAACGATATTTAAATAGGTGGTCGATATCGAAATGATAAGATATATATTGAAAAATACATCGATATCAAAATAAGAAATAAATATAGAAAAAAAGCGTCAAAGAAATATATGGAAACGAGAGATCTATGAGGAAATGTAAAATTGATATAGAAATTAGAAATTGATATCGAGATTGAAAATCAATATGAAATAAGAAAAAGATATAGAAATGGGAAAATAGTCTCGAAATGTAAAATCCATATCAAAATACTTAATCGGTATCGAAATATGAAATAGGTATCGAAATTGGAAATCGATATTGAAATGGGAAATTGATATACCAATTGGAAATCATTTTTCGAAATAGAAAATCGATTTCGAAATCGGAAGTGTACATCGAATTTGAAATATATCGAAATGAGACATCGATGTCGAAATGAGATATCGATATATTAAATCGATAATAAAACAGTAAATCGATATTGTAATGCGAAATTAATATCAAAATGGGAAATAAATACCGAAATGAGAAATCGATATCGATATTAGAAACCATAATGAGAAATATAGAAATGGGATATCGATTTTAAAAGCGTTTCGAAATTGGATATCTATATCGAAATAAGAACTCAATGTCGAGGAAGATAATAGAGATCGAAATGGATATCAAAATCTGATATCAGCATCAAAATGGGAAATCAATTTTCAAATATAAAATCGAAAACGAAATCGATATCGAAATGAAAAATCGATATCGAGATAGGAATTAGATATTGAAAAGGGAAACCGATATCGAAAAAGAAAATTTATTTCGAATTGGGTAATCAATATTGAAATGCGAAATCGATATGAAAACAAGAAATCGGTATCGAAATGGGAAATTAATAAGGAAAATAAAATCGATATCGAAATCGGAAATAAATTTGCAGACGGGAAATCGATATTGAAATTGGAAATAGTTATCGAAATGAGCACTCGATATAAAATTGGAAAATCGATATTTAAAGAGGAATTCGATTTTGAAACGGCATTTTTATATGGAAATGTAAAATCCATATCAAATGAGATATTGATAATGAAATGGAAAATCGATACGAAAACGGGAAATCGATATTGAAATAGACAATTGATATCGAAATGGGAAAACGATTTTGAACTGGGAAATGGATATTGAAATTAGAAATCCATAATACTAAAGAAATCGACATTGAAATTGGAAATTCATGTCGAAAATAAATTCGATATTTAAGTAGGAAATTGATATCGAAACTGCAAATATATATTGAAATGTAACATCGATATCAAATGGAAAATTGATATCAAGATGGAAAATATATATTGAAATTAAAAATTGATATCGAAACGGAAGGACGATATCGAAATGGTAAATCAATATCGAAATAGGAAATTGATATAATCATTGACACCGGGATGGAAAATCGATTTTCAAGTCAGAAATCGATATCGAAATGGGAAAATCATTTCCAGAAAGGAATTAGATATAGAAACAGGATATCGATATCGCAATAGAAAATCGATATGAAATCGAGAAATTTATTTGAAAGGGGAAATCGACATGAAATTAAGAATTCGGTTTTGAAATGGGAAATTAATATCCAAAATATAAAAATCGATTTCAAAGTAAGGTATCCACATCAAAATTAAAAATCGGTAACAAAAAGGAAAATCGATATCAACATGGGAAATTGATTCAGAGATGTGAAATCTATATTGAGATTGGAAATTGATATCGATATGCAAAGCAATATCGAAATGTCAAATCGATATTTAAGTGGAAAATACTATCGAAATCGTTAATCACAATGGAAATGTAAAAGCGATATAGAAATAGACAATTTATATCGATATGGAAAATCGATATTGAAATTAAAAAATGATATGAAAATAGGAAATCGATATTGAATTGGGAAATCTATAACGAAATGGGAAATCGATATCGAAATGGGCAATCGATTTGGAAATAAAAAATCGATATGGCAGTGGGAAATCAATATCAATATGTAAAATCGATTTCGAAATACAAAATCGATCTTAATATGTGATATCGAAATCGAAATCCCATATCGATAGCTATGATTTACAACCAAAAACAGAAATATATTTGCAAAATAATTACTGTGTTTGGATATTTTTCGGATAGCACTACATCACAGATTTAGGAATGCATCGTTGTGCAATAGAGTTGATGCATCCTTTTGAGGATGACAACGGATGAGGATGAGGATGAGGATGCATCCTTTTGAGACATGCGATATAGTTTAATATACACATAATTGCGTGTCAATGGAATATGATTATTTATTTTCCTTTCACTTGTCAATTACAAAATGTCCATATTCAAGAATCTCTGTTTGACTTAATACAATTAACGTGAATATAGTTCCATTAAATTTGCTCCTAGGTATGCAAGTGTACGAGAGATATCAAATGAATGAAATAAACTCCAAGATGGCCATTATAGGTGCCAACGCACTCTCTCACAAGAAAGCGAAGGGCTGCGTCACCGGCTTAAGCCACAGTGGCCGCTGCCCCATTAAGCATCGCACAAATAATGGGTGACGCGTCTCTGAACATTCTCCCAGAGGAAGGCCACGGCTGCCGCCAGCGTGCCCGCGCACAGCAGCACCGCGGGCTCCGTCAACGCGGTGAGCGTGAGCGGGCGCGGCTTGTCAGCGGGGGCCGCGCTCGGGTTGGAGGGGGGCACAGCGGGCCCTCGGGCCACCTCCCGCACCAGCCGCATCTCCCACAACTCGTCCCTGAGACAGCGAAGGATAGCTTCATTAAACAAACTACGCAAATTAGAGAAGTAATACGCCTCTGATCGAGCCATAAATAATCAATTTTAAAACAATATTTAATATAATACATACTTTTTATCTAAAACGGGTGTTTCTCTGCGATATCATAATGAATGTTTTGATAAACTTTTAAAATAAATATTGGTAAATTTTTTCATTGGCATTGAAACATGTTTATCTTGTGACGGTACTGCAGCGTACAATATCGTAACATATAATTTCTGAAATTAGGGGAAAACTTTGGTATGTTTTTTGGTTGTAAATGATACAGTTACGAAAAATAATTATATAGTAGGTTAATTCAATCTAAATTAGAACATAAGGAAATAAACAGCTCAAATCTCACTATTTTTTGTTCAAATACCTTCCTTTTCAACGCAACTCCTACACAGACTCCGTTATCATAACTGTTAAATGAGATGCCATTTGAATTCAACCATCGAAACTCTATTATTTCAGATTACTCAAATTTACATTTGAAATCCTTCCCATTTAACACGTTAAAATACATTTGTAAGTATCTATGTACGTGGCGGCAGTCCGTAAATGAGCTCAGGCCTACCTGCCAAGTCCATAGGTTAAGGGGTTACGTGTAGTTAGCACGTAGACATGCCCACGCCTTTTTCCGGTCTTGTCAACCTCACTATTTAATTTTCCCATCATCATACAGCAACATATATATATATATATATATATATATATATATATATATATATATATATATATATATTGAAACGCGGAGCGTTTCTCTAATTAATTAGAAACGCAGGGCATGTTATTCCAATTACGCCCATTTTGAATTGCGCGGTAACGGCGGCGAGTTATGGACGTGACGAGGGAACGAGTCAGGCGCGAGAAGGCGGCGAGACGGCGGCAGTTGCAGTGTGGAGCAGAACTCGAATGAGAACGGAGCGATGTTGGTGCGGGCGGTGAACAAAGGACAAAAAGGTGTGCGTCGACCGGCGGCTTCTCAGCCGCGTTTGGTGCGGGCGGCGGCGGGAACGCGCCAGGGCGATGACGGGTCGCTTCGCGATATAGTTTTTCGCGTCCCCGGCTCGTACTCACATGGCCCTTTCGATCAGACACACACTAGTGGTGTCCTGTCCCATCGTCCAGCTGTCGTCACACGAGACGGGCTGCGATGTGGCGAGGCTGCATGGCATTCGGGCGACCAGGCACGAATTAAGTGGCCTCGCTAGTGCCTCAAAAGCAAGTCTCCTCGCGGCTGCCTCCGATACAAGTCATCTCCTCGATACCTCCGATACAAGTCTCCTCCTCGCGACCTCCGATACAAGTGATCGATCGTCTCCTCTGCGGTCCCTCAGGAAGGCTCGCGTACCACGTGGTTCCTCCCCCGCATTGTCTATTTTTATTGGTTGTCGCGCCACCCGTAATCCTTTCGCCTATCACAGCACCAGCGGCGAAGCCGCCCTCAGCAACCTCCCCAGAAGTTTCCTACGTCTCCTAAATTCTCGGAAATAGGCGCGGGTAATTCCGTTTCTCGGTTAAGGAGGTGTGGGTGGTGTGCATCCCCACACGTCATAAGGGATGCGCCCGGCGTGGGTCTCACTGAACAAAAGAGGCACCTTTTTCCGCCTTTCCTTCAGCGCGTTAATCGGCTCTCCCCGGTACAGCTGAGAATGGCATTTCCGGCAGCTCTTAACGGCGGTGCGGTTATTAATTAAATAAAATAAATATACGACTCGTGTCGTCATCCGCGATGTGCGACCATCCCATTACATCCCATTATAATATATATATATATATATATATATATATATATATATATATATATATATATTGAAACGCGGAGCGTTTCTATATGCAAATGGAATCATTGAGCACAATAATAACTACAGCTCATTTTGAGCTGCGCGGCAAAAGCGGCAGGTGCGACGATCGGCGGTGGGGGGGGAATTGTGACCGAGTCCGCCGCCGCCCGCCGCAGCGAGAAGCGCGAGTGAGGAGAATTTGGCCGTTACGAGTCGAGGGCAGTGCAGAAGAGTTGACCGTTGACTGCGGGCAGGGTAACACGTAGCCAACGACGAAGGAAATTAACAAGTGCCAGATTTATAGTAAAGTCGATCAGAAGCCGATAAATTGGAACTTGGGAGAGGTTGGTTTGCAGAAAACTGTAGATCATGTATGTGCCGTGAAACACAGTGGAAATAACAATAAAACTGTGCGTTGTGTAATCGACGCCGGCGCAAATAGTGACCACGTGCTCCGGGGTTACATTAGGAGAGTGAACAATTACTAGAGGGAATATGCGGCGACATAATTCAAGCACATCGCAGGATCGAGATGGACATCGCCGAGAGGCTGTGAATGCATAAGTGGGACTGCACGTCAAAACACCCAGGGCTGATGCCGAGGAGTTCGCGTTGCCGCCGGCCTGAGGCGAACCCACACCACCAACCGCCGGACGCGCCGGGCTGCAGTGGAGGTCATCGGCCGCTGCCGCCGTTGGCGATAATCCAGAACAAAAGAGGTATTTATTGGGGCCCCAGGTATGATGAAATCACATAATAAACCGAACCTTGGTACCAAGACGGAAAGCATTAATGTATTCAACCATGTATGCAACATATTGGTTTATGAATAAACTGTATTTGTGTTTGTGCAAACCTATTACTTTAATTTACCAACGCAATATCGATTCCTTCAAGGGACCCATTCACGAGCAAGACACTCGTCCTTTACAATTTATTTGCAGTGGAAAGGACGGACAATCAGGTACGTCACAATATATATATATATATATATATATATATATATATATATATATATATAGATATATAGATATAGATATAGATAGATATATACTGGGACATTGCAATTAATATAATCTTGCCCCAGTGCGAATCGACCTCGGCGCCGCGTAGAACGTACATTCCCATTTGGAATGTCGCTGTTCTACAACCGAAACGGCCGACTGTCACCTGTTGATCTTGCTGACGATGCCGCCCTCCACGGCCGCTTGCAGGAGCGCGTCGAAGCGCCGCTGCTGCGCCCATCGCGGCCGCGTCCACAAGATCGTGTAGGCCGGGGAGAGCACGCACTGGGGCACCACGTGCGCCAGTGGGTAGCCCGCCTCGTCCGCCATGCCGGGCGCTTCCAGCAGCCGCTCGATGTCCTGGCTGGACACCACGTACGCCGGCCGACGGCCCTCCGCAGAGAGCGCGCGCGACATGGAGGAGTGCGTGAGCGGCTCTTGCGAGTAGGGCACCGATCTGCCACAAGCACAGCTGCTCTCGTTCTCGCCGCTTGCTCTCCAGTTACTCTTTCGCCCGCCCCTTTGAGTTGATCCAGAACCCAAACTTCATTCCTCCGTTTCCCTACTGTGTTAACACTCGCCTCTTTTTCCCTTACCCAATCTCTTTCTCCTTCAATTCCATCTCTCTCCTCCGTATACATATCATCGCATTGCGCACGGCGAGGGTGTAACGGTAGGCGTATCTGGCTGTTATACCCAAGTTGGCGGGTTCAAACCCGGTCTAAGCCGTGGTATTTAGCGAAACAATCCCATGTTAGTAGATTTACTTACATATAAAAATCCTCAAGCCTAAATGCCTCCTCTGAGCTATATTCAAATAGTCTGTTTCTCGCCCAACAAATATCTCCTTTCTCTGCTATTGGCAAAAGTGCCGTAGCGAAATTTGTGTGGTCAGGAGGAACAGCGGACCTAATGGCGCGAGTCTCACCACGTAATATAAGGCTTCAATTTTCTCTCTCTCTCCTTTCTCTGTCTCTCTCTCTTTATCTGTTTGTTTAACTCTCTCTCCTCTCTCTCTACCTGCCTCCCCTCTCTCTTCCTTCCTCCTCTCTCTCCCTCTCCCCCTCCTCTCTCTCTCTTTCCCTCCTCTCTCTCCTCCCTCTCTCCTCTCTCTCCACTCTCTCTCCTTCTCCCCCTCTCTTTCTCCTCTCTCTCCCTCACTCTCCACTCTCTATCCCTCTCTCTCTCACTCTCTCTCAATAGGGAAATTGTCTATCAATCAACTATTCAAACATATTACATACGTAGTTTGAATGCACACAACATTAATAAAAACAGTTTCAATAAATTGGTTTGTTTTGGTTATAACAATACATATCTTTCGTATAATTCGATTCATGACGATCAATCGATATATACATTTTAAATCCGCTCAAACAAGTGCGCCAACGTGGATTAATGAAAGTTTACCGTTCTAAAAGTTTCCAGACCACGTCATTTCGGTCAACGGCGAGGAAAAACTCCTTCATCCCGACGGGTACAAAGGCCATGGAGACTTCGTTTACAACGTCTTGGAGCGTCTGCATCTGCTGGGCTTCCCCAAGGACCGCCAGGAAGCTCATGAACCGGCCAGTGAACGCGTTCACCATCACCAGACTGAAGGCGCTCAGCAGCACCAACAGGAAGTTGCAGCGGACGTCGTTGTCGTGCGACACGAAGCCCCCGCTGATGAACGCGTCAACGACGTCGAGCAGCACGTTCCTGGAAGAGAGAGGTTCTGGTGACCGCGTTCACCTTCACCAGACTGAAGGCGCTCAGCAGCAGCAGCAAGAGGAAGTTGCAGCGGACGTCGTTGTCGTGCGCCACGAAGCTCCCGCTGATGAACGCGTCAACCACGTCGAGCAGAACGTTCCTGGAAGAGAGGGGTTCTGGTGATCGCGTTCACCATCACCAGACAGAAGGCGATCAGCAGCACCAACAGGAAGTTGCAGCGGACGTCGTTGTCGTGCGACACGAAGCCCCCGCTGATGAACGCGTCAACGACGTCGAGCAGCACGTTCCTGGAAGAGAGAGGTTCTGGTGACCGCGTTCACCTTCACCAGACTGAAGGCGCTCAGCAGCAGCAGCAAGAGGAAGTTGCAGCGTCCGTCGTTGTCGTGCGCCACGAAGCCCCCGCTGATGAACGCGTCAACGACGTCGAGCAGCACGTTCCTGGAAGAGAGAGGTTCTGGTGACCGCGTTCACCATCACCAGACTGAAGGCGCTCAGCAGTACCAACAGGAAGTTGCAGCGGACGTCGTGGTCGTCAGCTAATTGTCGCCGTTTGGCGAAAATGGAAGGTTGGCCAGAGAATTCAAATACCATAAAGAGACCAAAACCATAAAACCTAACAAATATAATGTTGAGGAAGTCGAATAATAAGATTATACGACTATTATTTTGATAAAACTAATGTATTAGTTATTAACTAAATGATTCCAATTGCCTCGTTCTATTGAGAATGGACAAAACTACTTATAAACAACCACATTAACAAAATTTTTCATACTTACAAAATATTAAAGGGTCTAATAAAACAGTTTGAATTTTAATATGAGGATTCTAACGACGTAATACGATTAAAAATACACTTGCTGAAAAAATAGTGGAAAGTGATTTTAGAAACATCAAATTCATTAGGGTTCGAATGAATCAAATCAAACTTTTTCCGTGCTTAACCCTAAAAGAGAGCGTACCTGCGGCCGGTGAGGCGGAGGGCGACTGCGAAGGCGGCGAGGGTGGCGCCAGTGGCGCACCAGGTGGCCGCGGAGAAAGACTGCAGGATGCTCTGCTGCTCGCGCCGCCGCCGCTTTACCACCACGCAAATGTCACCGCGTGCGTGCGGGTAGAGGTGCCCCAGGGGCCCCGTCTCGCCGTAAATTTGCGGTACCGCCATCACGTCTACCGACCCGTTCAACAGAAAGTGTATCATTGTGAAGCGAGGCACTTCTACGCAGATCGCCTTCTTGTATCGGCTCGCCAGAATCTGCAACACAAAAGCAACATTGTGTTCGTAGTCGATATATGTTAAAAGCATTAGATTTTGTACTTTGTTACACAGAGTACTGTAGGAAGAAATGGCCGTTTTTATGAGGAAAAATTGTATCAGAAAAATAATGTTTTTGATATCCTTATACTGCAAAAGAGATTTGCATCTTAAAATGGTATGTCGAAATTTTCTTTGTAGTTCGTGTTATTTAGTCAAAGGCCCGATTTTGTTGGTTTTTTTTATGCTGGAATCTATGTTGGAACAGTCGTCCGTTTATCCATCCGTCTTTGAAGAACATCATACCCTTTGTTTTTTTCCAAAACTTATTCAATTCCTTATAATATTGGCTGGATTAAAGTACAGCAAGCATGCAAATGTATGTGTTCGACTAAATTTCAAATCTCAGAATTTTCAAAATCTTCAAAATTAAATCTTGAAATAATGTCACGTGCAATATATAGGAAAAGTAAGTGGACTTTATGATAATGTGTATGTAATCATCCCTAATAAAAAACACGTTATCAATATTTTGGAGGTGCTAACAAATGTGAGTAGGGAATGACCTGTAATAGCTGCCTACTCGACCCATTGCTAACAATAGCTTATTGAAGGACCAGTATGTTTAGTTGCGAACGAACAGGCTGTAGATTTCTGAAATAAGGAACATAATATTCCAGGAAGGTTGCTATGGTTCGGGTTAATTCAGAAGATATTGTTTGAATTAAAAGATATACAATTAGGCGAGCAACATCATTATTCGGGCTATAAAATATACAATAGTCACAAACATTCAGTTCAGATAGCATCTCGCACGTTCACTGTTTATAAGCTCAGATAATAGAAGCACGAGACATTGAATAAGTGTAAGAATAGTTTCAACACAGTTATTGCTGCAATTGATTCGTGCCAGATTTGTAGCATACGTATACTACAGCATTACACATATACTGCAAAGAAATCCTCCACACGCGCACTTTACAAGTTAGCAGTGAATTTAGCATACACAGTTTATGAGTTCGTGCTGTAATTGAAAGACATTGTGCAACACACGTAATAAAATTATATTAGTCATTTGTACCTAGTTCAGTCTCTCGTAGAGCGCACCGAATGGATAAAAACAGCATTTAACAGATCCTACACAAAACGCGCATGGTGAAGGCGACAGGAAACAGAATACCGATTCGTTTGAGTGCGGAGCAGCGAGACACAGACCTACCTCGTGCGAGTATCAGAGCTCGACTGACTGATTCGTTAGGTCGCCGCTGAGGCGCTAATATACAGCAAATTGAAAATTAGGAATTTTGACGAGTGTTATGAAGCTAAACATATCAAGTTAACTGTACAGTGCAATTATTCCGCGAAGCATGGTTTCATTTATTGTTAAATGTTTGGGTCTAAGAATTCGGGAGCGGGTGTCCGCCTGCAGCAATTGTGCAACCTTATGTGATCGAGGCGTTGCCTGTAGAAACAAAATACTGAATACAATACAATTAGTATTATGCTTGTACGATACTTAATGACAGTTAAGTTATGGCAAAGCGTTATTATTATAATTATATAATTTAATATATAATTATTGTATATTAGAAAAAGCATGTAAAAAATGTTTGTAAATAAAACATTAAATTTGAGTTTGTTCCAAAATATTTCTAATATATAATATTTCTTGAACCCTCAAAAATATTCTATATTTACACAATCGTTACAAAGAATGCAATACAAAGGTTATGTAATGCTGCGGAAAATTGATTTCGATATTTCATCGGAAATACACATTTTGGGCCCCCCTGCCACCGATAAAAGAATGTTGTTCTTTTTTGTTTTTATAAACGTCCGTCCGTCTGTTTGTGAACAGTAGGGCTGAAATATATCAGTTTGTAGATAAAGGCGAGATAAAACTACCTTGCAGCTTAAGCCTCAAAAATTAAATTTTATCTTTCTAGGACGTATGCGCATTCATAGCCAATAAACATATCGTTCTGCATTGTGTTGTAGGATTGTATTCCCGCCTGCCAGATATAGACACGTTCAAAAAACTTATTAATTGAAAGAGCAATTCCTAACTCCTCTGCGAAATTGTTTTTTTGAATAGCACTTTTCTTACGTTTCGTTGATTGTGGTTGCCGTAAATTGCGGTTTTTCTACAGAAATACGAGTAATGAGTGATAACAATACCTTCATTAGTTTTTCATCTCCAGATTCTTGTTGCCATTTTGAGAGAGTGCTGCGATGTTCAATGCCGTATCGAAGAGTTTCCTCCGACGGTTGAGACACATTGGGTTTCGTCTCCGGGCGTTTAATGGTTTTCTCTGGAAGAATGGGTAGCAGCGAAAGTCGACCCCTGGATGGTTTTGGCGGCGAAACAGCAGTCAATACAGAACCAAACATCGACAAAAATACCAAGATAATCCCGGGGCCGGGAGCCATGTCTTCAAAAAAGAAGTATCCCTCCTCCAGATTTACCTACAGAACAGAAACGTGTTGGACAAAATGTGCGTTCCTATTAAGAAACAAACTCAATTTTACAGAAAAATACCTACACTTTTGTTTCTGAAACTTTCATGAAAAATATGGATGTAGTGCACCGTTTCTTCCCCTATTGTTTTCGAGCTCTGAAATGTCTCACATATGAAAAGATACGCCTTTTTTATGAACAAAATATATTCTTCCTTCTTAAGAATATATTTTCTAACCTATTATTTTCCCGGTTATGAAACATCTCTGACACGTTTTGAAATAATTACCCACTGGAATCAATAGAAGTGTTACGCCACAACCGACAAGTTAAGGATCTGCTGATTGCCTGGCAATGAATTACGAAATAATACCATGAAACGTCTCATTAAATATTGTGCCAGCATGGGAAAATGAACAGCGAAATCTCTCTGACCTCTTTGATACAACCTCCCGTTGGAACAACCAATTTTCCTGGGAAAAGTCACCGAATTCCCTACAATGTGCGTAAATAGATCCTACTTCTCGACTACAGAGCAAAGCGTTAATAACAATTTTTCTAATTTACCCATCTTTGAGACGAGGCCACTTTGAAGAAAATGTAGGAATACTTTACACTGAATTTTCAAGTACTTAAAAATGACGTAAACGCCATCAGATTGACATGTCCTACGACCGAATTCCAATTTTTGAGGAAATCACGCGGCTGGGAGAAAGCGGGAATCGTGTAAAGAAACAACAGATCATTTGTTCTCTACAGTAGAGTGGTGAAACAAATTGATCGAAATACCGAAAACGAGAATCGTGGGAAAAGAAAAAAAAAACTGAGATTCACAGACGGTAAATACAAACGCGCTGTGTTTTGTTGCAGATTTTAACTAAATAGAAAAGTTTTCGAGCCAATAACACTACATTGGCCTTGGCGATTATATCACTTTGAGATGGACAAAAGCAATTCTGAAATTTTGGCTCTTAAATAAATATGCTCGACCAGTCTAATCTTATAATTAACTTTAATAATTTGGAGAGGATTCCCGTTTGGGTTCTCCAATCTGGTTTTAATTCAGTGGATTTTATTAGGAATGAATTATAGGGGTTGTTTTTATTCAGGTGTGATGGTTATGGTTTGTACCAACTCTGAACGGCACCAGGGGGGATAGACTTAAGATTAAGTAAAAGTTAAGGGATAGTTAAGTAATGTGGTATAATATCGGTACGAAGTTAAAATCATTACGGAGTTTAAGGTTGGAAACGAATCATGGGGCGTTGGCTGCTGTTCAAAGGAAGTGATACTTAAATTACTTAAATTACTACATTATTACTACATTTTTACAGTATTACTTAAATTTTGTTTATGTTGGCTTTGTGGGCGTTAATCCCTATTGAGCAGGCGTACAGTAGTAGCCTTATAGTTGTTTAGTGTATTAATACGGCGGAATTGAATAATATAATGTTGCTCGTATTTCTGTCAATTAGTGGTTTTAGCTACAGTGGCGTACGAGATGAACAAGGTTGGAGAAATGGGGAAAGGACTTCGAGCTATTAATATTGCTCTCGGATTTGAGAGGTGGCCGTTAACGTTTGCCGAAAATGTTCTAGTGTTGAGGAATCGCGGCGATGAGGCGCGGGGGCACACTTCACATCATGCGGTTGGACAAGCGCGGCTCGTGAGGCCATTCAATTGGACAAGCGGGTTTTCCTCTTATATAGCAAGAATGGCAAAGGAATTGAAGCGTTTGCACTTTTCAGAACATCTCTATTTTCGGAAAATGCAAACAACAACAAAAATCTCACTTTGCCGAAGTACAATTTTAATGATGTGACTTGGATCCGGGCGAGCGAGCGAGAAAACTTGCTGTTGAAAGTAAACTGGCATTACAAAGCGGCGGGGACAAAGCTTATGAAGGGCGGGCCACGAAAATTGTCTATCCGTAAGTTTTATTCATTTCTATTAGAGCGCGTAGCGTAATTTGAAAGAGGGCTTAAAGAGCCCCCCCCCCCCGCTTCTCTAAGGTAGATCGTGCACCCTTCTTTGACCAGAATTGGAAATTGAAAACAAATTTAAGTGTGTGTGTAACCAAGATCCACACACAATGTATATGGATCTTGGATGTAACTACAAACTCACAAAACTAAACTCAGAAAACATCAAAAAGAGAATTATTGCGGTGTATGAAATGCAGCAATTATTGCGGTGTATGAAATTTCACGCTTACGACAAATTTCACTCGAAACTGCAAAAAAATTATTCAGATTAAAAATACATCCGTTTTAACGAACTTGAAGTCATACAGAAAGTGAAACCTATCTTCCTGAAGAAAGCGCGTCTAGTAATGTTAAATACCTTCGACATTTTTCCTCCTTTCGCACGCTTCACTTGTGGCGCCGAATCCAGTTAATTCTGCTGTTAATGTCATAGAGTCATCAACTGACAGTTCCAATTTCTTCTTGCGTAACGAATTTAAAATAAAAGTTACTTCACCGCATTTAAGTCCTTCCCGATGGATGATTTATAACATAATAATTGCGGCTAGTGTTCTGTCATTGCCCGTAACTTTGCAATGCACTTTAAACCCACAATTCTTAAGAATCGATCTATTGATTCCACAAGACGCATTCATTCGTACTCTTTCATGCTAATGCTCAACACTAATGAGTCACTACGTAATTTTTTTTTTAATTCACACATATTGCGCGATCCGCCATTGGATAAAAACACCCAGAAACACTTTCTCTCTCGCTACATGCTGTTTGATTATTCACAATAGCACTTACGTCTCGCGTATCAACTCATATAATTTAAAGTAAATAAGCACCAATATTTTTGATTTCTACTTATCGTTACACGTATTCTATTGTATAAAACGGTTACTGGAATTTCACATAGGTATTTTATTTCGCCTGCTTAAAAAGGTGTATCGTGGTCTTGCAGCCAAATACCCCCGTGCATTTGTTTCCATCCACTTTGTTCTCTCATTGGACAAGGAATACATTCATGTTGACAGCATTGGTAAAGTAGTAATCTTGCTATAATTTTTCAACTTTGTAGCAACCACAGATATTTTCATCAGACTCATTCCAGTCAAATATTTATGTGATTTATTCAGAACATAGTGATAATACACTAATAGATAGGCTTCCAATATTTTCATGTAAAAATAGGTAATGAATTAAAATGTTTTAAAATATTGTATTCTGGGGACTTTCCAACAAAACCATTTCTTTTTATTTGCTTGGGAGAGGCAAAGATCTCCTCTGTACATTTGTCAAACGGTGTACCCATTGATATGTAAAGGACTTAAAAAGTTTTAATGTACTACAGTAAAATCTGTCTAAATCAGAACGTGTAAGCCGGAAATTTGCCTTAAGCGGAAAAATTTGTCAGACCACAAGTTAAATGGCATTACACACATCATAAAACAATCTAACGCAGAAACTGAACGGTTTTTCATGTCCTGTAGGATTTTCCTTCATAAAACAGAATTTCTGGGAATTTAATGCATTTGACAAAGACGGGAGATAGTCTTCATTAATGCATCTGCAAGTTAGTTTTAATTTCTCCGTCCCAGTGACGAGTTTCAGTTCTGGCAGCTGAACAGTGACGGTATCGAGCTGCAGCGTTGTCAGCGTAGAATTCAGCCTTGGGGATCGCTCGTCTCTCAATGCGTACAGGAATTCCCTATCCCGGCTCTTTGAGCGTGCGAAGGAGCACGGCCGTGGCTTGAATTTATGCATCTACCAGCGACGCATTGACAATCTTATCTCCACAGCCAGAGTCACATTGATCAAGGAAATAAGAAGGTATCAGAAAGACAGTACTCTGGGTTGTGACGCATTGTGGTTAGAAAGTCAGCAAGCAGTCCGGATGCAGCCACAAGGCAGTAAGATGGTGTATTTCTACGAATTTCACAATTATTGAAAAAAAATATGTGTCATAAAAGGGACAACAGAAACCTTAAAGAGGAATAATTTTTTTTCCTCATTGATTCCGGTGTGGACAGATTTTACTGTATTAATTTTTCTCACAAAGATTTTTAGCAACAAATTTTCTATTCTCATGGAATGGTTACTCCAGGCTATTTGGTTCTGGTACATCTATTTAATTTCCACTGAATACATATTTATGTTGCACAATGTAAGATTGACTTTGATGGAGTTATGTTAATACTTCTCGGAGAAGTGATCAGTGTGGTTACAATATGGGGAGTTTTATGAATTGGGAAATTAATTTAGCATTACTGCAGTGATTTTCAACTGTAGCTTTTCCAGATGTTGCATAATTGGATTAAAAGAATACTGGTGACTTGACCTAAGAGGAATTAAAAACCATTTGGATGACTTTGAAATCAGATTTGGTATGGAAGCACGTGTGTGCACATGATGCATTAGCAAAACACTTCTATGCAGAAACAACAAATCATTTAATAGTTTGTCTTGGTATGTATGAGGTACCAATAAGATTATGTACATTTAACAAGGTAGTAAGTTAACTGACATTGCCACAGGAGTAATTTGTACCTTGGTCAAACATCTCTCTCTGCTAGTGAGTTTGCATACTCAAATACATATACTTCCAAAGAAGTCAATAATTCCAAGTCTAATTCCTCAATCCAATTCGGAGAACAGAACTTGCAATTGTAGATCTGTTCTTTGTCTAAACAAAAGCAATGCACACATTTCTATATGAGCAATGACTATGTCAATTAACTTTTACAGAAGATAGCATTTCTCTATGATTAAATCTTATAAACATAAATATGAAAATTGGAAGAAATTTAAATCTATTAATATAGATATTTTTTTATAAATTGTTTTCCACACATTAATGCAACAAGACGTCATGGACACAATACAATAACCTACAACATTCATGATAAAATGGTACAAGCACTGCTTGTATTTTAATCACCCTCTGCCCTCCTGCTTCTGTTAGTTCTGGCATGCTTTGCTTCATACCTCTAAACTACCGATATCTTGTGGAATTATTTAACACAACCATACTGGCAGTCATTGATTACAACAAATTTATTAGAGTGAAATAATTCCACAAGAATTAATCTGATAACAATATAAAAATCTCCTAAAAAATGTCACATCTAGTCAAAGAAATTGTATTAAATACAAATGAAGCAGAGATGACACCCCCCTCTTAATATAACGCTGAAGGTGGAGGTGGAGTCTTGCAGAAATATCTATTTTATTATCTGCCTGCTACTAGTGTCACAGCAAATATATTTCTAGTTGCCAATGGCTCCACTGACAATTGTGAAGTGAAAATGTCCAAGACTATAGAATATTAGCACTGGGCAACCTCTTTCCTTTGTACTACCCGGGTCAAGAATACAAACCCTTCAGCCAATGTACAAACACTATCAACCGAATTCTAGAATGCAGAAGTGAGTATCTGATGAGAGATGAAGTGGGGGTGAAGTGGGGGTGCAGTGAGGCAGGGCAGGGTGGGGCGGGGCAGGGCGGAGTGGGTCTAGCTGGATTTGTACGAGTGACCCAGGCCAAGCAGGCGTGGCCTGAGCGAGGCAGTGATGGGCTCCTGAGTGCCCGTGCCACCGGGCCCCAGCCCCTGGCCGGGCGTCCAACCCATACTCTTCAAGAGGCGGCAGCCAATGTTGGTCTCAGACAGCGGAGGCACTCCGGCTGCCACTTCTGCAAACACACAATCAGGACTGTCCAATCTCCACTGACGCAGTGAAAAGAGCCAAAATTGTACTGGCAATTAAATTATTAGTAAATATAGAACAGTGACATCAAAGTCTTCTACTGGTAGCAGAGTCATGCTTCATGCCACAAGCTTCACAGAGCAACTAGCGTCAAAAGCAAACAATCAATAGCAACCCAGTACTTTTCTAATAGTGATGGTGTTGTTGAAACCTGCAGCAGGGATTTAAAGTATTTTGATCCAGATTGGGAGGAAGCTTTCCTATGTGAAAATTGGATTGATGCACATGCAAAATGTTTAGGGTGTAATCAATTACTTCAAATAAAGAAGTATAACAGAAAAAGACTTTGGGATGAAATATAAGATTGATTATGAAAACTCTGTTTGTGAAGAACGGTGAAATTTATTACAGTGTTTGAGGCAACAATGTTCAAATGTGAGAAAAATATAAATAAAAAATAACAAACGTTCTTTTATCTAATTTATCTAAATCCCACCTAATCGTATTTCATGTGAAAAGCATTCAGTGACTGAGTACCAAGTGCTCTCTTGTGAGAATGTTATCAACTGCATGGAGGAGCGATTTCGTCATGCTACCCATGCCAAGGACTCCTGCTCGTTGCATCGACCTTGACACCACTGACATTGAATATTCTATTAACAAGTGGCCTCACAACCCAACATACAGAAGCTTCATACTTTCACAGCAGCCTGGAAAACATTATGATGCCACTCTACAAGGATCTCCTTTTAAAAAATCCTTGAGAAAGTTTTGACAAACAACTCAACAGTACACGAACAGTCCACTCCAGTCATCAAGGGATGGAAGTATTCAGCAGCATTCAGCCAGTCTGTGTCAGATCATGACAAGTTCTACAATCATGTTTGTGTCAGATGCAAGATAACGGGTTTCATGATTATTTTTTTTTAAGTCAAATAGAGAGCTTTTTTCCAAAAATAGTGATGTAAAGCCTGTATCAATGTAAAGATGCAAGATACTAGAATATCTACACTAAAAAATTAATGACTTTTTTAAAAAAAATCACTTTTCCAAATTAACTGGTGAAAACACCGATTCCCAAAATACGCAGAATTATTATCAATTTTTATTAAAAACGCACAATAATTAAGTTTTCATAAACGAGATTAGTTTCAAGTCCAGCAATCTCCACTTTTTTTTGAAATTTAGTTATTGGTTTTAGATCAATCTTAGCAATAGAAAGCTTACTCCTATAATATCCAGGTTTTCTAAAAGTTTGCAAATGTAAAACTGTTGCCTCCCAGCATGATATTGCACTGTTATTGTAGGTGACAATAAAAACATTGGAAATAACATTTGGCTTCTGAAGGGGAGATGCTCCTCTAAATAATCGCATTCTGGTAGATCAAACAAAAAATTGCCAAGTAGTTGCTTCAAACTAGGCAATTCTGAATTACAAATGCCAATTATGTGATCCTAACATGGTTTACTGGATAAATCTAAAAAGAAATGAACACATTCATTCAATAATCACAGTTATGAATTATCAACTTCTAAGATGACCAAGTCATTGATTTCTTCTTCTATGCAAAATTTACAGATCATCAGGCCATTTGCTACTCCTTCTGCAAGTTCCCCTGCTAGTGTGCATGCGTGAACATGCTTTTCACGAAGGCACTCCCCATGTCCTTCTTTACACCCCTTCTCGGACTGAGTACAGTGTGTCCCATTTGAATGGTATAGATTCCCCACCACAGTTTTCAGCTGTGTTGACTGTTTCTCAATGTTCCTTTTTTAGTTTTTGAAGAACAATTATATTTACAAAATCACAAACAAAAAAATTCAATCAACAATTCAGTTTTTGTAAAAAAAAAAAAATAAAATAACAAGAATAGCAGGGGTAGAATAGAATGGCAGTAAGGTTATTAGAAAATAGTCTAAAAAAAGAAAGTGAGAAAAGAGTTGCTGAGGTTTGCAAGTGCCTCTAACAGCACAATGGACACACACAGAATTCTCTTATCAGATCTATGCCCACACTATTCAATACTTGCGAAGGAGTTTACTACAGCTATAACTAATTCACTAAATGATCTACAATCAGTTTGTGTGAGTTTATTTGTCAATTTTGTAATATGAACTATTGAATGAAATGAACACTGCATGAACTTAATCAGTTTCTTGGTCTTTTCAACGATTTAAAAAAATCAGTAAAAATAAAATAAATAAATAAATAAATAAAAAACGACCAGAGGAAGAGACTTGTTCAGACGAACTACAGCCAAGAATTGATGCCTACCCATTGGTTGAGCATTGTCAGAAGTTGGGACCTGCTGTTGCGGAGGCAGTCTTCGCCGGCGCTTGAAATCTGCAGATGCTGGCCCATGGCCTCGCCGAGCAGCGCTTCCCGAGAGCCCAGATGCCAGCTGGTCTACTCTCACTGCTCGCATGGTGTCCTGGGTCTGGATACATCGGAAACATACAGAATTTATTAGGTTTTCAAGTCAGTTATGAAGTATTAAATTTCCTTTCTACATATTTAGAAATGTAACATGAAGAGTAGTTAAAAGTGCAATTCATAAATTAAAAAATAAAAAAAGATAAGAACATTAATAATAATAAAATAATAAACTTCATGCACACCTATTTACTGAACTGACTCCAGGACACGTCCATAATGTCCAATTCTTAATATGCAAGTGTCTCTCAGTAAGGAATACAGCTAAGTACATGCTGCATCAATTAGTAATAATTCAGGTTTGTCCAAATTTTATCTGTACATCCCAAGATTGTGCAACGAAATTCATTGCCAAGGCAACATTGCTTAAAAACTTGCCCAGCTCCTGCACTTGCAAACTTACCTTCTTCAAATTGCATGAATTCTACAAAGTGCAGAACAATATTAAGCAAATGTATCAAATAATTTAGTAACATTTTTCATTTCTATAATATGCTATACTGAAGATACTAAATTTGATTGGACATCTATTAATATGAAAAATATATTTTTTTCATATAAATAAATGTCCAAAGGAAAGTCTGATAGGATTTTCTGAATTATAGGTATCTTAAGATAATAGACAATCAGTTCAGAGTGCAAACTCAAGACAGAAAACATTTAAACAGTGGAAGAACACATTTTATTTGTGTAGTACGATGTTTTGTTAACTAATGCAGTCACTTGTACATGAAAATTATCATCTATGGATGAAAAAGAAATTTACAGATAATAAATAAAGTATGGAAATGAGAAAACACAAGTGAACACAAAGTACAGTATGGAGAGAGCACAAACTTACATTCTCAAAATTTAAATCCGCAAAAATCCACCAGAAGAGAGGTACTGTCTATTTTTTTGGTAGATAGAACCATAACTTTATCACATCCTGCCTATCATGATTTCAACTTACTAGTGGCTCATGACATGAGTTGAAAACAACTACCCCATTTCATTTCTTCAAAAACACATTAACAAAGGTTGGCAATACTATGAGAAAAGAGAAAAGATTTTTCTCATGGACCTGGTCCACTATCTCCAATGTGAAATGCAGCATTCAAACAGACAAGGAAAGGGAGTGATAAGAAATAGCGGTACTTCTGTGGTGACGAGGTAAAACAAGAATGAGAAAGGGTTAATCGTATTGAACTATTACCATATAAATAAACTATTTAATTGTAGCCCATTCCAACCATTGAACTTCAGACAAAACATACCAAGAGGCAATGTTTGAAAAACATTTTGTAATCCAGAATGAGCTGCTTATAAAGAATTCTCCAACATTAAGAGATTTCTTTTGCATTTACAAAATGTGAAATTTACCCAACCAACCCAGATTACAACATACATTTGTGATAAAATGCAGAGAATAGTTTTGGAGATGGTGTCATTCTAAAATTCAAAAAGACTTAGTAATTCTGGTTCCTAATTGAAGTAAATATTGATGTCAATCTTGCCACTGATTTTTAACATTTTTACATGCCTTTCTCTACTCACTGTATGTCTCTTATTTTAAAATAAAAATAGAATAATAAGAGCAGCAATTATTAGGTGTGCGTATATCATATTTCATATATTTTTGTTATTAATAGGAGCCTTGAGATTAATCTTATTAATATAATAATGTAGTGTTCAAATGGGCACACATAGTGGTGTGAGAGAGGAAAATCATTGGTGTGAGAGAGGAATTATGTAGTTTTTAAAGCTTCAAGATTTGTTCACTTTGTTTTCATATTACCAAAAAAATGCAATGTGAAAGCAAAACAACTTGCAAATATGTCACCATTAAATACATACAGAGGTAGTTGGGAGGATTAAATATAAACAGTATTTCAAAAAGGAGTAAATGATTCATTTCAGGGGAACATATCCATGAAGTAAGAACTGGTATGAGAGGGAAGGGTTAAAGGAAGGCTGCTCTGCAAGGCACGAAATCCAAGGCTTGAGAAGCTTGCTAAACTGATTTGATCAACAATATAAAGCCACAAACCAAAAGCAGGGATATTTTCCTCAATAAATACAATATTATCTGCTTGTAATAATTTATCTGCTACAAATTTCGCACCGCTTCCTTACTCAGAGTGGAGATTTAGAAAATATGCAAGAGAAAACTCTGAAAACGCACAAACAGCCAACAAATTTAAATTGTACATCAAAATTGTGAGAAATATGAAAAATGTAGGAGGAAAAGACTCCAAAGAACATTAAAAATGTACAAACAAACAAAAAAAATCTCATTCATCAAAATTTAAATCTAAAATTAAATGGGAATATATGAACTAAGTATGACTGAATAAAAAAAAATTCAGACATTAAGAATGTATAGACACATGCAAAATAAATAATATTCGTGATACATGTGTACAAAATTATGTATGTAGATGCTGTAGAAATAAAATATCAATGCCTTTTGCCATCTGTAGTTTTTCTTTTGTATTTATATTTAAATTTTATTGGTATTCTACAAAAAAGGCAACACCGACTCGTTTGTATAAACAATCACCTATTTATAATTGAATCCTCATGACTAACAAATAGTTTAACACAGCCTTATTTATTAATTTTCAAGTTCTATTTAATGGTTACTGGTAGGTTACATGCACAAACCTTTGTGAGCACAGGACGCGAGCCTGCATCAGTTCGCATGTGCAGCGAGTAGAGGGCAGCCAGGTGGCCGAGCTGCGCGCGCTCGGGGGCCTGCATGGGGTGGAGCCTCAGCTCCGACTGGGCGGAGTCCTGGAGGAAGCGCGACAGCTTCTCATTGGCCGAGGTGATCACGCTAAACCCGGGCCGTTCTGGACGGAGACGTCGCCGGCCTGCTCGTATTTCACGATCGCTCTGTAAACACAAGAAATACCTTCGTAATTCATCCTTCAGAAATTATTCAAGCAAGATGTCTTTCATAAGAGACGTCCTTTTATATTTTTACAGACATGTAGTACAGTAATAATTAGGGAAACAAAGATTATAGCTGAACCAAGAAATGAAAAGTGCCTCCAAACCAAATTGATATCGTATGAAAAAGAATACAGAAAGGTATAATTCCCAAAAATCTGCCCCCAAGGGCAATCTATTAAAGATTCAATGAGAAACATGTTTGAGTTTTTCCTCTACTACCAGTATGTCCCAGGCTGAAAAAAATTGTAGACTAGGAAAAATAATTGAATTTGAAGTTATTTTTGTCAACCAATGTTGGCAGCAAATTCAAATTAGAAGAGAGAAAAAAAACACATATTAGTTTTTGAAATTGATTTTTGACGTGATAATGTTGGAGTACCTTCACAGTTTTTTTCCTAGATAATTGTAAATAATCATTGTATATCAATCAGCTTTAAGGCAATAAGTCTATGTTAAATTTTATAACTATAAGATTTTGGTCAAATTTACATAAAACAAACTGGAATTATTAAAAAAATACCGGGTACAAATGAACTCGCCTCAAAATCTATTATATTATTTTTCAATGACACTTGTTACGTACGAAATTGTCTACGCACGAAAAAAAGTTCCTACATCGTTTATGGGAACCTTTACTCCATTCTTTGGCGTCAGAGACCAGAATGATCACAGATTTGAAAAATGAAACGAATCAGTTGTATGTGTTGGGAGACGATCTGCTGAAGTATGAAGTAGGAGGTGGAAATGGTAACTGGAGAAAGGTATGATACGTTGGTAATTAGATTTGAATATGAAATGAAAATATACTGGGATAGATATTTATATACGTTGTACTACAATATCTCTTATTTGTCTTTTATTCGACGTAATACGTCGTCATTGTCAAAAATCTAAAGAAATGTTATTACAGATGTCTTTAAGCATGTCGAAACATTTTTCAAGCGTACTTATTAAATTAATGTTAACCCTTAACTGGCTAGCGTGCGAGTATGGGCACGCTGTACAAAGGTGTAGATAGTTCGAACTTTCACCTTACACGCTTGCATAACTGCAATTAGAACTTCATGTTGTTTTCCATCTCATTCTAAAAGTAGTGTCACCATGTGCATTTCAAAAGTTTGAGAAAATAGTGAAAACCTTTCTTCAAAAAATAATTTATTAAATAATTCAACAACAATAACTTCTCTGCTTAATTTACACGTCCTTTCTTAGTATATGTAAAACACTACTGATTTTGTAGGACTAACGGCTGTACATTCTCATAAAAGTCCATATGCTCTGCAGGTATGTAAGAAAAAAGGGAGAACAGTGAGACAAAAAAATAGAAAAACAAATTAGACACTAAAAAAAATAAATCTCCTCAACATTTTTGTGCAATACATGGCATACATGAGTGACTGATAACATTAACTGATTTACCATGAAATCAATATTGTTGATGAATAAAAATTGAAAATGAAAATGTTTTCTTGTCCGTAAATGATTTTAATATTTCAGATTTCAATGAAGACCAGTGATCAAGAAACATTTTTAAGCATTTTTTCTTCGATTTTCGCTTTTAAATTATTGATGAATCATTCCATAAATGAAGCACCATCAAACACCATCGTGAAACAATACGCCATGTACAAAACAAAACATTTTTTGGATATGACGAAATGTAGAAATATATCGTTCTAGTCATCACTGTCTTCTCCATATCTTAAAAGATTATCTGTGATCCGACCCAGAAAAAAATCGAAAGCTCTGTCCGTAACGTACCATACGAAAACAGCGGTGACTCCGGTTTAGAGTTGAAGAGATTATCGCAGACCGCTTGTTTTCTGTTATTTTTTAGGTTTAGGTGTTATCTTATACATAAAAACAATGTTTGTTTGATGGTTCGTACTTATTGCACTGCCAAACGATCATCCGATTGCGATAAAACTTTGTCAACTTATTGCTATACTTGTGGGAAGAATATAGGCATAGTACGATGGGATACGTGCGCATGTCCTGTAGACGCGCGTAGATGGCGGTTTTATGCTGACCCACGCGCCCCTGCTCAAGCTCTCTATGCAACCCGCAGCACTTTGAAGTATTAAGGGTCTGCCCCTGCGATTGTGAAATAACGCCCGGGGGAGACAGGTACAGAGACAGAGGCCACCATAGCCGCAGTGAGAGAAGGACAGACAGAACGGACAGACCAAGCGACAGTCGGACCAACTGATAGACGGAAGGACAGGTGGACGGACAGTCAGACGAAAAGGAGGGAGACAGAAGAACAGGCGGGCAGATGGACAGACAAGCAAAAGGGGTAGGCGGACAGGTAGAAAAGTGGTCACAAGGGAAGGGAAGTCGTTGACGGGGTCAGATGGGGTATAACGGACGTGGTGGCTGGCAGACGGGGGGGGCAGATGGGGAAGCGGAGGAGAGGAATGGAAGGAGGGGGTGACAGACGGACAGACAATGATTGATTTATTGTTTGCGATTCCGGGCGCGTCAACTACTAAGGTAATTGGTCCCGTGAGTGTAGTGTATGTTTTTGTGCTGGAGATGGCTGTGGTCTTCCGCAGCTGGATGGAGAGATCGGGCGCGGACCTACTGCCGGCTAGCGGTGTTTTCCACATCCAGGTATCTCCCACCAGTGGGGCATCGGCCCAGCCGGGGCAAGCTCTAAGCTCCCGACCGGTTTTTTGGCTTGTGTGGTAGTGTAGTGCATGTTAGTGTGAGTATAAGTGGTGATGATAGGCCAAGGAATAAGAAAGAAGGATCGCGCGCGGTCCGTGGCTCGTTTGTTAGGGTACTGCTCCAGCATTCACCTGGGGCACTGTCCACTGGATGGAGAGATCGGGCGCGGACTTACCGTCGGCTAGCGGTGTCTTCCACATTCAGGTATCTCCCACCAGTGGAGCATCGGCCCAGCCGGGGCAAGCTCTAAGCTCCCGACCGGTTTTTTGGCTTGTGTGGCAGTGTAGTGCATGTTAGTGTGAGTATAAGTGGTGATGATAGGCCAAGGAATAAGAAAGAAGGATCGCGCGCGGTCCGTGGCTCCTTTGTTAGGGTACTGCTCCAGCATTCACCTGGGGCACTGTCCACTGGATGGAGAGATCGGGCGCGGACTTACCGTCGGCTAGCGGTGTCTTCCACATTCAGGTATCTCCCACCAGTGGGGCATCGGCCCAGCCGGGGCAAGCTCTAAGCTCCCGACCGGTTTTTTGGCTTGTGTGGCAGTGTAGTGCATGTTAGTGTGAGTATAAGTGGTGATGATAGGCCAAGGAATAAGAAAGAAGGATCGCGCGCGGTCCGTGGCTCGTTTGTTAGGTTACTGCTCCAGCATTCACCTGGGGCACTGTCCACTGGATGGAGAGATCGGGCGCGGACTTACCGTCGGCTAGCGGTGTCTTCCACATTCAGGTATCTCCCACCAGTGGGGCATCGGCCCAGCCGGGGCAAGCTCTAAGCTCCCGACCGGTTTTTTGGCTTGTGTGGCAGTGTAGTGCATGTTAGTGTGAGTATAAGTGGTGATGATAGGCCAAGGAATAAGAAAGAAGGATCGCGCGCGGTCCGTGGCTCCTTTGTTAGGGTACTGCTCCAGCATTCACCTGGGGCACTGTCCACTGGATGGAGAGATCGGGCGCGGACTTACCGTCGGCTAGCGGTGTCTTCCACATTCAGGTATCTCCCACCAGTGGGGCATCGGCCCAGCCGGGGCAAGCTCTAAGCTCCCGACCGGTTTTTTGGCTTGTGTGGCAGTGTAGTGCATGTTAGTGTGAGTATAAGTGGTGATGATAGGCCAAGGAATAAGAAAGAAGGATCGCGCGCGGTCCGTGGCTCGTTTGTTAGGGTACTGCTCCAGCATTCACCTGGGGCACTGTCCACTGGATGGAGAGATCGGGCGCGGACTTACCGTCGGCTAGCGGTGTCTTCCACATTCAGGTATCTCCCACCAGTGGGGCATCGGCCCAGCCGGGGCAAGCTCTAAGCTCCCGACCGGTTTTTTGGCTTGTGTGGCAGTGTAGTGCATGTTAGTGTGAGTATAAGTGGTGATGATAGGCCAAGGAATAAGAAAGAAGGATCGCGCGCGGTCCGTGGCTCGTTTGTTAGGGTACTGCTCCAGCATTCACCTGGGGCACTGTCCACTGGATGGAGAGATCGGGCGCGGACTTACCGTCGGCTAGCGGTGACTTCCACATTCAGGTATCTCCCACCAGTGGGGCATCGGCCCAGCCGGGGCAAGCTCTAAGCTCCCGACCGGTTTTTTGGCTTGTGTGGCAGTGTAGTGCATGTTAGTGTGAGTATAAGTGGTGATGATAGGCCAAGGAATAAGAAAGAAGGATCGCGCGCGGTCCGTGGCTCGTTTGTTAGGGTACTGCTCCAGCATTCACCTGGGGCACTGTCCACTGGATGGAGAGATCGGGCGCGGACTTACCGTCGGCTAGCGGTGTCTTCCACATTCAGGTATCTCCCACCAGTGGGGCATCGGCCCAGCCGGGGCAAGCTCTAAGCTCCCGACCGGTTTTTTGGCTTGTGTGGCAGTGTAGTGCATGTTAGTGTGAGTATAAGTGGTGATGATAGGCCAAGGAATAAGAAAGAAGGATCGCGCGCGGTCCGTGGCTCCTTTGTTAGGGTACTGCTCCAGCATTCACCTGGGGCACTGTCCACTGGATGGAGAGATCGGGCGCGGACTTACCGTCGGCTAGCGGTGTCTTCCACATTCAGGTATCCGACCAGCGGGGCACCCCCTCCCCCAGCCGGGCTCTCGGCCTATGACTTGTCTCCCGGTGAGCGTTATTGTGTAGTGCACCTCAATGTAAGTGTTTGTAAGTAAGGGCTGAGGAAAGGAAGAGGTATGGACCAGAATGTGGCCCGTGGCCCGTTTACAGGGCACTGCTATCGCTTTCGCCTGGTGTTGAGGTGAGAGAGCGCGGAAAACTACCAATAAGAGCAATAGACGGCTGCTTGAATTAGCTTCCACACCGCGACTGATTTCGACCAAGCTCTCTAGCTTTTGTCAGAAATGCTGTCACAGTCTGGGCTCGAACCCTAAGACCTCTCGGCAGGAAGTACTGTAATGATCTAGTTAAATCAATTTCACCCGTGGGAATTTCCGAAATTGTAGAGAAATTGTAAAGAATAGTTATAAATGGTAATTGTAAGGATATTGTAAAGAAATCGAGTGTTCTAATAAGTGCACTTTGCTTTACAAAAACGTTTCGAAATATTTCGCTGCCATTTTTTAAAATATTCTTTGAAAATGTTCTAGAGGATTCTTTTCATTTTGATATACATTAATTTTAATTTAATAAATGGATGGTACAGTAACAATGCATATTGAAAAATACAATAGTTAGTGCAAACTTCACCTGGCAACGAGTTCAGGAATAGTGAATATACTCATCTTCAATGAAGAGCATGTGATTTTCTGTTCTGTGGGTGTATTAGCGCCTGCAGACGCCATGAGGTATTTACCAAACCCACCCGCAGCATTGACAGGGGTTGATCAGTCAAGTTGGTGGGGGTCACAGATCCTTTGGTATTGAGTCCCTTTACGTCTGTTGGCTAGGCTATCCGGGAGAAGCCTACGCAACCATCCCTTTACGTCCATCTCGTCGCCAAATAACTTTTAAGATGAGTATTCGCATAAAGTACGTTGGAGAGACTCAATGATGTTATATTCCGAGCCTCGTTCTCAAATTGGACACGCGCAGCGAAGTGTCACGAATCTGCGTGTACTGACACCGCCAACGTCCGATTTACTTTGACAGGAAAGCCATGTTCACCTTTCTGCTGCAAAATAACATTTTGTTCTTCTTGAATCCAGAAATGTTCCTTTGGCATACATAATGTTAATAATTAGAGTCCGGAAAAATATATAGTATGAAAGGTCAAAATATGGTTATAAATATGTAATGAAAACGGAAAGTATAAGTAATAAATATGTGAAATCGAATATGATATGAAATTTTAAATTTCACTTATTAAAATTCACAAATTTACAATATACGATCTTACATTTATAAAACAATTCTAAACAAATTATAAAAATAATACCGTTTTGAAAATAATTTGGAGAGTACAAATCGAAGCACACTTTGCATGTCACAAATTTCAGGTCAGTAGTAAAAGCGTCGTCTGTTGTATCTCGGGCCGTAGTTTAGCACCCAGACCAATGTGCATTTATGTATTATTATATGCACCTGTCGCTACACTCGACGCTATAGAAGACAGTGTGCGACTTCTGTGTGTAGGACATCAACATTCCCATCGACGTGTTGAGAGTCTGTGAGAGAGCCAGTGCGCGCCTTTGATGTAAAAGGGGGAGGGGGTAACTTACTGCTCTTGGAATCCCCAGGGCGCGGATTCGAACCGCTCCTCCTGGCGGTCGAGCTGCGTGTGTTTTGAAGAGCGGAAAATCTACAGTAGCCATGTCACTCTTGTAACACGAAAAAAAAAACCTGGAGGATGCCCAGCAAAATTAAATCCCTCCGACACTATCCCGCACTATCACCTTTTTCTAAATAGATAGCTCTTACTTAGTTAACTGAGACCGACATCTGGCGGAGAAAGTGAGAGTCACGCCTCAGGCGCATCAGGGGACCGCCCATGAGGCGCGCATGCTCGATCAAGTCCCCAGACCCGTGTCGGAGATAGGCTTCCAAGGGAACTAGGGTCGAAAACGAGGCTGGCAGGCGGAACTGCTTTGAATTTCCTCTTAGGGGGACCGCCCGCGAGGCGCGCATGCTCGATCAAGTCCCCAGACCCGAGTTGGAGATAGGCTTCCAAGGGAACTAGGGTCGAAAACGAGGCTGGCAGGCGGAACTGCTTTGAATTTCCTCTTAGGGGGACCGCCCGCGAGGCGCGCATGCTCGATCAAGTCCCCAGACCCGAGTTGGAGATAGGCTTCCAAGGGAACTAGGGTCGAAAACGAGGCTGGCAGGCGGAACTGCTTTGAATTTCCTCTTAGGGGGACCGCCCGCGAGGCGCGCATGCTCGATCAAGTCCCCAGACCCGAGTTGGAGATAGGCTTCCAAGGGAACTAGGGTCGAAAACGAGGCTGGCAGGCGGAACTGCTTTGAATTTCCTCTTAGGGGGACCGCCCGCGAGGCGCGCATGCTCGATCAAGTCCCCAGACCCGAGTTGGAGATAGGCTTCCAAGGGAACTAGGGTCGAAAACGAGGCTGGCAGGCGGAACTGCTTTGAATTTCCTCTTAGGGGGATCGCATGCGATGCACGCATTGCTGTGAGAGTGAGTGGCGTGGCGGGATGTGGCGCGCAGCGTGGCGCGGCCGTGGGACGGGCCGGGCGCGTGGCCGGGCGCCGGGTGCAGGTGCCGGTGTGGGCCGATTGCGCCTCCGCAGCCTCCGTCGCCTGACCGCCGCCCTATGCACCGCTTCGAGCCCGGACGCCCGTCCTACTTCCCGGCCGACTTCTTACCCGCCGCGAGTAACACGCACTTTATTACTACTATTATTAATATTAGTAGTATTAATATTATTATTAATGAAATTGGTAGTAATTATTTGTATGAAAACTATTTAAATTATTTTAATATTTTTTGTAAAGCAGTATCTTAATCGATATTTGCTGTTGAAAGAGATCGTTTATAACCAAACATTGTTTGACACAACGATAACGTATTAGCATTTACGGCACGAACTATTGCGTCAATACAGATTCAGCCAAACCAGCGAGAGAATCGGGGGGAGGTAAAGTAAACCGAACAGCCGACCACCATTTTTTTGCCCAGATTTTTGTCAAATACCCGAGACGTCAAGAGAAAGTTGTTTTGCAAAATTAAGTGTGGTTCTGTCATAAATTAAAATTTTGTGATGCAAAAAATACCGTATGCAACCTGTTTATAATGTTAATTTATTGCATTGTTCAAATTTGAAATCTCGCTCCTATCGACGCTCGATTTCAAAATATATACTCACGCAAGGTTATCGTTAAAAACGAATTGCATAAACTACTATTTTAATTTTAGTTATATTACAAGGGTCAACTTGTTAGCTCTTGTGGGTTCATGTGCTGAATTATTTCGTGTGTTCAAAAAAGATGGGAACTTTGGTCGTAAGCACCGTATGTGAAGTGTATGTTTTTATCACGAGAGGTGTGTGATTTTACCCAATGGATAATGATATCTGCCGTCCACCTACTCGTAAACTTATGCTCGCGTTTATTTTAACACTTGGCAGTCATTCAATCAATGTATGGGAATGATGTTGTATTTTATGATTTAACAGGAGCAATTAAATAGAGAAGGTTTGCCACGTGCAGTACACAGAGAAATTTGTTTTAACACTTGTCAATCATTCAATCAATCTATGGGAATGATGTATGTAATGATTTAACAGGGGCAATAAAAAATAGAAGGGTTGCCGGGTTCACTACGCAGAGAAATCTGTTTTAACACAAGTCAATCATTCAATCAATCTATGGGAATGATGTTGTAAGTTATGATTTAACGGGGCAATAAAAAAAGGGTACCCGGGTTCACTACATAGAGGAATTTATTTTAACACTAGGCAAGCCATGTCTGGGGATGATGTCGATGTGTGTTATGACTTAACAGGAGGAATTAAATAGAGGGGTTTGTCAGAAATACAAAGTAAAATGTATTTTACCACTAGTCAATCAATGAATCGGTCAGTGAATGTGCGTGCTGTGGTTGGGCGCAGCGGTGACGGGGTGCGACCTGCTGGCGCCGCGCGGGCTGTTGCGGGCGACGAGCGCGCCCCCGCTGCCCGACCCGCCGCCCCCGCACCGCGCCCACTTCTGCGCGCCGCCCACACACGACTTCCGCTTCTGCCGCAGCGTCAAGGAGCTCGCCACCTTCTGCGACGCGCCCCACGTGGTGAAGCTGCCCTACGGCCGCCGCACCACCTGCCACTCCTGACCGCCCCGCCTCGCCCAACAAACGTACGCACGTGGAGTATAGAATACGAATTTCATGCATTTAAACTTCGCAACGTGGTGAAGCTGCCCTACGAACGCCGCACCACCTGCCACTCCTGACCGCCCCGCCTCGCCCAACAAACGTACGCACGTGGAGTCTAGAATACGATTTCATGCATTGAAACTTCCCAACGTGGTGAAGCTGCCCTACGGCCGCCGCACCACCTGCCACTCGTGACCGCCCCGCCTCGCCCAACAAACGTACGCACGTGTAGTCTATTATACGATTTCATGCATTTAAACTTCCCAACGTGGTGAAGCTGCCCTACGGCCGCCGCACCACCTGCCACTCCTGACCGCCCCGCCTCGCCCAACAAACGTACGCACGTGGAGTCTAGAATACGATTTCATGCATTTAAACTTTCCAACGTGGTGAAGCTGCCCTACGGCCGCCGCACCACCTGCCACTCCTGACCGCCCCGCCTCGCCCAACAAACGTACGCACGTGGAGTCTAGATTACGATTTCATGCATTTAAACTTCCCAACGTGGTGAAGCTGCCCTACGGCCGCCGCACCACCTGCCACTCCTGACCGCCCCGCCTCGCCCAACAAACGTACGCACGTGGAGTCTAGAATACGATTTCATGCATTTAAACTTCCCAACGTGGTGAAGCTGCCCTACGGCCGCCGCACCACCTGTCACTCCTGACCGCCCCGCCTTGCCCAACAAACGTACGCACGTGGAGTCTAGAATACGATTTCATGCATTTAAACTTCCCAACGTGGTGAAGCTGCCCTACGGCCGCCGCACCACCTGCCACTCCTGACCGCCCCGCCTCGCCCAACAAACGTACGCACGTGGAGTCTAGAATACGATTTCATGCATTTAAACTTCCCAACGTGGTGAAGCTGCCCTACGGCCGCCGCACCACCTGCCACTCCTGACCGCCCCGCCTCGCCCAACAAACGTACGCACGTGGAGTGTAGAAAACGAATTTCATGCATTTAAACTTCGCAACGTGGTGAAGCTGCCCTACGGCCGCCGCACCACCTGCCACTCCTGACCGCCCCGCCTCGCTCAACAAACGTACGCACGTGGAGTCTAGAATACGATTTCATGCATTTAAACTTCCCAACGTGGTGAAGCTGCCCTACGGCCGCCGCACCACCTGTCACTCCTGACCGCCCCGCCTTGCCCAACAAACGTACGCACGTGGAGTCTAGAATACGATTTCATGCATTTAAACTTCCCAACGTGGTGAAGCTGCCCTACGGCCGCCGCACCACCTGCCACTCCTGACCGCCCCGCCTCGCCCAACAAACGTACGCACGTGGAGTCTAGAATACGATTTCATGCATTTAAACTTCCCAACGTGGTGAAGCTGCCCTACGGCCGCCGCACCACCTGCCACTCCTGACCGCCCCGCCTCGCCCAACAAACGTACGCACGTGGAGTGTAGAAAACGAATTTCATGCATTTAAACTTCGCAACGTGGTGAAGCTGCCCTACGGCCGCCGCACCACCTGCCACTCCTGACCGCCCCGCCTCGCCCAACAAACGTACGCACGTGGAGTCTAGATTACGATTTCATGCATTTAAACTTCCCAACGTGGTGAAGCTGCCCTACGGCCCCCGCACCACCTGCCACTCCTGACCGCCCCGCCTCGCCCAACAAACGTACGCACGTGTAGTCTATTATACGATTTCATGCATTTAAACTTCCCAACGTGGTGAAGCTGCCCTACGGCCGCCGCACCACCTGCAACTCCTGACCGCCCCGCCTCGCCCAACAAACGTACGCACGTGTAGTCTATTATACGATTTCATGCATTTAAACTTCCCAACGTGGTGAAGCTGCCCTACGGCCGCCGCACCACCTGCCACTCCTGACCTCCCCGCCTCGCCCAACAAACGTACGCACGTGGAGTCTATTATACGATTTCATGCATTTAAACTTCCCAACGTGGTGAAGCTGCCCTACGGCCGCCGCACCACCTGTCACTCCTGACCGCCCTGCCTTGCCCAACAAACGTACGCACGTGGAGTCTAGAATACGATTTCATGCATTTAAACTTCCCAACGTGGTGAAGCTGCCCTACGGCCGCCGCACCACCTGCCACTCGTGACTGCCCCGCCCCGCCCCGCCCAACAAACGTACGCACGTGGAGTCTGTAATTTAATTATTAGACTATTTTATGCAACTGGCAATTCCCACTTGCATTTTCAATTACTACTTTAATCTTTCTCACGTGCAATCTATAATATACTTTCCTGCATCGCTATTTGTTAATGTCCACTGTCCTCTCCAAGGGAAACTTCAAACTTCCACGTGCCATCTATAATGTATGTTCTTGGATCACCAATGCATTTGGCAGTGCTAACTGGCGTCTCCAAAAGCAACTTTGAACTTCCACTCGTGCAATCTATAAAGAATTGTCCTACATCACCAATGCATTGGAAATGCCCTCTGATGCCCAGGCACAGTGTAATCTTCCTCACATAATATCTGTAATATACTTTCCTCCATCACAATTTGGCAATGCCCTCAGGCACCACTAATAAAACTTTATGCTTTCACGTACAATATATAATATAATTTTCTACCAATCACTAATGTTTATGCAGGAAGTCAATGCTCATTGCGACAATCAATTGCGTATCTGAATTTCCACACCTTCAATCCACGACATGATTTTCTGCATCCTTGTTATTGTATTGTAATGTTGGAGCATAGGATTATCAAACCAAAGTCTACAAATCCGCTACGAGACATACATCTATTAGAAAGTTGACATTGTAAAAATGAATGGGGACATTCTACGTCTCTGCCTTTAGTGTATCAGAAACAAGCAAATGAGTTTCGAAAGACTCTTTCATGACGTTATCATAAGCATTGAAAGTAATTTACAACATCTGATTATAATGAAACCTTTCATTTTGTTATAGACATGAAGGCATGAACTTCGAGATTTCTACAATGAAGATTAAAGTTGTGAATCTGTATAGTTCGATTTATCGACCGAAGCATTAAAATAAAATACTCACATTTTTTACATAATAATTAATTCAATTTAGTTTTCTTGGTGTTCAACCCTAAATTGACCAAGGATGGGTGATTTTATATCCCCACATTTTTTAAACTCTCATAAAAATTAGAGTAATGCGATTCCAACCGCTACAACTGTTGAATAAGCCGCTCTACCTTATCAAAGTAAACAGTTCTCCGTTGCGGCCTTCTTAGAGTGTAGGCGTGTGATAAAGTCTGACATAATGGATAATTATCTCTGATTTAGAAGTGTCGCCTTCGAGACCCGGTGGTATTTTTAGTTTGTAACAGCTTGATGATGCGGTCCCATTTATCGTTATTCCTTTGGTATTCTTCTACTGTAATGTAAAGAACGATTTGTGGGAGTTTTTCGGTGAATTCAAGTTATTCGAAACCGAGTTATAGCTCCCTTTTCTTAAATATGCTTTCATCACAAGTGGGGCTTCGGAAGCCCGGTGTTCGCGATGTGATGAACACCCCTGCACAGTGCAACGCGATCCGATTGTTGGTAATTTGAGACGCGCATATATAACGCGGATCGATAACAAAAATGAAGTAAAATCATATAATAATATTGTTTCAGTTGTCAGAGTGGTTTGCAATCTAAAATAAGGAGTGTGCAAGTAGCTTACTTTACTCGTGGCGTTTGTGTTTTGAAGCTATCATTTCAAAAGAAGAAATCGAGAATTGCTAAATGAGTCAGAAACGAGTGATGTTGGTGAATTTATTTCAAATGATAATTATGACAAACCCTTTCCCATCTTAAAGTTCTCGTAGACAAGATGAAGAGTACAGTGATGCATGTTCACCTGAATCTGATTTCAACAAATCAGAATTTTATTTGAACGAGGAACCGCGTGCTTCATTTTCAAGTTTGGAGTTCATGATTTCCAAAAGTGAATTTCAGTGGCACAGAAGCTCGCCACCAGCAAGGAGATGGTTACAAAATCTCCTTTGCGTTCCTCTTGGTGCGTAAAATACATTACGATAAACACAGCTCAAGAATCTTTCAATTTGCTGATTTCTAAGAAAATGAAAGAGGAGATAGTGCGATGCACACACAGTGAGGCTGGACGTGTAGCTGCTGCAAAGAATAAACATGGGTAAACGTAACTCTAGAAGACTTTGACGAATCTCTTGCTGTAATTTTATGTGCTAGGGTAAACATTTCGTGGGACGTTTCTGCTAGAGAATTACTCTTAAATTCTGTAAAAGATTCCCAAAACAGTATCGCGCTTTTCCATTCCCTTCCAGATGTTACATATGTATTTCTAAAGCTGACAGGGCGTCAAAAACATATTGTGATAAACGTCATCATCGTTTGCAAGACACACAGTGCACTGTCACAATGTGTCTTAATTGTAAAAAAATTCTAGAATATTGCAACAGAAAAATACAAGTAAATATGCATCTCTGGAAGAATGGGTAGCAGCGAAAGTCGACCCCTGGATGTGTTTGATGGCGGAGCGCCAGCAGACACTGCAGAACCAAACATCGACAAAAATACCAAGATATTCCCGGGGCCGAGAGCCAAGTCTTTCAATAAGGAATTATCCCTTCTCCAGATTTACTTGTAGAATAGGAACGAGTTCGACAATTTTTTTCTCCTATTAGGAACAAATACAATTTCACACAATAATACCTCCATTTTTATTTCTGAAACTTTGAAGAAAAATATTGAAGCTTACCCTGTAGTATACCGTTTTTCCTCCTATTATTTTCGAGCTAATGAAATTTCTCTGAAATTTATTCAAATAATTGTCTTTTGGGAAAATGTTTTTTTCATGAACAAAATATATTCTTCCCTCGAAAGTGTATATTTTCTAACCTATTATTTCCCATGTTATGAAACATCTCTGACACGTTTTGAAATAATTATCCACTGGAATCAATAGAAATGTTGCGACACACCAGTAAGAAGAACACATCGGACTGCTGATTGCTTGGCAATGAATTATGAAATCCCTCGTAACGTCTCATTAAAAATAGTTTTAGTATGGGAAAATGGACAGCGAAATCTCTCTCACCCCTTTGCTACAATCACACCGCTCAACAACCGATTTTCTTTGGAAAAGTCACTGAATCCCCTGTAATATGCCTTAATCGCTCACCTTCTCAACTATAGACCAGCTCCTTAAAAACAATTTTCGTAATTCACCTGTCCCAATGTGTCGAAGGAAAATTCAAAACTCAGTAGTGGAAGCGTTTTAAATTATTGAAAACCTCTATACTTACCAAAATTGGTGTACAAAATTGTTTGTTTATAAGACATGTATGTTCAATTATTTGTCTTATAATTATGGGTGTCTATTCCACTTCTGAAATTAAGATCAATAGTGTTTAACTATACATACAGTGTGTCCCAATCAGGGCGGTGTATCTCAATACGTTTATTGCTTTTCTTCTTTGCAATGTTTCTCTACTGGCCTATCTCTACATCTCTCTACAGGCCAATCATAAATTGTGACTTATCTATCTTAGGAGGCGGTCTACATCGCTCGCTCTGTCAATGTCCAATTCACAGCGTATGCAGTATAACATAATGTCTTAAATGTCAACACAGTTTTTAGTCCTTTTCAAAATTATTTCAGTATATTCTCGGATATAACCCCTCCTCATTTCGCGTGTCGGGTATTTTCCGACAATTTCCAATGCACTCGTGGCATTATCTAACATAAATTGTAAATGATGGAGTAAGAAAGTCGATGGGCTCAAAGATCTTTCAAAAGGGGTGGAAAATGCAATATGTTGGGAATTTCTGTATTAATGAAAGTAATTGACTGCAGTTTGCGAAAAAAATTGTCTACCTTTTCAATACCAGGACTGGAGTGAAGTTTTTCTTTCAAAACATCGCCGAATTTCGTGGCTCGATTACATTTTCCTTTTAGTACTTACGTAGTAAGGTGATAAAAAGTTAAGCACTTGGAGTCAGATTACTTACATAAGATAGACGAAAACAACAATCATCAAGCGGCTATCAATTTCAGGATACTTAGTCTGAAACGTATTCGCCCTCATAGAACTGTGAAGTATAAAAGTGTGAAAATGATGCGCTATGTCAATTTCCAATTTACCGCGTATGTACTCTAACATAATATCTTTGATGTCAACACAGTTTTTAGTTATTTTCAATATTTTTTCGTTTTTAAGAACACTAAGAAAAGTTCCTGTGAGATTCGTGTACAGTACCCCCAATTTTTAAAGTGTTTTTAAAAATTGCTATGCTTCGACTCGAGCCAGATCGACAGAGGTTAAATTAAATTGGAAAAAATTATTCGAATGATTTCGGCACTAATACTTTTCAGGGACGGACGGATGAATAGACGGACGGTCTAACCGACTGACGTTTAAATAACACTTTTACTGTATCTGGGGACCCCAAAACCGTTATTTGATTTGAAATCTCGAAATCGATTTTCCGCAGCGTTAAATAACTTTCCATATACTAAGTATATTACTCTGTATGCACGTATGTATACGGGAAAGTAAAAAGACCTGTGTGCTGAGTTACAAGGCTATAATCCTTGAAACTTCTGCATCAAAATAAATGACAATTTCACGCTAGTCTTTTTTGAAAGTGAAGAGTAGTGTAAGCTATGTTTTACAACAAAAAATTATAGTTAAATAATTATTACTTTTTTTATATTTTTCGGATAGCATTACATCACAAATTCGGGAATACATCGATAGTTTGGATGCACCCCTTCTGAGGATGCCAACTGAGACATACGATAATGTTTATTATTCACGAAATTGCGTGTCAATGGAATATGATTATTTATTTTCCTTTCACTTGTCAATTACAAAATGTCCATTATAGGTGCCAACGCACTCTCTCACAACAAATCGATTTTCAAGTAGGAAATCGATATCGAAATGGGAAAATCATTTCCAGAAAGGAATTAGATATAGAAATAAGAGATCTATATCGCAATAGAAAATCGATATGAAATCGTGAAATTTATTTGAAAGGGGTAATCGACATGAAATTAAGAATTCGGTTTTGAAATGGGAAATTAATATCCAAAATATAAAAATCGATATCAAAGTAAGGTATCCACATCAAAATTAAAAATCGATAACGAAAAGGAAAATCGATATCAACATGGGAAATTGATCCAGAGATGTGAAATCTATATTGAGATTGGAAATTGATATCGACATGCAAAGCAATATCGAAATGTCAAATCGATATTTAAGTGGAAAAATACTATCGAAGTCGTAAATCACAATGGAAATGTAAAAGCGATGTAGAAATAGAAAATTTATATCGATATGGAAAATCGATATTGAAATTAAAAATTGATATGAAAATAGGAAATCGATATTAAATTGGGAAATCTATAACGAAATGGTAAATCAATATCGAAATGGGCAATCGATTTGGAAATAAAAAATCGATCTTAATATGTGATATCGAAATCGAAATCCCATATCGATAGCTATGATTTACAACCAAAAACAGAAATATATTTGCAAAATAATTACTGTGTTTGGATATTTTTCGGATAGCACTACATCACAGATTTAGGAATGCATCGTTGTGCAATAGTGTTGATGCATCCCTTTCGAGGTTGACAACTGAGATATGCGATATAATTCAATATACACATAATTGCGTGTCAATGGAATATGATTATTTATTTTCCTTTCACTTGTCAATTACAAAATGTCCATATTCAAGAATCTCTGTTTGACTTAATACAATTAACGTGAATATAGTTCCATTAAATTTGCGTCTAGGTATGCAAGTGTACGAGAGATATCAAATGAATGAAATAAATTCCAAGATGGCCATTATAGGTGCCAACGCACTCTCACAAGAAAGCGAAGGACTGCGTCACCGGCTTAAGCCACAGTGGCCGCTGCCCCGTTAAGCATTGCACAAATCATGGGTGACGCATCTCCGAACATTCTCCCTGAGGAAGGCCACGGCCGCCGCCAGCGTGCCCGCGCACAGCAGCACCGCGGGCTCCGTCAACGCGGTGAGCGTGAGCGGGCGCGGCTTGTCAGCGGGGGCCGCGCTCGGGTTGGAGGGGGGCACAGCGGGCCCTCGGGCCAGCTCCCCCGCCAGCCGCATCTCCCACAACTCGTCCCTGAGACAGGGAAGGAGAGCTTCATTAAACAAACTACGCAAATTAGAGAAGTAATACGCCTCCGATCGAAAATAATTATATAGTAGGTTAATTCGATCTAAAATAGAACATAAGGAAATAAACTGCTCAAATCTCACTATTTTTTGTTCAAATACCTTCCTTTTCAATGCAACTCCTACGTAGACTCCGTTATATAACTGTTAAATGAGATTCCATTTGAATTCAACCATCGAAACTCTATTATTTCAGATTACTCAAATTTACATTTGAAATCCTTCCCCATTTAACACGTTAAAATACATTTGTATGTATCTGTGTACGTGGCGACCTCCCGTGAATGGGCTCAGGCCTACCTGCGAAGTCCCTAGATTAAGGGGTTAAGTGTAGTTAGCACGTAGACATGCCCACGCCTTTTTCCGGTCTTGTCAACCTGATTATTTAATTTTCCCATCATCATACAGCTACATATATATACTGGGACATTGCAAGGAATATAATCTTGCCCCATTGGGATTCGAGCCCGGCGCCGCGTAGAAAGTACATTTCCATTAGGAATGTCGCTGTTCTGCAACCGAAACGGCCGACTGTCACCTGTTGATCTTGCCGACGATGCCGCCCTCCACGGCCGCCTGCAGGAGCGCGTCGAAGCGCCGCTGCTGCGCCCATCGCGGCCGCGTCCACAGGATGAAGTGGGCCGGGGAGAGCAGGCACTGGGGCACCACGTGCGCCAGCGGGTAGCCCGTCTCGTCCGCCATGCCGGGCGCGTCCAGCAGCCGCTCGATGTCATGGCTGGACACCACGTACGCCGGCCGACGGCCCTCCGCAGAGAGCGCGCGCGACACGGAGGAGTGCCTGAGCGGCTCTCGCGAGTAGGGCACCGATCTGCGGCAAGCACAGCTTCTGTCGCTCTCGCCGCTTGCTCTCCAGTTACTCTTTCGCCCGCCCCTTTGAGTTGATCCCAAACACAACATGCATTCCTCCGCTTCCCTACTGTGTTAACACTCTCCTCATTTCCCTTACCCTATCCCCTAAATACATTTCAAATCTGCTCAAACAAGTGGGCAAACGTAAATTAATGAAAGCATACCGTTCTAAAAGTTCCCAGAACACGTCCTTTCGGTCCACGGTGTGGAAAGCCGACTCAATCCCGTCGGGTACAAAGACCACGGAGGTTTCGTTTACTACGTCTCGGAGCGTCTGCATCTGCTGGGGTTCCCCAAGGACCGCCAGGCAGCTCATGAACCGGCCAGTGAACGCGTTCACCATCACCAGACTGAAGGCGCTCAGCAGCAGCAAGAGGAAGTTGCAGCGGACGTCGTTGTCGTGCGCCACGAAGCCCCCGCTGATGAACGCGTCAACGACGTCGAGTAGCACGTTCCTGGAAGAGAGAGGTTCTGGTGATCGCGTCCTCCATCACCAGGCTGAAGGCGCTCTGCAGCAGCAAGAGGAAGTTGCAGCGACGTCGTTGTCGTGCGCCTCGAAGCCCCCGCTGATGAACGCGTCAACGACGTCGAGCAGCACGTTCCTGGAAGAGAGAGGTTCTGGTGACCGCGTCCTCCATCACCAGACTGAAGGCGCTCAGCAGCAGCAGCAAGAGGAAGTTGCAGCGGACGTCGTTGTCTTGCGCCACGAAGCCCCCGCTGATGAACGCGTCAACGACGTCGAGCAGCACGTTCCTGGAAGAGAGAGGTGCTGGTGACCGCGTCCTCCATCACCAGACTGAAGGCGCTCAGCAGCAGCAAGAGGAAGTTGCAGCGGACGTCGTTGTCGTGCGCCACGAAGCCCCCGCTGATGAACGTGTCAACGACGTCGAGTAGCACGTTCCTGGAAGAGAGAGGTGCTGGTGACCGCGTCCTCCGTCACCAGACTGAAGGCGCTCAGCAGCACCACCAGGAAGTTGCATCGGACGTCGTGGTCGTGCGCTAATGGTCGCCGTTTGGCGAAACTGGAATGTTGGCCAGAGAATTCAAATACCATAAAGAGACCAAAACCATAAAACCTAACAAATATAATGTTGAGGAAGTCGAATAATGAGATTTTACGACTATTATTTTGATAAAACTAATGTATTAGTTATTAACTAAATGATTCCAATTGCCTCATTCTATTGAGGATGGACAAACCTACTTTTAAACAATCACAATAACAAAATGTTTTTACTTACAAAATATTAGAGGTTCTAATAAAACAATTTTAATTTTAATATGAGGATTCTAACGACGTAATACGATTAAAAATAAACTTGCTGAAAAAAGAGTGGAAAGTGATTTTAGAAACATCAAATTCATTAGGGTTCGAATGAACCAAATCAAACTGTTTCCGTGCTTAACCCTAAAAGAGAGCGTACCTGCGGCCGGTGAGGCGGAGGGCGACTGCGAAGGCGGCGAGGGTGGCGCCAGTGGCGCTCCAGGTGGCCGCGGAGAAAGCCTGCAGGATGCTCTGCTGCTCGCGCCGCCGCCGCTTCACCACCACGCAAATGTCACCGCGTGCGTGCGGGTAGAGGTGCCCCAGGGGCCCCGACCAGCCGTAAATTTGCATTGACGCGCTCACGTCTACCGACCCGTTCAACAGGCATTGGAACTCACTGTAGGGAGAGACTTCTATGCAGATCGCCTTCTTGTATCGGCTCGCCAAAATCTGCAGACACAATAGCAACATTGTGTTCGTAGTCGATATATGTTAAAAGCATTAGATTTTGTACTTTGTTACACAGAGTACTGTAGGAAGAAATGGCCGTTTTTATGAGGAAAATTGTATCAGAAAAATAATGTTTTTGGTATCCTTATACTGCAAAAGAGATTTGCTTCTTAAAATGGTATGTCGAAATTTTCTTTGTAGTTCGTGTTATTTAGTCAAAGGCCCGATTTTGTTGTTGTTTTTTTTTTTTTTTTGATGCTGGAAACTATGTTGGAACAGTCGTCCGTTTATCCATCCGTCTTTGAAGAACATCATACCTTTTGATTTTTTTCCAAAACTTATTCAATTTCTTATAATATTTGCTGGATTAAAGTACAGCAAGCATGCAAATGTATGTGTTCGACTAAATTTCAAATCTCAGAATTTTCAAAATCTTCAAAATTAAAACTTGAAATAATGTCACGTGCAATTTATAGGAAAAGTAAGTGGACTTTATGATAATGTGTATGTAATCATCCCTAATAAAAAAACACGTTATCAATAATTTGGAAGTGTAAACTAATGTGAGTAGGGAATGACCTGTAATAGCTGCCTGCTCGACCCCTTGCTAACAATAGCTTATTGAAGGACCAGTATGTTTAGTTGCGAACGGACAGGCTGTAGATTTCTGAAATAAGGAACATAATATTCCAGGAAGGTTGCTATGATTCGGGTTATTCAGAAGACATTGTTTGAATTAAAAGAAATACAATTAGGCGAGCAACATCATTATTCGGGCTATAAAATACACAATAGTCACAACAATTCAGTTCAGATAGTATCTCGCACGTTCACTGTTTATAAGCTCAGATAATAGAAGCACGAGACATTGAATAAGTGTAAGAATAGTTTCAACACAGTTATTGCTGCAATTGATTCGTGCCAGATTTGTAACATACGTATACTACAGCATTACACATATACTGCAAAGAAATCTTCTACACGCGCACTTTACAAGTTAGCAGTGAATTTAGCATACACTGTTTATGAGTCCGTGCAGTAATTGAAAGACATTGTGCAACACACGTAATAAAATTATATTAGTCATTTGTACCTAGCTCAGTCTCTCGTAGAGCGCACCGAATGGATAAAAAACAGCATTTTACAGATCCTACACAAACGCGCATGGTGAAGGCGACAGAAAACAGAATACCGATTCGGTTGAGTGCGGAGCAGCGAGACACAGACATACCTCGTGCGAGTATCAGAGCTCGACTGACTGATTCGTTAGGTCGCCGCTGAGGCGCTAATATACAGCAAATTGAAAATTAGGGATTTTGACGAGTGTTATGAAGCTAAACATATCAAGTTAACTGTACAGTGCAATTATTCCGCGAAGCATGGTTTCATTTATTGTTAAATGTTTGGGTCTAAGAATTCGGGAGCGGGTGTCCGCCTGCAGCAATTGTGCAACCTTATGTGATCGAGGCGTTGCCTGTAGAAACATAAAATACTGAATACAATACAATTAGTATTATGCTTGTACGATACTTAATGACAGTTAAGTTATGGCAAAGCGTTATTATTATAATTATATAATTTAATATATAATTATTGTATATTAGAAAAAGCATGTAAAAAATGTTAGTAAATTAAACATTAAATTTGAGTTTGTTCCAAAATATTTCTAATATATAATATTTCTTGAACCCTCAAAAATATTCTATATTTACACAATCGTTACAAAGAATGCAATACAAAGGTTATGTAATGCTGCGGAAAATTGATTTCGATATTTCATCGGAAATACACATTTTGGGCCCCCCTGCCACCGATAAAAGATTGTTGTTCCTTTTTGTTTTTATAAACGTCCGTCCGTCTGTTTGTGAACAGTAGGGCTGAAATATATCAGTTTGTAGATAAAGGCGAGATAAAACTACCTTGCAGCTTAAGCCTCAAAAATTAAATTTTATCTTTCTAGGACGTATGCTCATTCATAGCCAATAAACATATCGTTCTGCATTGTGTTGTAGGATTGTATTCCCGCCTGCCAGATATAGACACGTTCAAAAAACTTATTAATTGAAAGAGCAATTCCTAACTCCTCTGCGAAATTGTTTTTTGAATAGCACTTTTCTTACGTTTCGTTGATTGTGGTTGCCGTAAATTGCGGTTTTTCTACAGAAATACGAGTAATGAGTGATAACAATACCTTCATTAGTTTTTCCTCTCCAGATTCTTGTTGCCATTTTGGGAGACAGCTGCGATGTTCAATGGCGTATCGAAGAGTTTCCTGTGCCGGTTGAGACACATTGGGTTTCGTCTCCGGGCGTTTAATGGTTTTCTCTGGAAGAATGGGTAGCAGCAAAAGTCGACCCCTGGATGGTTTTGGCGGCGAAACAGCAGTCAATACAGAACCAAACATCGACAAAAATACCAAGATAATCCCGGGGCCGGGAGCCATGTCTTTAAAAAAGAAGTATCCCTCCTCCAGATTTACCTACAGAACAGGAACGTGTTGGACAAAATGTGCGTTCCTATTAAGAAACAAATTCAATTTTACAGAAAAATACCTACACTTTTGTTTCTGAAACTTTCATGAAAAATATGGATGTAGTGCACCGTTTCTTCCCCTATTGTTTTCGAGCTCTGAAATGTCTCACATATGAAAAGATACGCCTTTTTTATGAACAAAATATATTCTTCCTTCTTAAGAATATATTTTCTAACCTATTATTTTCCCGGTTATGAAACATCTCTGACACGTTTTGAAATAATTACCCACTGGAATCAATAGAAGTGTTACGCCACAACCGACAAGTTAAGGATCTGCTGATTGCATGGCAATGAATTACGAAATAATACCATGAAACGTCTCATTAAAAATTGTGCCAGCATGGGAAAATGAACAGCGAAGTCTCTTTGACCTCTTCAATACAACCTCCCGTTGGAACAACCAATTTTCCTGGGAAAAGTCACCGAATTCCTTACAATGTGCGTAAATCGATCCTCCTTCTCGACTACAGAGCAAAGCGTTAATAACAATTATTCTAATTTACCCGTCTTTGAGATGAGGCCACTTTGAAGAAAATGTAGGAATACTTTACACTGAATTTTCAAGTAGTTAAAAATGACGTAAACGCCATCAGATTGACATGTCCTACGACCGAATTCCAATTTTTGAGGAAATCAAGCGGCTGGGAGAAAGCGGGAATCGTGTAAAGATACAACAGATCATTTGTTCTCTACAGTAGAGTGGTGAAGCGAATTGATCGAAATACCGAAAACGAGAATCGTGGGAAAAGAAAAAAAACTGAGATTCACAGACGGTAAATACAAACGCGCTGTGTTTTGTTGCAGATTTTAACTAAATAGAAAAGTTTTCGAGCCAATAACACTACATTGGCCTTGGCGATTATATCACTTTGAGATGGACAAAAGCAATTCTGAAATTTTGGCACTTAAATAAATATGCTCGACCAGTCTAATCTTATAATTAACTTTAATAATTTGGAGAGGATTCCCGTTTGGGTTCTCCAATCTGGTTTTAATTCAGTGGATTTTATTAGGAATGAATTATAGGGGTTGTTTTTATTCAGGTGTGATGGTTATGGTTTGTACCAATTCTGAACGGCACCAGGGGGAGAGACTTAAGATTAAGTAAAAGTTAAGTGATAGTTAAGTAATGTGGTATAATATCGGTACGAAGTTAAAATCATTACGGAGTTGAAGGTTGGAAACGAATCATGAGGCGTTGGCTGCTGTTCAAAGGAACTGATTCAGTATTACTTAAATTTTGTTTATGTTGGTTTTGTGGGCGTTAATCCCTATTGAGCAGGCGTTCAGTAGTAGCCTTATAGTTGTTTAGTGTATTAATACGGCGGAATTGAATAATATAATGCTCCTCGTATTTCTGTCAATTAGTGGTTTTAGCTACAGTGACGTACGAGATGAACAAGGTTGGAGAAATGGGGAAAGGACTTCGAGCTATTAATATTGCTCTCGGATTTGAGAGGTGGCCGTTAACGTTTGCCGAAAATGTTCTAGTGTTGAGGAATCGCGGCGATGAGGCGCGGGGGCACACTTCACATCATGCGGTTGGACAAGCGCGGCTCGTGAGGCCTTTCAATTGGACAAGCGGGTTTTCCTCTTATATAGCAAGAATGGCAAAGGAATTGAAGCTTTTGCACTTTTCAGAACATCTCTATTTTCGGAAAATGCAAACAACAACAAAAAACTCACTTTGCCGAAGTACAATTTTGATGATACAATTTTTATTTTCCCTTATACATACGTATATATGGAATAATATACACAGTGGAAGGAAAGTTGCTTAATGCTGCGGAAAATCGATTTTGAGATTTCAACGGAAATGCACGTTTGGAGTCCCTTGACACCGAAAAAGTATTACTTTTTTTTTTTTTTTTTTCAAAATGTCCGTCTGTCTGTCTATCCAGCTGTGAAAACCATGGCGCCTAAATCATACGTAGATTTTTTCCAAACTGAAGAAAGTTATATCCTTCTGATTCCACTTGGTGTTTTGAGATTTTGAAAATCATTCTTTAAACTTTGGTGGAACTTTACATGAAACCCCGCGAATATTTTCAAAATTTTCTCAAAAACGCTCCAATTTTTTTCTTTACATGTTTTAAGAATAGATTAAAATACATTTAATATAAAAGTACCGTCAGTCAGATTTTTACGGGTAACTAAATTTTCGAAAACTGCAAAAGTTTGAATTTGTTCGGCGTTTTCCCATGACAACAAAATTAAAGATAGAGATTTTTTCTTCAAATGAAATTTGTTGTCCGTAGTTAGTTCTTACAAAAATGTAATTTTTTTACTATCTTCCCACGTTGTTAATATTTACATTAGCGACAAATTCTGAACATTATTTCATTGGGAATACATGTGCTAATGAAATCGTAACAGTTTTCTGTGAAAATGAGCTCAAAATACCGCAGTTATAGAAACACTAAAGCGCCATTTTTACAAAAATTGCCTTTAGTTTTTCTGAAAACTTTTTCAGCTTATAGTGCTAATTGTACTGTAGAATATGCCTTAATGGTCATAGTGAAGTATTCTTTTGTTTTGTTTTTTAAATTACACTAATATAATTATTTTAAATTAACTCTTACGGCGACATTACGCACGTTTTCAGTGATTTGTAAAAACTAGCATTTTTGAGTGAAAGTGTAAGTGACCTACCATAAATCTCTCTGCTCGCCCCCCCCCCCCCCTCACTTCGCTGGAATAAGGAATTTTCCCGACCTAAGAAGTGGTAGCCCCCTGGTGCTCGATAGCTGACAATTTCAATGTTCATCTCACGAAGTAGAGTGAGCGAGCGTCCGTGATAGTGATATTCTCCGTTGCAGACATTACCGATACTCATAAAATTGTTTTTTTTTTTAGATATGGACAGTAAAAAAGTGTTACAAAGGTTTTTAAAAATGCTTTTCTTCCCATTTATATGAAGAAAAAAATAATTAATGGACGACCATGTGTAAACCTAATATTTCAGAATTTAATTTTTAAAACAACTGAAGTATGGGAAAAACATGAGCATGTATTTTTAAGTACTTTAAAATGTATTATTCTAATCTTGGCAATTGAAAACGCACCACAATCATTGTTATTTTGCGTCTATCTTTCCCTCATTTAAAATAAAACATGATTTTGTTTATAATATTCAATTTTACTGTAAATGTTTGCGATGATAGAAGTGTGGGGATTAACACTTACCTTTACTGCCAACGCCCAGAATTGCATCAACTTCGGGTGAAAATTGGGGATGAAGTCTAGTATACGATACAATTTACCGAAGCCTGGAGGCTTTCTTGAAAAGTGAATTGGTGCAATGCAGTGGTTAGACTTAAGAAAGTTTATAGTGCACACGAGGGCCGAAGGCCCAGGCCTCGCCGTGACTTGGATCCGGGCGAGCGAAGCGAGAAAACTTGCCGTTGAAAGTAAATCGGCATTACAAAGCGGCGGGGACAAAGCGTATGAAGGGCGGGCCACGAAAATTGTCTATCCGTAAGTTTTATTCATTTCTATTAGAGCGCGTAGCGTAATTTGAAAGAGGGCTTAAAGAGCCCCCCCCCCGCTTCTCTAAGGTAGATCGTGCACCCTTCTTTGACCAGAATTGGAAATTGAAAACAAATTTAAGTGTGTGTGTAACCAAGATCCACACACAATGTATATGGATCTTGGATGTAACTACAAACTCACAAAACATCAAAAAGAGAACCTCAGCAGCAATTATTGCGGTGTATGAAATTTCACGCTTACGACAAATTTCACTCGATACTGCAAAAAAATTATTCAGATTAAAAATACATCCGTTTAAACGAACTTGTAGTCATACAGAAAGTGAAACCTATCTTCCTGAAGAAAGCGCGTCTAGTAATGTTAAATACCTTCGACATTTTTCTCTCTTTCGTACGCTTCACTTGTGGCGCCGAATCCAGTTAATTCTGCTGTTAATGTCAGTCATCAACTGACAGTTCCAATTTCTTCTTGCGTAACGAATTTAAAATAAAAGTTACTTCACCGCATTTAAGTCCTTCCCGATGGATGATTTATAACATAATAATTGCAGCTAGTGTTCTGTCATTGCCCGTAACTTTGCAATGCACTTTAAACCCACATTTCTTAAGAATCGATCTATTGATTCCACAAGACGCATTCATTCGTACTCTTTCATGCTAATGCTCAACACTAATGAGTCACTACGTAATTTTTTTTTAATTCACACATATCCCGCGATCCGCCATTGGATAAAAACACCCAGAAACACTTTCTCTCTCGCTACATGCTGTTTGATTATTCACAATAGCACTTACGTCTCGCGTATCAACTCATATAATTTAAAGTAAATAAGCACTAATATTTTTGATTTCTACTTATCGTTACACGTATTCTATTGTATAAAACGGTTACTGGAATTTCACATAGGTATTTTATTTCGCCTGCTTAAAAAGGTGTATAGTGGTCTTGCAGCCAAATACCCCCGTGCATTTGTTTCCATCCACTTTGTTCTCTCGTTGGACAAGGAATACATTCATGTTGACAGCATTGGTAAAGTAGTAATCTTGCTATAATTTTTCAACTTTGTAGCAACCACAGATATTTTCATCAGACTCATTCCAGTCAAATATTTATGCGATTTATTCAGAACATAGTGATAATACACTAATAGATAGGCTTCCAATATTTTCATGTAAAAATAGGTAATGAATTAAAATGTTTTAAAATATTGTATTCTGGGGACTTTCCAACAAAACCATTTCTTTTTTTTTGCTTGGGAGAGGCAAAGATCTCCTCTGTACATTTGTCAAACGGTGTACCCATTGATATGTAAAGAACTTAAAAAGTTTTAATGTACTACAGTAAAATCTGTCTAAATCAGAACGTGTAAGCCGGAAATTTGCCTTAAGCGGAAAAATTTGTCAGACCACAAGTTAAATGGCATTACACACATCATAAAACAATCTAACGCAGAAACTGAACGGTTTTTCATGTCCTGTAGGATTTTCCTTCATAAAACAGAATTTCTGGGAATTTAATGCATTTGACAAAGACGGGAGATAGTCTTCATTAATGCATCTGCAAGTTAGTTTTAATTTCTCCGTCCCAGTGACGAGTTTCAGTTCTGGCAGCTGAACAGTGACGGTATCGAGCTGCAGCGTTGTCAGCGTAGAATTCAGCCTTGGGGATCGCTCGTCTCTCAATGCGTACAGGAATTCCCTATCCCGGCTCTTTGAGCGTGCGAAGGAGCACGGCCGTGGCTTGAATTTATGCATCTACCAGCGACGCATTGACAATCTTATCTCCACAGCCAGAGTCACATTGGTCAAGGAAATAAGAGGGTATCAGAAAGACAGTACTCTAGGTTGTGACGCATTGTGGTTAGAAAGTCAGCAAGCAGTCCGGATGCAGCCACAAGGCAGTAAGATGGTGTATTTCTACGAGTTTCACAATTGTTGAAAAAAAATATGTGTCATAAAAGGGACAACAGAAACCTTAAAGAGGAATAATTTTTTGTCCTCATTGATTCCGGTTTGGACAGATTTTACTGTATTAATTTTTCTCACTAAGATTTTTAGCAACAAATTTTCTATTCTCATGGAATGGTTACTCCAGGCTATTTGGTTCTGGTACATCTATTTAATTTCCACTGAATACATATTTATGTTGCACATTGTAAGATTGACTTTGATGGAGTTATGTTAATACTTCTTGGAGAAGTGATCAGTGTGGTTACAATATGGGGAGTTTTATGAATTGGGAAATTAATTTAGCATTACTGCAGCGATTTTCAACTGTAGCTTTTCCAGATGTTGTATAATTGGATTAAAAGAATACTGGTGACTTGACCTAAGAGGAATTAAAAACCATTTGGATGACTTTGAAATCAGATTTGGTATGGAAGCACGTGTGTGCACATGATGCATTAGCAAAACACTTCTATGCAGAAACAACAAATCATTTAATAGTTTGTCTTGGTATGTATGAGGTACCAATAAGATTATGTACATTTAACAAGGTAGTAAGTTAACTGACATTGCCACAGGAGTAATTTGTACCTTGGTCAAACATCTCTCTCTGCTAGTGAGTTTGCATACTCAAATACATATACTTCCAAAGAAGTCAATAATTCCAAGTCTAATTCCTCAATCCAATTCGGAGAACAGAACTTGCAATTGTAGATCTGTTCTTTGTCTAAACAAAAGCAATGCACACATTTCTATATGAGCAATGACTATGTCAATTAACTTTTACAGAAGATAGCATTTCTCTATGATTAAATCTTATAAACATAAATATGAAAATTGGAAGAAATTTAAATATATTAATATAGATATTTTTTTATAAATTGTTTTCCACACATTAATGCAACAAGACGTCATGGACACAATACAATAACCTACAACATTCATGATAAAATGGTACAAGCACTGCTTGTATTTTAATCACCCTCTGCCCTCCTGCTTCTGTTAGATCTGGCATGCTTTGCTTCATACCTCTAAACTACCGATATCTTGTGGAATTATTTAACACAACCATACTGGCAGTCATTGATTACAACAAATTTATTAGAGTGAAATAATTCCACAAGAATTAATCTGATAACAATATAAAAATCTCCTAAAAAATGTCACATCTAGTCAAAGAAATTGTATTAAATACAAATGAAGCAGAGATGACACCCCCCTCTTAATATAACGCTGAAGGTGGAGGTGGAGTCTTGCAGAAATATCTATTTTATTATCTGCCTGCTACTAGTGTCACAGCAAATATATTTCTAGTTGCCAATGGCTCCACTGACAATTGTGAAGTGAAAATGTCCAAGACTATAGAATATTAGCACTGGGCAACCTCTTTCCTTTGTCCTACCCGGGTCAAGACTACAAACCCTTCAGCCAATGTACAAACACTATCAACCGAATTCTAGAATGCAGAAGTGAGTATCTGATGAGAGATGAAGTGAGGGTGAAGTGGGGGTGCAGTGAGGCAGGGCAGGGTGGGGCGGGGCAGGGCGGAGTGGGTCTAGCTGGATTTGTACGAGTGACCCAGGCCAAGCAGGCGTGGCCTGAGCGAGGCAGTGATGGGCTCCTGAGTTCCCGTGCCACCGGGCCCCAGCCCCTGGCCGGGCGTCCAACCCATACTCTTCAAGAGGCGGCAGCCAATGTTGGTCTCAGACAGCGGAGGCACTCCGGCTGCCACTTCTGCAAACACACAATCAGGACTGTCCAATCTCCACTGACGCAGTGAAAAGAGCCAAAATTGTACTGGCAATTAAATTATTAGTAAATATAGAACAGTGACATCAAAGTCTTCTACTGGTAGCAGAGTCATGCTTCATGCCACAAGCTTCACAGAGCAACTAGCGTCAAAAGCAAACAATCAATAGCAACCCAGTACTTTTCTAATAGTGATGGTGTTGTTGAAACCTGCAGCAGGGATTTAAAGTATTTTGATCCAGAATGGGAGGAAGCTTTCCTATGTGAAAATATTGGTGCACATGCAAAATGTTTAGGGTGTAATCAATTACTTCAAATAAAGAAGTATAACAGAAAAAGACTGAGATGAAATATAAGATTGATTATGAAAACTCTGTTTGTGAAGAACGGTGAAATTTATTAGTGTTTGAGGCAACAATGTTCAAATGTGAGAAAATTATAAATAAAAAATAACAAACGTTCTTTTATCTAATTTATCTAAATCCCACCTAATCGTATTTCATGTGAAAAGCATTCAGTGACTGAGTACCAAGTGCTCTCTTGTGAGAATGTTATCAACTGCATGGAGGAGTGATTTCGTCATGCTACCCATGCCAAGGACTCCTGCTCGTGGCATCGACCTTGACACCACTGACATTGAATATTCTATTAACAAGTGGCCTCACATCCCAACATACAGAAGCTTCATACTTTCACAGCAGCCTGGAAAACATTATGATGCCACTCTACAAGGATCTCCTTTTAAAAAATCCTTGAGAAAGTTTTGACAAACAACTCAACAGTACACGAACAGTCCACTCCAGTCATCAAGGGATGGAAGTATTCAGCAGCATTCAGTCAGTCTGTGTCAGATCATGACAAGCTCTACAATCATGTTTGTGTCAGATGCAAGGTAACGGGTTTCATGATTTTTTTTTTAAGTCAAATAGAGAGTTTTTTTTTCCAAAAATAGTGATGTAAAGCCTGTATCAATGTAAAGATGCAAGATACTAGAGTATCTACACTAAAAAATTATTGATTTTTTTAAAAAAAATCACTTTTCCAAATTAACTGGTGAAAACACTGATTCCCAAAATACGCAAAATTATTATCAATTTTTATTAAAAACGCATAATAATTAAATTTTCATAAACAAGATTAGTTTCAAGTCCAGCAATCTCCACTTTTTTTTGAAATTTAGTTATTGGTTTTAGATCAATCTTAGCAATAGAAAGCTTACTCTTATAATATCCAGGTTTTCTAAAAGTTTGCAAATGTAAAACTGTTGCCTCCCAGCATGATATTGCACTGTTATTGTAGGTGACAATAAAAACATTGGAAATAACATTTGGCTTCTGAAGGTGAGATGCTCTTCTAAATAATCGCATTCTGGTAGATCAAACCCAAAAAATTGCCAAGTAGTTGCTTCAAACTAGGCAATTCTGAATTACAAATGCCAATTATGTGATCCTAACATGGTTTACTGGATAAATCTAAAAAGAAATTCACACATTTATTCAATAATCACAGTTATGAATTATCAACTTCTAAGATGACTAAGTCATTGATTTCTTCTTCTATGCAAAATTTACAGATCATCAGGCCATTTGCTACTCCTTCTGCAAGTTCCCCTGCTAGTGTGCATGCGTGAACATGCTTCTCACGAAGGCACTCCCCATGTCCTTCTTTACACCCCTTCCCGGACTGAGTACAGTGTGTCCCTTTTGAATGGTATAGATTCCCCACCACAGTTTTCAGCTGTGTTGACTGTTTCTCAATGTTCCTTTTTTAGTTTTTGAAGAACAATTATATTTACAAAATCACAAACAAAAAAATTCAATCAACAATTCAGTTCTTGTAAAAAAAAAAAATAACAAGAATAGCAGGGGTAGAATAGAATGGCAGTAAGGTTATTAAAAAATAGTCTAAAAAAAGAAAGCGAGAAAAGAGTTGCTGAGGTTTGCAAGTGCCTCTAACAGCACAATGGACACACACAGAATTCTCTTATCAGATCTATGCCCACACTCTATTCAATACTTGCGAAGGAGTTTACTACAGCTATAACTAATTCACTAAAAGATCTACTATCAGTTTGTGTGTGTTTATTTGTCATTTTTGTAATATGAACTATTGAATGAAATGAACACTGCATGAACTTAATCAGTTTTTTGGTCTTTTCAATGATTTAAAAAATCAGTAAAAATAAAATAAATAAATAAATAAATAAATAAAAAACGACCAGAGGAAGAGACTTGTTCAGACGAACTACAGCCAAGAATTGATGCCTACCCATTGGTTGAGCATTGTCAGAAGTTGGGACCTGCTGTTGCGGAGGCAGTCTTCGCCGGCGCTTGAAATCTGCAGATGCTGGCCCATGGCCTCGCCGAGCAGCGCTTCCCGAGAGCCCAGATGCCAGCTGGTCTACTCTCACTGCTCGCATGGTGTCCTGGGTCTGGATACATCGGAAACACACAGAATTTATTAGGTTTTCAAGTCAGTTATGAAGTATTAAATTTCCTTTCTACAAATTTAGAAATGTAACATGAAGAGTAGTTAAAAGTGCAATTCATAAATTAAAAAATAAAAAAAGATAAGAACATTAATAATAAAATAAAAAACTTCATGCACACCTATTTACTGAACTGACTCCAGGACACGTCCATAATGTCCAATTCTTAATATGCAACTCTCTCTCAGTAAGGAATACAGCGAAGTACATGCTGCATCAATTAGTAATAATTCAGGTTTGTCCAAATTTTATCTGTACATCCCAAGATTGTGCAACGAAATTTATTGCCAAGGCAACATTGCTTTAAAACTTGCCCAGCTCCTGCACTTGCAAACTTACCTTCTTCAAATTGCATGAATTCTACAAAGTGTAGAACAATATTAAGCAAATGTATCAAAGAATTCAGTAACATTTTTCATTTCTATAACATGCGATACTGAAGATACTAAATTTGATTGGACATCTATTAATATGAAAAATATAATTTTTTCATATAAATAAATGTCCAAAGGAAAGTCTGATAGGATTTTCTGAATTATAGGTATCTTAAGATAATAGACAATCAGTTCAGAGTGCAAACTCAAGACAGAAAACATTTAAACAGTGGAAGAACACATTTTATTTGTGTAGTACGATGTTTTGTTAACTAATGCAGTCACTTGTACATGAAAATTATCATCTATTGATGAAAAAGAAATTTAAAGATAATAAATAAAGTTTGGAAATGAGAAAACACATGTGAACGCAAAGTACAGTATGGAGAGAGCACAAACTTACATTTTCAAAATTTAAATCCGCAAAAATCCACCAGAAGAGAGGTACTGTCTATTTTTTGGTAGATAGAACCATAACTTCATCACATCCTGCCTATCATGATTTCAACTTAATAGTGGCTCATGACACGAGTTGAAAACGACTACCCCATTTCATTTCTTCAAAAACACATTAACAAAGGTTGGCAATACTATGAGAAAAGAGAAAAGATTTTTCTCATGGACCTGGTCCACTATCTCCAATGCGAAATGCAGCATTCAAACAGACAAGGGAGTGAAAGGGAGTGATAAGAAATTGCGGTACTTCTGTGGTGATGAGGTAAAACAAGAATGAGAAAGGGTTAATCGTATGGAACTATTATCTTATAAATAAACTATTTAATTGTAGCCCATTCCAACCATTGAACTTCAGACAAAACATACCAAGAAAACAAGCGGCAATGTTTGAAAAACATTTTGTAATCCAGTATGAGCTGCTTATAAAGAATTCTCCAACATTAAGAGATTTCTTTTGCATTTACAAAATGTGAAATTTACCCAACCAACCCAGATTACAACATACATTTGTGATAAAATACTGAGAATAGTTTTGGAGATGGTGTCATTCTAAAACTCAAAAAGACTTAGTAATTCTGGTTCCTAATTGAAGTAAATATTGATGTCAATCTTGCCACCGATTTTTAACATTTTTACATGCCTTTCTCTACTCACTGTATGTCTCATTTTAAAATAAAAAATAGAATAATAAGAGCAGCAATTATTAGGTGAGCAATATCATATTTCATATATTTTTGTTATTAATAGGAGCCTTGAGATTACATTATTATATTAATAAGATTAGTGTTCAAATGGGCAACAAAATGGTGTGAGAGAGGAAAATTATTGGTGTGAGAGAGGAATTATGTAGTTTTTAAAGCTTCAAGATTTGTTCACTTTGTTTTCATATTACCAAAAAAATGCAATGTGAAAGCAAAACAACTTGCAAATATGTCACCATTAAATACATACAGAGGTAGTTGGGAGGATTAAATATAAACAGTATTTTAAAAAGGAGTAAATGATGCATTTCAGGGGAACACATCCATGCAGTAAGAACTGGTATGAGAGGGAAGGGTTAAAGGAAGGCTGCTCTGCAGGGCACGAAATCCGAGGCTTGAGAAGCTTGCTAAACTGATTTGATCAACAATATAAAGCCACAAACCAAAAGCAGGGATATTTTCCTCAATAAATACAATATTATCTGCTTGTAATAATTTATCTGCTACAAATTTCGCACCGCTTCCTTACTCAGAGTGGAGATTTAGAAAATATGCAAGAGAAAACTCTGAAAACGCACAAACAACCAACAAATTTAAATTGTACATCAAAATTGTGAGAAATATGAAAAATGTAGGAGGGAAAAGACTCCAAAGAACATTAAAAAGTACAAAAAAAAAAAATCTAATTCATCAAAATTTAAATCTAAAATTAAATGGGAATATATGAACTAGGTATGACTGAATAAAAAAAATTCAGACATTAAGAATGTATGAACATGCAAAATAAATAATATTTGTGATACATGCCTAAAAAATTATGTATGTAGATGCTGTAGAAATAAAATATCAATGCCTTTTGCAATCTGTAGTTTTTCTTTTGTATTTATATTTAAATTTTATTGGTATTCTACAAAAAAGGCAACACCGACTCGGTTGTATAAACAATCATCTATTTATAATTGAATCCTCATGGCGTAACAAATAGTTTAACACAGCCTTATTTATTAATTTTCAAGTTCTATTTAATGGTTACTGGTATGTTACATGCACAAACCTTTGTGAGCACAGGACGCGAGCCTGCATCAGTTCGCATGTGCAGCGAGTAGAGGGCAGCCAGGTGGCCGAGCTGCGCACGCTCGGGGGCCTGCATGGGGTGGAGCCTCAGCTCCGACTGGGCGGAGTCCTGGAGGAAGCGCGACAGCTTCTCATTGGCCGAGGTGAGCACGCTAAACCCGGGCCGTTCTGGACGGAGACGTCGCCGGCCTGCACGTATTTCACGATCGCTCTGTAAACACAAGAAATACCTTCGTAATTCATCCTTCAGAAATTATTCAAGCAAGATGTCTTTCATAACAGACATTCTTTTATATTTTTACAAACATGTAGTACAGTAATAATTAGGGAAACAAAGATTATAGCTGAAACAAGAAATGAAAAGTGCCTCCAAACCAAATTGATATCGTATGAGAAAGAATACAGAAGGGTAAAATTCCCAAAAATCTGCCCCCAAGGGCAATCTATTAAAGATTCAATGAGAAACATGTTTGAGTTTTTCCTCTACTACCAGTATGTCCCAGGCTGAAAAAAATTGTAGAGTAGGAAAAATAATTGAATTTGAAGTTATTTTTGTCAACCATTTTTGGCACCAAATTCAAATATGAAGAGAGAGAACACATATTGAAAACACATATTAGTTTTTGAAATTGATTTTTGACATTGGAGTACCTTCTCAGTTTTTTTCCTAGAATCTGACTCATATCTACAGATATAATTGTCACTTTTCCCGTCCCCATAATGAAAACAATTACACTTGAAGCATATATTCCGCAGTCTTAAAGAAATCTAAATCGTGACCATGTTATTGGGTAACAATGCATTTTAATAATTAAATTTGTTCAAAGGTTTAGTCGGTGTCAGTCAGGGCGACAAATTCTTTGAACGAATTTAAAAAAGCTTTCAGGCGCTTAAATTACAACTGTTTAACACTTTTAATTTAAAAGATTATTGAACAATGTGAGTGATAATGAAAATAATTAAACCAATTTTATCAGTTTAAAAATTTGAAATTCGAGCCACAATTCGCTCAAAAACAGTCCTTCAGTCAGACGGACCACCCCAGCCTGTCCCACTGTCAGTCGGTTCACCCCAGCCAGAAAATCACTCATGACTGAACTAACAATACTTAAGGGTAATTAGAAGGGTCTGTCGGAAGTGGCTGAGAGGGTAGACATTGGACAAGATATAAAATAAAACCAATTTTCAGTTCTTTTTCAAAAACCAACAACACTCACCAAGCCCTGCATGCGCATCCTATAGCTCGCCTTAGATTCTTCTGACATGTGGGCAAGACTGCCCGTCAGAATGGCATCGAAAACCCTATCAGACGGCAGACGCTCGGGAGAGCCATCATCTGGATCGTAGTCTTCCCACCAGCCTCCGCCTCCACCTCCCACCCAGTCACTTTGCTCATCATCACCTGCAGACAAACAAGGCTCTTGAGAACACTTAAAAATGGATTCTGACAAACTATGCAGAAAACAAAACATTACATCAGCTCAGGAATGAAATACTGCAGTGCAACTTGCGTAAGATTTATTTATTTATTTATTTATTTATTTATTTATTTATTTATTTACAAGCTTACAGGCTTATAGCCCAACAATATTACATTATATATATAGTTCATATACAATATATTTACAATCAACATTTCAATATAGATAGTTTTGCCTTATTTTTGAAGGAAAAAAAAGATGGTATTTTAAGGGACGGACATAGTGTGTTGTTGCCTATTCGCGATAGTCTGCTTATTGGAGAGTATAGGCCGTACGATGATTTGTATAAAATAGTTTTAAATGGTTTTACATTTCGAAGACTGTATAATTGGTCATTGATGGTAAATAAAGATTTCAATTTATTACATTGTATTTTGTCATTCATTATTTTATACAGAGTACAAGCATCAATATAATGTCTATATGATTCTAATGTACTAAGATTAGTTAATTTCATTATGTCTGTATAGTTATGACTTATTGATGGATTTGGTAAATGTGCTTTAAACGATGCATATGCTAAAAATTTATGTTGAACTCTTTCGATTCTATTTATATGAGTGTTGAAATAGGGAGACCATAACGTAGAACCATAAGTTAATATAGGTTTAATTAATGAATTGTACAATGTTGTAAGCGTATCAATATTTTTGAACTCACCGCTGTGTCTTTTAACAAAACCTAAAGTTCTGAGGCCTTTACTTGTTATGTAATCGATATGGTCGATAAAGTTCGCTTTTGAGTTAAAAATGATGCCCAGATCTTTAATTTGAGTCTCTCGGTCTAAGTATATGTTATTAATTCCATATCGAAAATTGATTACAGATTTACTTTTTGAGAAGCTCATAATTTTACATTTTTCAACATTTAGTTTCATATTGTTGTTTTCACACCAATTTACCAGATTAAAAAAATCATTTTGTAATTCAGTACAGTCAGATTCGCTTTTAATTACACGATAAAATTTGCAGTCATCTGCGAAAAGTAAAAATTTACTATTTGTGAAGGACGTATAAATATCGTTTATGTACAAGATGAACAAAAGTGGACCAAGATGTGATCCCTGAGGGACTCCGGATGTTATCTTCATTTTTTTTGAAATAAAAGATTTGTATTTCACATAATGAGATCTATCTCTCAAGTATGAGTGGAACCAATGGAGCAATGGGCCTGTTATACCTATATTTTTTATTTTTTCTTCAAGTAATTCAAACGAAACTTTGTCAAACGCTTTTGAAAAGTCAGTGTATATTACATCAATTTGCAATCCATTCTCCAAAGCTTCTATGATATCATTATAAAAAAGTAGCAAGTTTGTCAAGATTTAGATTGATTGATTGATTGATTGACTGTTAGAGATTCCAGGCACACCAAGTACTAAGGACATTTTCCCGTAAGTGTACTGCGTGTTTTGGGTCGAGAGGTGTCAGTGGTCTACCCCTGCTAGAGGGCGAGATCCAGCGCCAACCTATCGCCGTCTAGCAGGGTTTCCCCTCAACCAGGTATCTCCCAACAGCGGAGCACCGCCCCAACCGGAACAAGCTCTAACCTCCCAACGGGTCCCCCGCATATGTAGAAGTGTAAGTGTAAATATGTAGAAGTGTAAATATTTAGAAGTGTGAGGGGTGAGGATAGAAGGAAGAGGTAGGCAAGATTGCACACACTAAATGGCCTGTCTGTCAGAGCACTGCTACGCGCGTGGCGTTGATCAAAGTAACCACGGAAAACTACCGATCAGAGCAGCCAGCCACTATAATTCTCCTCCAGACAGCGTTTGTATTTGACCCAGCTGACAAGCTAGTGTCGAAAATTCTGCCACCGTCAGGACTCGAACCTAGGTCCTCTCGATCAGAGGGATTGCAGTGACCTCAGTTTATGACCTCAGCTTCTGGTTCAAGATTTACATTTACAATTACATTTGCAAATATTGCCAAATCATTTTTATTTAATTTGTTTTGATTCAATTTCTTTATTTTATTTTCTGTAAAAACTAAAAAACTGTGCAAATTGCATGTGATTTATAGGAGAGAAATATAATCTGCACACTACTCCTTGAGCTCCAGTATCCCTTCTCCAATCATACACTGTGGAATGATGAATAAAAGCACCACCAAAGCGGGATTAGCACCCTTCCAAAACCAGACATTTTAGCTCCTTAGTTATAGAAACCGTATTGGCACTGCTAAAAGAAGAACAGATTTAATTTTTTAACAAAATAACCCACATGGTAGCTCTACTCTTAACCCTTCAGGCAAAAGGAGAGCTCAATAAATCATGAGCACAAGCTACATTTAAGTTCAGAATAAAATAAATAGTTATCACAATGGATGCAGGAAACCCTGATTGAGATGGGTGTCAATGACACAGAAGCTGGAGAACATTAACTTTATAGAGTATCTTAACTGATGGTGAATTGCAAATTGAATTGTGGATTATATATTTCATATATACAAAGCAGACTCAGCTTCTACCATAATTTAAAAAAAAAAATATCGAAATACTATAACAAAACATAATTGTTTTGTCATTTCCTTTTGCATTTTTAGTCACATTTGTTGTCCGCGAATTAAAAGACTTAAGTTCAATTCATACAGAGGAAAACTCTCACACTAATAGGGTAATAGCAGGTCCATATGATTTTGTTCATTATTTAGAAAATATAGACAAATTTAGTCACTACTAGAATTAACATAAATTTCACTTTTCTGCAATAAAGGAGATCATGAATCAACAAAAACATCAAATTCATGAGTATCTAGATGCAAACTTATAAACTAAAGTTGTTATTTAATTTAGTTTTGGTACCAATTGTAAATTTATCAATCTACATTACATTGTAGCATGGTTTATGGGTTGGGGTAAGAAGAAAGTTTTGTCCTCAGTGAATGGACATTCTACAAATGCAAATTCTGGGCCCCCTAACTCACCTTCTCGACCTTCATCGTTTGTATACAAGCCAGCATCAGATTCTGAACTACTCAACGATGATGAACTAAGAAGGTCTCCAGCACTGTTGCCAACACTATGGCTACTTTTCGGAGCAGGATCAGAGAGCGACAATTTGCGCAGCGCAAGCACATGCCGTGTGCGGCGACGTTCAAATCGACTGGAGGACATGCCACTTGATGGTGCAGTACTTAAGGCATCGTATTCAGCATGTAAACCACCTCGCTCCCTTGCTGATCGCTTGCGCTTCCCACACAGCAAGACGTAACTTCCCAACCTAAGACAAAAGAAATGACATCATTGAATGTAAAACTATTTTCAACAAAGGTCTTGGGACGATGTTCTAATAATATCAATAAAGATTAGAGATCACCAATGTCCAATTTTTCACAGATTGTGATTATCTGTATACATGTATATATAAAGTACACACATACAGCGGACATTTAAACTTAATTATACGAAAGTAATTTAAGGGGCTTATGCCCTCTGGGTTTATGCATCTTTAAATAAATATAACTATTATAAGATTCTACTTCTATTCTACTATTCTAAGCAAAGAAAATGAATGTCAAGAAAAAAAATTGGAGAAAGGCAAACTTTTTTCTTTTTAATTTTGCATACAAACTTTCTATAAGCTCTTTACTGTCATCAAACAGAGTAATTGTCCTTTAACCTAGGCAGTCTTTGTCTTTTATTGCTTCAGCCAGGGGCTTGGAGTCATTAGATCCACAAGGTTCCCAGTCACCCATCAACAAACCTGTGGTGTTTCCAGTTACTTAACCTCTGTGACTTCACAGAACATAGTTAAGCAACTCTGGTAGCAATGCCAGCTTAAGCAACTAAGTAGCAATGCAACTCAAATGCACAAAACTCCTTATTAAAACGTTTAAACTGGAGGAGATTAAACAGCACATACTTTTTTGTGCATTATCTAACATTCCCAATTTTTTGAAAAACCAAAATATCTGTTTTAATCTCGCAGGGTTTTGAGTTCATTCAGATCGATCTGGAATATCAATTTTGGAGAAAATCATCAGAACAGTTTAGGTGCTACTGCTGACCATAGATAGCTGTCTACACAATGTGTGATAGGAAATAATTTAATTCATGTAGGAACAAGATTTATCCACTTCTTCATTATAAGGGTCTGGCAATAAGACTATTTCCAGTGAACAAATACCATACATTCTTCTTCTGAAGTAAGGTGAGAAAGTAAAATACACAACCTAATTTCTTCTCAACCAACTACATTTTAATGTAGTAACATTACTTCATACATTACTGACATAAAATACGAAAATTGCGCATTCACAGTCCATAACATTGGTTACTTCAAGGATTGGTAGTACCTGATTTATCTGCAAGAGCTAGGTCAAAATGATAATCTACTTTTTGTCACTACCATCTTCACCTTCAAATTTTTCTTTCTTGTTAGCCCTAACCTTTTAGCCCCCCCTCCCCTCCCACTTAATTTTTATGAATTGCTTTTTAAATTTAATGTGAACTCTTAAGCTAAAAAGACTGCTCTTCAGTTTTTGAAGAAAACATACGTATAAAGTTTTATCATTACGAATGCAATCATTATGTAGATTAGACTAAACAAAAATTCAAAGTCTATTTTATATTCATGATAATCAATGACTTCTGCATTTGTACGTGAAGCAGCATTCACTCAATAGATCACATAATGTGTTTCCATGCCACACAATGGATTGTAAATTTTAGCGATTTTAAAACATTTCATTAATGTAATAATTTTTTTTTCTTACTTGACGATGAGTATTTTCCTTGTAAATTAAGCTTCTGTATCTTTCATATTTATATTAATTTAACTTATTTTTGTTAGAAACAAATATTCACTTAGAGCTTTTTCAATTTCCTATTTCCTCTTGTAACGTAAAAATGAAAATAAATATTTCAAACTTCTTAAGTAAAATCAACTGAATCAGAAGAATGTGTGAAATAATCAATGACCTTGAAACCTTTTTAACGCACACAAAATTTCAGTAAAATTTGTTAATCACAATTTCAAATAACCTTTCCTTGATATCTCTGTATAGAACTGATTATTAGTGATTTATATGAAATCTCGTTAATACAAAGGATGTACGTATTTCTATCAAGTGAAGAACCTAGTATGGACTCTTACAGCGACAGTGATGCCAAAGGTAGTGCTTTTCTGCTGTGCTGTATGAATTGAAAATTACACGCTCGATTGGAACAACGAATCCTACAATGGGGCAGAGCGCTAGATTAGCGCTCCAGTACTTTATCTCGAACTTTTCCAATTTTCTGAAATTGTATTTCCTCCCTTTCCTCAAATATAATACTGTTCCTAAGAAACTCCAATACACAGGAACGTTTCTATTACGTTTCTCACGTGTTTCAAAATGTCATAAGAAATCAAGAAGAAATATTAATTTTAAAGTGCAACACTATTTCAATACCGATATCCAAAATTCAAGCCAATTACACACAGTTGCAAAAAGGCCATGCCTCTTATTTCCTTTTTAACAGTTGATAAATAATAAGTTTTGATTATCAAACAAAATATTTAAAATTCCTTTGATGGCAAAAAAAGTAGGCCCCAGGGGGACAGACTGATTTGATCCACAGAAAACCGAGCTGCCTCGCAGCAGATGAGGCACTTTATGGCATATGGATCCTAATTTCTAAATTAAGTTTGCAAACTAAAAGGAAATTAAATTTTAAAAAATTGTAAATTAATAAATTTACTACAACCTAAAAACCAAAATGAAGAAATATAAACAAAACCATAATTAACTTTGACAAGATTCAATCCATAAATCTCAAAAACAAAACAACTATAAACAGGTGAACAAACATGTTAAAAATTGAAACGCGAACTTTCTGAGCACAGTATGCTATGGCAACGGATGCACATAGCACCACTGTGCACACAGCTGTGGCTGGTATAACAGCCAATCATATCCCTTTCTTCAAAAAATAATACATTCTAAAGATATTTACCACAGTTTGTGGTAAATACATAATGTATTTGAGGTATTATTTTACTAAGGTAATTGTTGTGATGAAATATTATGTAAATGACAGTTTCACAACAGTTTTGAAATCTTAAAAACAGGAGGTATGTTTATTTACTGGAAAAGCCCATAAGGCCCTGTACTTCATTCTTAACCTCAGACGCACTATAGTGCAAAGCATTTACTTTCAATTTTTGGAGTAACCACTCTAGGTAATTTAAATCGTATTGAATGGATACAAGATAGGTTATACACAACTGTGGTGAGCTGGTTGTGAGTTTTTAGGTAGTGAGTGAATGTACGATAGAAGATTTCCTACGATTTCACCAACACTGCATGTCAACTGTACCTTTCAACCTAACATGGTCAACACCACCAGGAACAAGCATGTGATGTGCGGTAACGAAACAGTCGTGATGTGGGGTAACAAAAATTGACCAATCGCAACATATCAGTTAGTGAGCAATTACTCAGAGAGAAAAGTAAATGCTCCAGGTTTCACGTAAACGTTTTATTCGCATGAAGAGAAGTAATTGCTCATGGGAAGTAGTTCTTCCTACTAATACTCTTAAACAATTGCTCTGGAGTACCTACTAATTTTTATCACTTACTGGCATACAACATTTTGCACTAATAACACAAATTATTGGGATACAATATTTTGTTTTATAAAATTAAGCATGAAAATCCCAAGGGTTTCTTCTTATCCATTTCCCTTCTTGTTAAAAAGAACACCCAAATATTTACATTTGTTTACTCCATTTTCCAGAAGATCTTCTATCTCATTGTTACCAAATGCCAGGTATTCAGACTTGTTCATGTTAATATTAAGTCCTGCTTTAAAAAGTTTTCTTTGAGTTCATGGATCATGAAACTCAAATCGTCCGCATCTTCTGCAATTACTACCTGGTAATCAGCAAAATACAATGTACATCATTTATCCTCTCAGATGGCTATTTCCACTAGTCTGCATGTTTCCCCCCCCTGCTGTTAAATTTGATGCAGATATATTTTAAACAGTGTTGCAGAAAGACGGCAACCCTGACGAAGGTGCTGTTCTTATATAGATTCTGTGTAGCTCCAAATAAGTTTTCACTGATTTCAAGTCCATCCATTTTCCCCACACTCTCACATTTCTACCCATACATGTTGACAGGGATTAAAAACACATGTGACTGACTTTTTTTTTCAACTATTCAAATAATGACTAGCTTTTCTCTTCAAGGAGCTTAACATTCACAAAATAAATACTACTGTTATTGAAAACAGATTTTATATCCAAATGACCACGTAATCAATGAAAAAAATTCAGCTATTGAATTTCATACCACCTACACATCACAATTTTTATACAGATTCAAAGATTTCAGAAACATGCACTGATTGCGATCAAATTGAGGCTTGAGAATTCATGTTTTTTACCCAAGTTCACATCTCTAAATTTAATGTCTTGGTTGTTTAGCATCAATGAAGCAATCTAATATAAGGCATCACTGGAATGACATCATTTAATCCTCGAAGAATCAATAGCTTATTTTTATTTAAAGTGGAATTCAGCCTGTGAAAAAAAATTATGTAACTGATATGTTGCCTCCAATTTCCCCTATATAATTTCCCAGAAGTTAACTTACTGATCATCTTTATAGTGCACTCAAACATCTCTTAATTATTTTCCAATTGTTCATTTGTCGTTTTTGTATCTTTTTGAGTATTTCACCTAATGAAGCTGCAACGAATGTGCCTTCTAATTCTACTTTCAATGCAATTCAACTCATTTTTGCATTACATCTGTTTAATTAAACATGGTTCGATGAAAACGTGCATTTTCATTGTTACTTTCGTGTGATAATCATAAACACTTTAGGGTTTGTCTGTTGTTACTAAATAATATATTTAAACTATTTGGTTTTCTTCATTTATGTTTCTGTAAAGCAATTTGTTTTCATAATTGATTTCTCTTGCTTCTTCTTTTCATTCTCTTTTAGCATGCATGTTTTTATTAAGAAGTTTATCAGATATTAATTGGAAAATTAGCTTAAATTAGATTAATAAAATAAATATTGAATAAGCAAATTAGTGAATACCTGCCAGACTGTCATCAAACAAAATTGATAAGATAGCGAGAAAGAGCTTCTTACGTCTTTATAATGAAAGCTTCACATTTAACAGTTCAAAAACGATAATGTACTACTACAGTAGTTATATGTAAACTGAGGGTCTGAATATAAAATACATTTCGTAAAAATTAATAAATAAATTAAAATAAAACAATTAAACTTAATTGCTCTCCGATTTCTCAATAGATTAAGACTTGCCTGTTCTCACAGTTGGACCTCCTGATTGTAGCCGTCACCCTCGACTTCCTTTTGTGGATGGGCGGAGGTCGAGGCACTGGCAAGGGTGCTCCGCTGGGCATGGGGGCGAGGGCAGTGGAATCCACAGCCATTCGTTTGAACTTTCTCTTGCGCCGCACGCAAGCATGTGGGGTGACAGCTGTCGGAGAGAAGTTCTCGTTGAGAGAATCCGATTCGGGCAAGAGGCTCGATGCAGGTCCCAGGGCTGCCAACACAGAAAGGCAACCGCCCAGACCAGAACCAGTCAAAGCTGATGAGGAACGGAGAGAGGCAGCGCCATCGCTTTTTCTTGCAACAATATCTGGGCCACAACTGGATGAAACCTGCAAAGCACAAATAATGTCAAGAGTTTCAAAGAAAATTTTCACAGTATTTCATTCAGAAACATATATTGACAGTTGGACTAAAAAACTTTTGTCCCAAGTCCAAAATAGCAATTTAAAATCAAAATGTTTAAGAGATTTCAAGAAAAAACACAACCCACCACCTAGTTTGCCTTGTATGCTGTACATAAAATGTGTTTTTATTTGTTGACTTACAGTGTATATTTATAATGTTAATAATTGAAGTGTTGAATGACTCATTGGTACAGAAAATGAGTGAAAGAGGTATTTTTTAATAGGTATCTGTGAAGGGGAGGGGAGCTGAAGCCCCAGGACATATCATGCGGTTATATGGAGCCATCAAAAACAAGAACTGCCCAGATTGGAGAAAAATGACTAGCTCCTATTATGCCAAATGAAAAGAAGAACTTTATATTTAACTTTGTAAGAACTTTTTATTTATACTTTTATATTTTATATAAAAGATAGAACTTTATGACAATCCCACGTGTCATCCGTCACAGAAGCCTATATGCGATTTTGAAACAAAAGAAGGCAAACGCCAGTGAGAATGTACGTCCATAGCACTGGAAGCACTACAGGTCCCGGATGTGCAAATATGAACATAACGCAGATCCCACCAAACATACAGGCATGCTCACAGCAGTCCAAGGGTTCAACATTTTACAACAATCTTCTGTAAATAGTGCCCATAATATTTTAAAGGACACAAAATTGTGTGTGTAGTGCATTTTCCTTTCTCCTCTGCTTACCATCATTCCATGCTCTTCATCCTCATCTTCATCGGAATCGCTGACACAATGGCGCAAGGCAGATGCCACTGGACGTTCTCGCGTGCCGCCCGTACTGCTGCTGGAGTCCTCTGCTCCTGAAGCACCCGCAGCACTGCCTTTGCTGCAACACCCACCTCCCGAAGGCTGCATGTTGCTGCAGGCTAAAGCTAGAGTAAACGAAAGTAATAAAAAAACACATAACACTAACACATACAATTTATTATTATATGTTATAATAATATTTTTGTCATTTGGTTGTGCCAGCAGCAACAGTGATCATAAGATTACATTACAAAACATTATAAATTAATTACATTACACAATTATAGATTACAGAGTATTTTACTAAATTACATTTCAGGTTACAGGAGGATACAGTTAGAATGTATGTAAAATTAAGTTCAGCAAAGTCTATAGTAATAATCCAGTTATAAGATTTTTGCAGAAGCACATTAACAGTACATATTACATTACATTACAAAACTACAGATTGCTTCCTGTTTACTAAGTTACTAATTATATTACTAAATTATTATCTGTCTCTATGTTCCATAAATTCTTTGATTGAGAAAGTAGGTTGAAGTAATATATTTTCTTAAAAATAAGAGTCACATTGTACAGAGTTTTTATTTAGATTAATTTTATATTTTTCAACCGCATTGCGAACATCTTCAGCAATACAAAATAAAGGCACAATACAGAAACTGGTACAACAAAAATAAAGCCAATGAATTACTTTATGTTTCGGACACCTAATGTTGTGAATGGAACAAAATTTTACTTATTTATTTATTATTCACTTGACGAAGACAGGGATTTAACAAAGTACAAAATAAAACATGTTTAATTGTATTTAGAAAAAATAAACAAAATAAAATTAAATTAAAATTTACAAATAAAAGAAATAGGTACAATTAAATCAGTATGCCCATAAATAATGATAATATCTTTAACAAAAGTTCATTAAAAAAATTTGTAATCATCCTTATGATCCTAATGTCTTTTGTAAAACCGAGTAATCAATTCTAGCATTTTTCTAGATGGTATAAAGGCAGTACTTCATACATTTTCATATCCTATTTTCACACACAGAATACATAGTGAATACATTCAACTCAATACCTTGCATACTTCAGAATATTCTCTTCATCCCATCAGACTCTTTAGGATTTCAACACGCATATCATAGTATGGCACTTCTTCACCAATTACACTACAACTACTACTTGAAACAATAACAATTATCATCTATCAAATTTGTTACCATTCTTGTCAATTTAAAGCAAAAAGCTAAATCTGTTATTAGACCAAATCTGTTATTGATGTGTGTTACATTATTTGTGAATTCTTATTAATTATAGCCAGAAACCTAAAAAAAGAGAGAGAGCTGACATTCAATAAATGATAGCTGGAAGCCAGGTAAAGAAGCTATTTAATAGCAAGCAGAAATAAGATTTCCCAAAAAATATCTGCAAGAATAAGAGTGACAATACAAAAGAGAGAAATCAATCAATAAATAGAAGATTCACACTCATGGCACAGTGTCTTCCATCATCATCAGTAAATTTGTTAAGTTGATTTTGTTTATTATCAGTTTCTGTATTATTCCTTTGTTTTTGTAGTGCTATATGTAAATAAAACAAATTGCAATTCAAAACTCATGATATGACAGATTGCTTTTAATTATTATCACATAAATAAATATAATATGGAAGTGGGGATGTAGGCTTACGCAAATTTCCAGCTGACTGAGCCCTTCGGCGAAAGCCCCACCGCCTTCTCACTCCACCTCCAGCGCTTCCTCCAACGTTGCTGTTCTCGCTGCACCCACTGCCTGCACACTGGCCGGACGTCTCCTCCAGGGCACTCGCCAGGTCATGCGCCAGTGCTTCCATTGTGCCTCTCAGCAGCACTCACCCCACACAGCTCCATAAGAGGGCGCTCACCCTACCGACACTGGGATCAGAAGCCAGCTCCTTCAATAATGCGGAGCCTCCTCCCGCTGCAACAACAGCACAAAACTCAAATTCACAAGGGCACTCACCACACTGCCACTGGGACTAGAAGCCAGCTCCTTCCAAATGTAGTGCTTTCCCTGCTACGACAAATGCACGACTTTCCAATTCACTGCAATAAGTAAAAAATTCCTTGAATTTTATAATGGGATATTGGTCAATGAAGAACTTCTTTCAGCATGCCAACATTTTGGAACTTCACCGTTCCCTCATCAGGGCTGCTTAATACCAACTATCTACAAAGCCATGATTTCCAATCGCAACTTAACACCCTTTTTTCATGTGTCCATAAAATTTCATTTTTACAAACTTCCCATTAGAAAATTCAAAGTAAAGCACACGAACTGGCCACAATGCTGATGCTAGGTAGTGATGAATCAAGCAGAATAGTGTCCAGAAAGCTAAGCCTGAAACTTAAATAAAGGGAAATTAGAAATCTAAAAAATTTCAATATTAAGAGAGGTTACAATTAAAATTTTCATTTGATACCAGCAAAAATTCACTAATAACACTTCACAATACTATTATTTTTTTAAAATAAATTAATGTACTTTGACATTAAAAGTGCCTAAATGCTCATGCACGACCAAACCCAAAAACAGTCATAAATAAATAAAATCCCTTTGTGTCATCACTAATATTATGCAGCAACATGGACTCATTTCTCTAAACTTATTACTTGAGTTTGGTAACAGTAATTTCTTTCTTTTAAATCATCCAATATAGCCTGATATTTGGCTTTATCTCCTTGCCATCACCACCATCGATTGCAACCATACTAACAGAACAAATTTATTTACAAATAAACTTGCCACTACTAAACCATTTTAATCATTGAAGTATTTTAATATTATATACTGCATATTATTCCCCTATTAACGTATTACCGTTCCTCCTCCTGGTTATGAACACTTTTCCATCTTGTCAATAACACTGCTAAATATCACAGAAATTCAATGTCTGATGCATGTTAATAGTTACTAATACTTTCCATCTTGGGCATTACACAAACTTCCACAATATTTTTTTCCAATACATAGTATTTACATTTATTTTTTCTTTCAACAAGAACTTTCCACACCACCAATGTATTAATGTGGCTTGGTGATGCTGAACTCCAATTTTTCAGGTTGACTTACAACATTGTTGAATACAAATACATTAAATAATGCATTAATTTTTGTACCTAGCTACTAATACATAATACATGATGCTATTATTACATAATATATTCTCTGTAGTTTCAAATATAATGCTCTAGTTCCTTCGTCTACAAATTTTTAGTATTTTTCTCTGGGTAAGTTAGGGCGCTTTGACATCACGGCTTTGTTTGTTGCGGTAAAAACGCCATTAGTAGTTTACTCTGGTTACGATGGGGCACGATTCGAAATAAATGTGACACGGAATAACTAATTGACATTTCCGATCACAAACAAATTACAAAATAACGAAATTGCAAACTCAATGCTTTCTACAATAGAAGGCCAATGACCTCCTGACAATGAGCACAGTGACGAAACCATAAAAAACATTCACTCACCTGTAAGCTTTTACTGGATGAACTACTACCGATAACCGTACACCGACAAGGATACAACGAAATTATAAAACATGTCCCAACAAATATCTAAACTAACAGGATATAACGTCCCTTCGCCGGACAATTTTAAGTACAACTCTTGTTAATACTAGCATTTGGAATAAAGGTGGGGGGATCAAGTCTAATCTCGTTTGAAAACTAATTTTACCGATTAAACGATACCACGTAATAAAAAAAAAAAACAATATAACGTCAAAAACGCACGTTAGTCACCATAACCTTCTCTACTTTCGACAAATAACATAGAACGTTTTGTCTCCGAACTGGCATCACAATCCTGCAACTTCCACCACCTGTCACGCGGCTTGCCCGACCTACAAGCGTTCATAATGGTCATTTAAAACAACCTACTTTATCACCCTGGTAGACAACGTAGGAATGTATGTACATAACCGTTTATCACATCTTCATGACAAACCCTCCAAATGAAAGCTTTCACAACACAAGAAATCTGTTCGAGTAATTTGAAAGGATTGCTTTCGTGGCTAGCAACATGGTCACATCGTCCAAGTGCAAGTGTTTAAAGGCCAAGATTACACAGCAAGCTGAGTAGCCTTATGACAACTTACGGAAAAATTGTACACGTTCCTGTCGTCTCTAAATCGACGTCAACAGTAGCCGTTGTGCTCTGTGTTTTCATATGAACACTGAGTTTATTCACTTTCATGACATAATCGAAACTATTATGTCGCACGTCCACTCCACAGCCACAAGCAGGCGGCGACAGGAGACGATCAAATGACCACCGAAGACCACTTCGGTAACGTTCGGGAGCACGAACATACCCGACGGTGGAGTGCATATGAGAAATTAGATCTCATTTTTCCCCCAAATTTGAAATAGGTTTTGTTTGATCACTCAGGAAATGAAAAATACCACACATTCCCGGCGTAAGGTGAAACATTCAAACCAAATGGCTTCAACTTCGCCTCACTTAACTTTATTTTATTCGCGTGTAATAATAAATAGTTTATTACACGTTAATCAACATAGTTACGTGAATATTCTCGTTTCTAGGTACATCATCGTTCATTGGGTAACGTGTATTCGTTCCATCCAATGGCGGGCGTCCAATACAAAATCCCCGCGAAATTTCTTCTCTACCAGCGGAACGGGTGGAGAGAAACAGCTGTAGCGTCTCTGATCAGCTGCTACGCCGAACCGTAGGAATAACGTGCTCTGAGGCACGGAGATCAAGAGCCAGTGACGGGCATCGAACTGACGGACTTGCAGCCGGCATGTTGCGTGCCGCGAGGGCTCTCGAGGTGAGTTTTCCCCTGCCGCCGAGGCGGGAAAGCTACGGCGTATCCGTTTTGCGCGGGAACAGGGTGCATTGCGTAGTCGCCGCTCTGGCGCCCCCTACCCCCCTGAAAGTTTGTTCCCGCGCGTTTGCACCGTTGCTTTGCTGACTAATAACCGAAGGGCTAGGCTGGCTGTGGAATGCGGCGGCTAATCCGACACCCCTTTGCCTTTTCCTTAGAGCGGTCGAGTATGACTCAGTAGAGATAGGGAGCGAGGACGGAGGCGAGCGCTCACGGCTGGGGGTTTGTGCCACGCCGAATGGCCGAAAACAGCCCGCTCATTGCATTCCTGGAAATTGACCCTCAGGGGGCCATGGAAACGCCGCCGAGAGAAGCGAACCCGGACCAGCCGATGCAGGCGGCCCGCAGGGCGACCAGGAGTGCCTTGGCGGAGATCCCTCTACGCTTGAATATGCTCACCGTTCAGGAGATCGGAGATGTCCCGCCGTTGGCGCAGACACAACTTGGTGAGTTTCCAAATTTACAATTTTTCGAGATATCTTTGGGAGTAGGAATTTTTGTGATTGGGGAGGGGGGAGAGAGAATGACCATTTTCTAAGTGCCACGCATGTTTGGACTGCTTCCAACATAATTATGTGAGAAAATCTCATAACTTTAATCGCATTTATTATTTAATTTTTTTCTGTCTTTTGTTGGCTGTTTCCGCGAGTTACATTATCTAGTAGCACCCCAAGACACTCCATAATTTGTAATATAATTTTTGGTTGGATAGAAATGGCTTGAAAACTGTAACCAGCGATTAGGAAGTAAGAGAATAAATGCAATTAAAAATTGGTTACACATAGGATATGTTCTACTAGGTGGACCAAAATCTTCACTTTTGTACAGATGGTTTGTGAATATGAATTTGTGGATTTGGTGCAAGAAAGTGCACATAGTGAACACCACAGTCTTTTTTCTATATACTTCGTTTGATATAATAGTTGTAAAATAAACTGTTCCAATGAAATATATATCGTTATGTCATATATAATTTGAAAAACACGTGAATATAGGTAAAATGCATTCATTCATAAATGTATTAAGCTTCATTTACGATTGGTCATCAGAATATTATTATTATTATTATTATTATTATTATTATTATTATTATTATTATTATTTCTTTTCATATGAGCCACTAGGGACCACATTTATTCATTTTTCTTCCTCTTTCTTCCTTTCTTTGCTCCCATATCTCTTTCATTGTGGCCCGATGTTTCTCTTTCCTCTCAGTACAAACAGCCTCTGTCTTCTTGTTTTGCTTGTTCTCAAATCCTGGGAATATCTTAAGTTTTGTGCTCATTAAAGAACACTGTAATATCTGCTGATGTAATTCTGAGCTCCACGAAACCTTTTCGACTTCTTTAAATTACATATAATTATCATCGTTATTTTCTATATTCCTTTGGGTTCCTACAAGACTATAATTAAGGACCTATAGGAGACAAATGCCCCTATAAGGGCAAAAAACCAATTAACTTAATGGCATAAATACCTATTCGATGTTTACCTTCCAGATTAAATTATTTTAAATGTTTTCTACAGTTGTTTGTTTAATTGAATGAAATAAGCTATTTAAACAGTATTAGATAAGGTAGCTCTTTCTCAAGTCATGTCAAGTCTCAAGTCAAGTTTCATTTTGCTATTTCACTGATAATTATTTACTTGTTAAAATTCCATTATTTTGTTTACAGTGAAAATGGAAACCTTGTTACTAAGGTACAGATTTTATCATTATTTGATGTTAAAATATAGTATGTGATTGAGATAAACCTCACCTTCCAGAATACAGCATGATTTGAGATGTCGTGGATGCTGTGGTTAATGCAGATGATTCAGTAACGTTATTTGTATGAGAAGAGTCTTCAGTAATTTGAAATTTTTGTGTGTACAATAATAAAAGCTGTAGAATCTCTGATACACCCACTAATAAAGTATGTGTGATTATTGCCAGAGTGCATTTTACTGTTCTAGCCCTGTCCTGTAGACTCTTTGAATATATAAAGGCAAGTTTTGTTCTTTCATAGCCACTCCGCAGGCAGTTTGGCCTCTGAACGTGAATGTAAACGTGCCATCATCATACATGAGCCCGTCGCCGTCGCCTGACGAGATGGTGATCCAGCAGAGGGGGCGTCGTCGCATGCCGGTGACCTGGAGTCCCGATTTGGATGCCGCCAAGCAGCAGCACCACCAGCACACCCCTGTTAAAAGCAGTCCGGCAAAGAACAACTCCAATGGCTCTGGAATCGTTCTACGCAGTACTCCTCGAAAAAGACTCCTGCTGGATGCATCAGTCAAGGACCCGTTCACCACTCCAGAGAAAGTGCGGCGGGTGAGTGGACATCATTTCTAGTTGCTCTCCAAAATGCAATACCTGCATTTCTCTACCATGAGGATTTTGTGTTCTGTGGTGCAAACGAGGACGCAAAAAAAATTAAAATGGTATCAAGTGGTTCAATGTCAAATATAGAACGATAACTTTCAAGAGAAAATGTGAAGATATGTTCAATCATATTAGAAGTTTAACAGTTAACATCTAGTTAGTTCATCTTAATGATAACTTTCTTTTTTCTGGGGTTTGGGAGAGACTTTGTGAGTTTGTGTCAAGCCGTAAGAATGAAGTTTTCAAGTATACCGTTTGAAATTACTTAAAATTAATAGCACAAAGCTTTTTAATTGACACCCTTTTTTTTAACAGTAGGCCCTAATAGGTGATGATTACGAAACATTTAGTATAGTTTTTCCAGTATTTCTGAGTGAATGCTCCTCAGGCCATTTGCAAAAAAGCTTACAGTTGCCTCCAGGCGACAACAACTATACTTAAAATCATTTAGGGTGTCCTTTCACACTGTAACAGTTGATGAACACCCTAAGGAGAGTAAACAAATCATAGTATAATGAAGGATCCTTGTCCAAAAGGAATTCAAACCATAGCCCTTTAAACGAAGTCAATACATGCTTTGATTGCCTCCTTCTTCCAGGCCAGTCAAGTTTAATATAGCAATGGGTGGCTGAATTATCTGTTGGTGCCCTGCTCTCTTCAGATCTTCACAAGTGAGAAATAATTATGTACAGAATTTGTGTTGCATGCATGCTACTGCGTTAACTCAACAGTTCTCTTTTTCTTCCTGTTACCTCATCCTTTCATCTCCTCCTCCTCCTCCTCCTCCTTGTTCTCCTCTTCTCTCTTTCATCTCCTCCTCCTCTTAACTTTTTTCTTATTTTCCTCCTTTTCTTTTCCCACTTGATGTACCAGCTAATATTAATGTGGCGTCATGATGGTGGGAGCTAAACGTGACATGTGAGACAAATGTCAAGTAGATTGAGACAAGTTGGGGGATGGCGAATTTAAATGCCCACCTAAATTCATTATACTAATTCTATATATTATGTAGATGTTTCGTAGGTTCAGAGTTAATCTGTCCACAGTACCTGGTTGAGCAAGGATGGAAGGGGGGGGGAGAAACAAAATTCCACTGCTTTTATGGCTGCGTGTTTTAATTGTCATGTATATCACAAATTACATTGATCTACAAATACGTTACATTCAATGTCCGTTTATGGAACATATAGATATTCAGGTAAAAGTCAGTCATTACAAAATCATTGAATGTAGTTGAGGTTTATAGTTCTCCCACCAAACCATTCATGAAAATCAATTTTCATAGTAAATATCCTTGATTTGCAAATAAATTTGTATCTTTTTTCACTTCGTTATCTTCATCAAATACTTAGCTTAAATATTTTTTTCTTAGCTTAGGGGTTCTTAAACTGAGGACTCTATTGTATGTTTGAAGGGAGCATGTGAAAAACTCAGAGGAGGATTTTGAGAAGCCATGTAATTAACACTTAACTGAAAATTTAGTCCATATACTTGTAATTATTTAAAATGCAGATCCAAAATATCTTTCAAAAACTTGTAAAAACAAATGTCTTATATCCAATCACATAATGCAGTCAATTACACGCCCAGAAAAATTTCGTAATTTGAGATAGTACATGTAACTTTTAGTCACGTACAGAGGGCATTGTCGTAAACGTTTTGAGACCGCAAAAGTATAGTATGTTTATAATATAATATAGTATCTTTAGCAAAAGTATATATTGATTTACGTCTATTAATCCAACCACTAAAATAGGCTTGAGTTTCCCTCTTCAAATCGTTGCTAGTGTGTTTCTGTAGTTAACAAAATGTTAACTGTGTGAATACACAATCCACCCTGGACGTCTGATTTTACAAAACGCCAGACAACTGGTTAATAAAAAGTAAAGGGCGACTATCATTCCGTCTCCAGTCTGGTCTGATCGTTATCGAAACGGTATGGAGGGAGTCTGGATGAAGCTACCTGGAAACATTGCGCCATCTCGACCCCGAGTGGAACTTGTAAGCGGTTTCTCCGAATCAGCCGTTCCCGGCAAATCTCGATCTTACGAAAGGCATAACCTTTCGAGTGATGTTCTTTAAAACTCGCCTGTGGAAACTTCTAACGAAATCGTTTAGAACCAAAAAGCATTCCAATATCATTCCATTACTGCAATTATTGCACACAGATTACTGTGTAATCTCAGTGTCTTTAAAAATTCTGGGATGAGTTTGCATTGTGAGGTACTTTTGCCATTTTGCTACTGCTGCTATACGTAGGATAATGATTATTCCCATGTTCTATTTTGTATGATTGGACAGTTTTTTAATATAAAGAGTAAAATGCCAACAAAATAGTCTCTGGCCAAAGAGATAGAGGACGTGAATGACAACAGCCAGTGTAGTTAGAGAACGTTGTGACGACAAACGTAATAATTTAGTAATAATAAAATCGACAAATGTATGTAGAAGTTTCTTGTCTATTGTAAATTGTGTATTATTTTCCTGACTATGCTGGATTGCCGAGCGGGTGGCGTTTGATTCATGTTCTCCCGAAAGTGGTTGTGTCGCTTTGTTTAATTTACAACCTTCAGCAGATGGACGAAAGATAACGCCCGAAAGTTAGTCGCTTTTCGGAATACCGTTTATTCTTTTATGTTGTCAGGCTAGGAATAGTGCGGGGACCGATGATTCACGGTACGGTGAGGCAATTTCGTTCGACAACATTGTTTGAGATAATATATTATTTTTATTAAACTATTTTCAAAAAAATCATATCGATTAATTGGTGCCGAGTATTCGATAGTTTTCAGTTTTGTAAAACTATGTTTTCGCAAAATAATTATTTTTCGGTTCAATATAATGCTTTTAATTTCGTGTCATGCGAGTTTAAGAAACTTCCTATTTTTCATTCAATGATAAGTCACTTTTCCCCCCATCGTAGTTTTCAAAAAACTGAAGGAAAGTAAGATGGAAATACAATAAGCAGCTGGCAGTGATTCATATTGTTTACAAACGTCTCTGACGCCTTTTAACATGCACATTTCCAGCGATTTTCGTACATTATTTCATATGCGAGTGCAAATGCTTCAAGCGACTTTCAATGAAGTTTTTCAAAAACTCAAGATTTATGTAAAAAATAGCTTCAAATATCCTCGTTTACATTAACGCATCGACGCCATTTTCGTAAACACTGCTCCAAAGTTTTCAGCACACACAATTTCCTTATAGGGCGAAGTTTTACTCTTCTATATTATTCTTAAATTATATTTCGGTTCTACTATTAGGAAACCGGGAAATTGAGAAAATTTCAAAAAAAATGTGATTTGGGCGACAGATGGCAGCTGGCAAGTCTGAAAAGCTAGCACAGACCAAAGGAATTAGAAAACTAACTAGTAAGAGAAAGTCTGTGATTTTGATTAAACCTCTTATAACATAGAAAAAAAATTTTTAAAAATATATTTAAAGAAAACAAACTAAATAAAAATGTCTGTGTTGCACAGGGCTTTTTTTCCCGCGCGGGGGACTGCCTGCGCAAGGCAAACGTAACTTTTTGTATTGCTTCACATTAACGTACAACAAATTACGAGAGTGCTGTCCGATACATAGTAACACAGTAAGTTTGTTTCGAAATACATTATCATTAATCATTCTCAATTGCAATAACATGATACAACAATAACACTTGAACGTGGCTGGCACGGATTCCATAGCCAGGAGTATCGGAGGCATACAAGGCAACTCGCGATACACATCGGTGTCTCGCGGGTTGCCTATACATCGCTCCGTCAGTTTTTACCCGGTCGCATCGAGCAAATTCCAGAGGGGGAAAAAAAAATGTACTGCACAGCGTGCAACAATCGCATGCAATCTCGATCTTCTGCCCATGTGCAGACACACTAAAGCGATCCCAAACACGAATTTCGCTTGCACGGAAGATCGCTAGTGCTGTAACGCTTCGCCGTGCAAAAACTACCTGTTGTTCTTCTCCAGACATAACATCGTTACGGGGAATAAAAAATAAGACACAAATGACCTTTCTTGTAATTTCGTGTTTATTACAGACCAGACACACTCTAGGGGAGTGCCTTCACCAGTCACATACTCCACGTGCCTGGATGTATGTGATCGGATGTCCAATTGAGGACAATGTCCTTGATACCTAATACTAACTGCAGAGATACTCTCCATATTAAGTTACGCAGTCAAAAGCCTTCCATAAGTCCAAATAACAATCATTTCCGAGCCTGTCTGTCTCACATTGTTAACTATAATGTGCCTAACTACAAGTTTATTGGTTTCTTACGACTAACTTTTGTCACGTGCTTACAAATAAGGCTTTTCTGACGTGATTTCATATATATTTGATTATCCACATATGCCTATACTTCCAGGTATACAACACATTTTCATTTGACCCCATCTCGATCAGGTTTTGTTCAGTTTCCCTGGTCCTTTGAGCAAATGCTGAGATGGTCCCTTGTTTGCTCCTGAACAGTAATATAACTTTGCTCTCTCCACCCAAGGCATCATATTGACTCGTCATACACGATTGTAATTGTATATGTGACTCAATAAATATTATTATTATTATTATTATTATTATTATTATCCAACTCTTTGAACCACATTCTGATATGTGGCTATGTGTAATTGGATGCGAAATTATAGCCCTGGTAATGAGTGTTGTTTATTATGTGAGCAGCTGTCGCCAAGCAAGGTGTCCCCAAACAGCAAGAAGGCAGCACGCGTGGAGCGGCTGGCCACGCCTTTGGAGGGGCCATTAGATCTGGCCCTGTTGGCTCTGTCGCCGCAACAGCTGGTGGACATCGTGCAGCAACTCATGGTCAAGCATCAGTTCCTTGAGCAGGTAGGTGCACTGCACGGCAACAGCTGTATTTGTAACAGCACTGGCATCATCATAGCAATTCTCATGTTTTTTATAATAATAATAATTATTATTATTATATAATTCTTTGGCAACTAACCCAAATTAATTTTGTGCTCATATCGTTCGCTCATTGTTGCGTTCATGTGCACAGTCATTGTTGGGCCCTCTGGTAGCATGTTTTTGCAACTTTTAGTGCTAACCAATTGTTGTGTTGCTAAATAATTGTTACAAGAATGCTCCACAGTGCAAACTGTTGGTTATATTAGCTTTCTCTGTAAAGAAGCATAACCGTTAGAACTTAGCTGCATATGCCCCATCAACTTCGGTGTTCACCAACCACAATTTGCTTTACACCACCCTCTTCCTCTGACTTAACCACAGGCATAGAGCAGCTTGACTGTTTTAGATGGATATTCAAACCGATGCAAGTCATCAATACACCCTGGCCAGGAGTGTACCATGCTTTAGCAGTAACTGTTCAATCTACATCTGCCAATCAGAGATGTAAAGTCTTGCTTATATATTTCATTTAGGATGATTGTCTATTGAAGAAATGAATTTCACAAACTATTGCTAAAGACGCAATTTGAGTTGACCAGAAATGTGCATCCTCAAATAAGGATGCTGGATGTTATTGGGCTGAGTTAGAAAAGGTGAGGGGAAAAAGACATACAGTTAGAAACTAGTCTGGAAAATACAATATTCAGAAAGAAAGTCAGGACCAGCAAACAGGCCTGGGAGGTTGGAGAGGGAAGGACTAAGGCAGTAAGAAATGTTAAGAGTAACTCACACACACACCAGTAGGGGAAGTTGCAGAAAGAATATGTGCACTGTGTGATGTACAAATTCTGCAATATTATGATCGCAGAAGAAGAAATAACCTACACAAGGTTGTCATAAGGTTTGACAATTTATTACCACAGTGAAATCTGCTCCAAAGACCATCATAATTCAGTTGTCACCTCCATAAGCAGCCCTTTTTTTTTTTCCATGGAACAGTTATTTTTCCATGTGACATGTAAATATTCCCTCTTTCAGGGACAGGCACAATTTCTAGATTGGCTTTTATTGTGCAGTCACCTCAAGTGATTTTGAACTGCATTGTAATAAGTGGTGGTGGAGATAACCGTTGTTTAAATATCTGCCTGTGATGACATGTATTGTCAGATTACTTGTGTTTTGTTTCACGTATCAAGAGATGGTTATAATCTCTTAATGAAACAAGAAGTTTATCTCTCACAATTAACACCACTTCTACAATGTGCTTCTAAAATTAATTCTGCAATCTGCAATCTAAAAGTAATTCACGAAATCCTTCATCAGATGGCTTCAACAGGTTTCACTACAGTTTCGACAGTTATTTGGTTCAATAAGTTAACTTTCCTCTTTACCAGTAAACTATGTTAGGATTGCATAAATGGCATTTGCAATTTCAAGATTATGGAGTTAGAAGTAATTGGTTATTTGGCAATTTTTGGGTTTCATCTAACAGAATGTGAAATTAGGTGCTTAAAAATGATTCTGACACTATTTTGGAACATCAAAAGTCGCCTTTTGACTATTCTTTTATTCAACTAATTCTGAAAATTTTCTGTGATGTGTATTTGGGGTCTCTGATTTTTGTTTCTGTTTTTTCTTTCCCAGTTTTCTCTAGAAGAAGTAGCTGGCTGATGGGATTTTCTACTTTCCCTCTCTCTGTCTCTCTCTCTCTCTGTCTCTCTCTCTCTGTCTCTCTCTCTCTGTCTCTCTCTGTCTGTCTCTGTCTGTCTCTCTCTCTGTCTCTCTGTCTCTGTCTGTCTCTCTCTCTCTCTGTCTGTCTCTCTCTCTCTCTCTCTCTCTCTCTCTCTCTCTCTCTCTCTCTCGAGCTCATCTTATTTCTGTTTGCCTTGTTCTCTCTGCTTCTCTCATCTCCCCTCGCCCCTCCTTTCCTCTTGCCTTGATTTGTTTCTTGTCTTCAGCTTTATTTGCCTCCTCTGGTTTCTCCTCTCATTCTTTCCTTTCCCTTCTGCTTTTCTCCGCTTTTTTTTTCCATTTCGTAATGTAAAAACAACTGCACATTAGTTATATTAATATTGGTTGTTAAATATAAGCGGAGTTCATTTAAAATCCTTTGTTCCTAATATGGATGTGGCATCGCAAAGAAAATATTGTGTTCCTTACCATCGATGTTAGTAAATATCAATGTTTTTTTAAACAAGATTGGTAACTATTGAAATTCATGCTGATGGAGGAATAACTTGGAAGTGGTATCATTTCTTAATTTTTATTGAGATTGACCTGACACGGGTCAAAAAATCATGAAGACAATTATCAAAACGTTAAGTTTCTGGTTCAATAATTCAAAAATAATAAAGCCAAAATCAGAAATAATTTATTGGTGAAAACTTGATTTTGTTTTTCACCCTAAGTGACTTTTGTCTGCAATATATTCTGTTTATGGATATCTAAAAATCATTATAGAATTCTTTTAAGAGGGAGTTTTCTTTCATTTTAAAAATATCAATCGTGTGAAAACATTGCTTCAAAAAATCAATGTATTCATTCAAGATTTTATAAAAACATTAATGTTAAAACACATAGACATCGATGTTGCATCCCTAGTTCCTACACAGTGTATTGTCTCTTACGCTTCTGTTTAAATGTGATAGGATGTGAAGGAATTGCTGCCAGTACCTGACATTCGGCCTCTGGAAGATCGCCTCAGCGAGCTTAGAAAGAATATCTACAAATCACTTCCCAACTCTCGCCTCACCTCCAAGACTGACTCGCCGGCTTTCAACAGAGTTGCTACTCATTTGTCAGTCTTCAAAGTGAGTTACGATAACTTAGTTTATAAAATAATATGTTTATTCCTATATGATATGAAGTTCATGTGTTCACCTCCCACCCCCCAATAGTTTTAAATAATTGTAGTGACATATTTGAATGTAAACATGGTAATGGTTAAAAATGCTAAATAGATCTTCAATTGATAACACAGAATATCTGCAACTTTTATAGCAAATGTTTCCTTGATTTACCCCTCTAATCTAGATGTAAAAGCTATTCTTGTTCAGATGTTTAAATATATTGTTTTGTCAGCTGTAAAATACTAAATGTGAGATAGCTAGTTTCTCATTATCATACTTTGGCAATCCAAGGCGATACAGACATTCACTTAGCGATGTGTTGTCATTTTAGGAAGCTATAAATACAAGCTGTAGACCTTTGCACATGATGGTGAAAACTGATCTTGGTGATATGTTTTAATCGATTAATTGAGACCCCTGAAAAGTAGTGATTTTTCACTTTGATACTTCACAATTAAGTGAAGAAATCTGTTACATGTGTGCACATTGAGACAAGTACTAATCATTGCAGAGATTTTCAAAAATATTTTCAGTTTATTAATAAAAAAGAACATTTTGAAAGGATGATTTGCTATTAGAAGTAGAGTTCTTCTGCAGGTTAAAATTTCTTAAATTTACACAAAATTTTTTAAAATGTCTTTGCAGAAGTGCCTATTAGATCAGTTACGCCAGCTGACCAGCTCTCAGAACTGGGGAGCTGAGCTGCTTCTGCAGGTCAAAATTTCTTAAATTTACACAAAATTTTTTAAAATGTCTTTGCAGAAGTGCCTATTAGATCAGTTACGCCAGATGACCAGCTCTCAGAACTGGGGAGCTGAGCTGCTTCTGCAGGTTAAAATTTCTTAAATTTACACAAAATTTTTTAAAATGTCTTTGCAGAAGTGCCTATTAGATCAGTTACGTCAGCTGACCAGCTCTCAGAACTGGGGAGCTGTGCTGGAGTATGTCCTGACTGCGTGGACATACGTGCGTGCCACACCCCTGTGGGACAATCCTCCACACAACAATTGCCGTCGTGCCTGCTTCAAGTCCCTGACTGCCTCATGCTTGAGTGCCTTGAAACGCGGAGGGCCATGGTCGCTGAGGCAGCTGGAGCACATTGAGACAAAGTAAGTGCAATTTTCTATGTTACTGGATTGCCCTAGTGCAACGTTGCAGTACAGTGTTGAAGTAAAAGTGTATTGAATTGCAAGTATCAGGCATGTGCAGTCCTTCCTCTATGGCATGTGGGAGCTAAGGGATTCCTAGTACAGTGTTCATAGGATGTGGATGCAGTCAAATCCCCCCCAAATCTGAAATTTCGGATAATCTGACTAAATTGGGAAGGGGGATAGCAAACAGCAGAAACATCGAAGCATACTTAAGATTGCAGCTGTATACAGTGTTCATTAGCCGACACAAGGTGGCTAGGGTAGGTGAAATACATTTAGTTACAAAGAATTGAATTGAATTGAATTTGCCTTATTTTACGTGGCGAGACTCGGGCCATCAGGCTCGCTCTTCCGTCTGACCACGCAAATTTCGCTACGCTCCTTTCATCAACTAGCAGAGAAAGGAGGTATTTCTTGGGCGAGAAACAGGCGATTTTGAATTTAGCTCAGAGGCGTCATTTAGGCTTGAGGATCTTTTACGTGCAAGTAAACCTACTAACATGGGACAGCCGGCTTTACTTCCCCTCCAAAGGAAGGCGTACAAAAGATTTTTTCTCCCTTAAAAATCCACGGCTTCGATCGGGTTTGAACCCGCAATCTTGGGTACAACAGTCCGGTACGCTAACCGTTACACCATCGCTGCCATCGCATAAATAGGAATAGCAGAATAGCAGATGACATATGGTTAACAGGAATCTATCTTTTTAATTGGTAGTGGAAAATTTTTAAGGCTAATGAGAGGCATATGTAATTTAAGAGTTTTTGGTGTTTCCTCAAGATGCCTTGCACTTGGACAAAGACCTTACTTGAGCAAGTGCTGTGCCCAATTTCCCTAATTTTATTGTTCTTCTATACTGCCATTGTGAGCTTCAAAGGGAAAAGATTTTTTAACAATTCTTCAAATTATTTATTTTAATTCCTTCACAAATTTATCTTCTCAATATTCAGAGCTATCCACAGATGTTTGCCTCTTCATTGTGCTTGCTATGCAGCATTTTGTGCACTGTCTGGCCTAATGTTTTGGAATAGTTGCAAATGGAATTGAGTTGATACACAAAGACATGCGGTGGGGACTACCAGACAATGGGTAACATTGGGTTCCTTGCTTCTCTAGGTACAGGAGAACCCCTGTAATCTGAACTAATTGGAATTGTGGTCTATTCGGATTATCTGTAATTGTGTAAGAATACATCTATAGGATTAGTAGATGCAATGCAACTTAGAGAGTCATGTGAGAAATTGGCAACGTAGCTTAGCAATTGGATCATCAACAACATTTACTTCCTTGCAGTAAAAGAAGATAACAGATTTTGCAAGTTCTTTGGAGTGAAAATTACTGCTACATAAACATATGATATACATCGAAGTTAATAAAATTGTGCAATAAAATTTTCATTTTGACAACTTGTTTCGATAATTAGATGTTCAATTCTACTGTAATTATAAAATCCTTTCTTTACACTGCAAATAAGCATTTTATTTGTGTTGTTTATTTTTCCTCCATCCCAAATTTTGTTCCTCAATCTGAAATTTTGGATTAGCGAGGTTCTACTGTTGTTAATTTTGTTTTATATAAAAGTGGTATAAGCAGTTATAATTATGAGGAGTCGGTGCACACACAATTAGTTGTACTCCTTAGCCAGTGATGGGTCTGGAGGAGATGTAAAGGACCATCTCTTCCTCCTCTCCCAACATTTTTTGATATTGAAGACAAATATGTGTTGAGTTCATCTTGTTCCAAGAAGGGGTTCCTGATTCTGCTTGTATTAATAATAATAATAATAATAATAATAATAATAATATTTATTGAGTCACATATACAATTACAATCGTGTATAATGAGTCAATATGATGCCTTGGGTGGAGAGAGCGAAGTTACATTACTGTTCAGGAGCAAACAAGGGGCAATTTGCTCATAGGACCAGGGAAACTAAACAAAACCTGATTGAGATGGGGTCATTGGCCTAGAAATACAATACTTGTTACAGTTAGATTAAGGTATTATACAGTAGATAAATTATCTGCTAATAATTAACATTTCAATGTTATTTTAATGCTACTACTTATAATAATAATAATAATAATAATAATAATAATAATAATAATAATAATAATATGTTTATTATAATTATGTTTGCAACTACATCAAATTTAATAATAGTAGTACATTCTATATTTATAACTTGAAATGGTGAGGAGGCAAGTTTTGACCAGTTTTTTTCTTCTATTCTTCTGTTTCACAGGATGCGATATGCAGTTCTTTTTTCTTTGCTTCAGCTTGAAAAAGTTTACATGAAACAGAAAGTCTAATGGGATAAGAAATTCTTATTTATTTATATTTTTTAAGGGAAATGTTGTAATTTGAAAATTCATTTACACTATGGAACATGTTGTTAAGCAGGAAAGCTTTCAAATTACTTTTAAATGTATGAATTGTGTTTATTATTATTATTATTATTATTATTATTATTATTATTATTATTATTATTATTCTTACTATTACTATTAGTAGCAGTGGTTGCAGCAGTGCTGAATTTGAAACTGCACAAGGCAGACGATGAATCCCGAAGACATCGGACTCCCAAATCGGACTTATGTCTTTGATATCATAATTCTATTGTTTGTATTCATAATTCTACATATACAAATGCAGAATTAAGAACTCCTTGGTATGATTCTCAGGGGAGTGATGGAGTGTATTTAGGCAATGTCATATTGTAATTTCATTGCAACTTGTATTCTTCCTCTTAATATTTCAACCATATCTTGCAAAACACATTGTATTACTTCCAAGGGCACATTATGTCTATTAACTAACATCAAAAATTAATGCTAGATTTTTACATCTGGATGATTTGTTGCCATGATAAAAATACTCACATTTCCTGGTTCAAATAAATTCACTTCAATATTCTGAAATAGAAATTTTCCATAAAAGTCACAAACTACACAAAGTATGTTGTAGAACCTTTTATTTGGGAACGTGACAATTAGCATGATCCTTCACTTATTACTGTAATTTAACTTTTTAGATATCAATTTGATCAAAACATTAATAATTTATCTGATTGATGCTGCACTGTGATAGTGTAAACCCATAATAACTCAATTGAGGGTATGGCGAAATCATACAAGTGCTAAAGCTCTTGTTATGGAAATTTTTTTGTGGTGGGTGAGTTGCGAACATCTTTTGATCTTTATTACAAATATGTTACTTTGTGTTCTATTCTTAAAAACTCTTTGGATCTTTTATGGAGAGCAATAGATAAAGTACATGCTGTATTTTAAAATAACAAAATATGTAAATTACTCAAATGTAACTTTTTTCAAAGACATTGAACTTTTTCATGAATTTATTGACACACAAATTTGAATGTATTGCATCTATAATGTTTGGGATTAAAATAACTTTTTGTGAAAAGCTTTCAAATTTTGCCGCACTGTGATAGTGAATATGTTCATCGTACATCCCACATTAATTTCTGTTATTATTTCACCCAGTGTTGCTTGTCTGTTAGCACTGACCACTTTACACAAAGGTCACTGCTCTTGGTCATTAAGTGAAGGCTGATGGCCACTGTATGTCCATGGTGAGTTGTTATGCTTGAAATTGGGTAGTCTCAGGAAATTCAATATTCTTCGATCCACGGTGTCAAGAGTTTGCTAACGATTTCCAAATGGAATGTCCCATGCATCTGACTCCTACTAACATGTTCAAGGTCTGTTAATTTCCTTTGTGCGGCCATAATCACATCAGAAGCCTTTTCACTAGAATCACTTCAGTACAAATGAAAATGCTGCCAATGCCCTGTCCTTTTCAACCTTTTGTACTCGATACAACTGCCATCTGTGGATTTGCATATTGCTATCCCACGAGTTTTGTCACTTCAGTGTACAATAATGGTATGAGATTTAATTTTCACTTTTACGACGACTCTCTCTGCCTGTACACCATCAATATATTGTCACCAGAAAATCTTAAAACTAAACATTGTTGTTATCTGTAGAGAAATACTTTCAATGGGAAATTGTTTAAAGAGTAATAAAAATGTATTGTAATTTCTGTGACAGGTTGGAAAGTATGGCTGCAGATAGTGAAGATATTCAAGCCTGTATTAAGCATCTTGCAATTCTCAAGAAGTAATGGAAACACAGAAATAGTTTTTATTCCTTGCTGCCGCAAACTAGTTTTTAAAATTGTTGAATTCTTTTAGAGAATATTTTGTAGCAAGAGTTTTAGGATATGACATGGTAATATGTGCTATATGGCTGTGTTCAGCACTTTAAACACAAAATTAAGGAAGAAAATCAGCAGACTGATGGTTTTACCAACCTGCAAAGGACCTGGAATTTTTTAATTACCCCTTCTCTTTTTTTTGTGCTAGGAAAGTTTTCAGTTACCGAATGTGTGTTTAGAATTTTTATTGTAATGGTATCATTATCATTAATTTAAATCTTTGTAGATTAGTTTGCGGTGAGCTTATTAGTCAATTGTTGCAAATGGCTGTAAGTCTTATATTAAGAAACCTAACCACTGTCATGTGGTTTAAAATAGTACAAACCAAACAACAAGAGAATTTGGAAATGCTTCTCAAAAGAATATTAATTGTCTGAAGTTGAGATTTAGTGTTTGTTATTGAGAATAATGTTTCTGTTTTGTCATCGAGTAACTTAACTATGCCTCTGGAGAATTTGAAGATGTAATTTTGTATAGTTTCAAGATCAAATTGAAATTCAGTGATTTGCGAATGATATTCAGAATGTAATATACATGGCTAACTGGATGAATTTTAAAATATCGAGAAAAAAAATTGTTAGCAAGACACGGTTTTTGTTGTTGGTTTTTTTTGTGCCAGAAGCTTTTTGAATATTATTGCAATAATTTTTGACTGATGTGTAAGCATTCCTTTTGATATGGCATTATGTATTGTATTGGAGTTTAATGTATGTTGGATGAAAATATTACTGTGAAACATATTGTTAAATATTTTGAATTATAACATTGTCTTGTTTACTTTAGGTTGATAATTGTGAAATATGAAATGATTATTTGTCAATTTGTTCTAATGGTAGAAGCTGAAAGGATAAAAATAACTTGTGTAGAGGTGGTAAGTAAAGTACAGTTATGTAAAATAAAACAAAAGTTTTTGCTTGATATACAGTATGGTAATTAACTTATCTACACCAAAGAGCTGTGTGATGAGTTTGTTGATGCTTGCGAGGTGAAAGGGGAATGTTCCCTGATTGTGTACCAACTGGTGTAAGATTAAAATGTATATTTTGGTATTTCTCTTGGTGTAAGAATGAATTTTTGAATGAACATGTTTTGTGTGTCTTGTATCCAAAAGAATGGTTTAATAAAAATTGGTCCAATTTCATAAATAAGTGTGTGTCCAATTTTTTAAGGTCACATCAACTTCTAGATCAATAGCGACCACTTTTGCTTGTAACGGTATGGTAACTGTGAGGATGACACGATATGATGATGATAGGGGGGTGAAAGGATGAACACAATACAACCATGCCCGAAGCGGGACTTGATCCTGCATTTTTCGGTCCGAGATCGCTGCGGCCATACTGTCTTAGCGATCTCAGCCACCAGATGGCAAGTGTTTGTTGTGAAAAATTGACAAAATTTTAAACAATTTCAGATGGTTTCCTCGTCTATCAAAAGATGGTAGAAAAGTGGTGCTGGTCCCATTTTTCGACCACTGGCATTATAACACATGAGGATTTCAAAATATTGAAAACAAACATGTCCTTCAAGAATTAAATTAAGTTTATTTTAATGAACACCAGTTTCACTGCTTAGAGCAGGTCGTAGTGGTAGACGAGTATGCAAAAGCCTTTCGGAGGCGATTTCTCTTGATTCTGAATTTTTAAGCCTTAGTGTGTGGTAAGTGTTAAGGTGCAACCAAATATTGTGTTCAGGATTATCATGAGACACCATTAAAGATGACAGAAAAAATCAATTTTGACAGCATTGCCTCAATAATCCCATTCCAATGATTTTGTGGTTTTAAATGAAAGATGTGTTCTTTAATAAATGTCCTTACATCTTTTCATATCTTGTACCATTGATTTAGAGTGCAGTTTTTAAACCTGTAAAGTAAAATGTTGCTCTGGAAGAATAAAAAAAGTAATTTCAAGCAAATTTCGGAAACGTGCACCGGGAGACTATCTCGAATTTTGTATGCTAAGTCCCATGTGTCTCATAGGAACTTCTGTGAAGTGGTAACTTTATAGGTAAAATGGATTTTGTGATATAACGGTTTGTTTGACCCCGTGCAGTATGTGTTGTACTGTATGGCCATTCGATTTTCGTAACTCTGGGTAATTATAATTCCTTCCCCATTATTGTTAGACAAATGAAAAACTAAAGTTACTTGTACAGTTTTTTCTCTGTGCAATGTACTATTTTTTTTACTTTCTCGCTCGTAACGTAAGAAGAGAAAGTATTGCAATCGTGCGCTGGAAAACGGCGCATTTGGACATAAATCTCTTATTGCCCGGCCCGGATAACGAAAAAGTCGATAAATCCAGCTTTGTAAGGCATCTGTAAAAAAAAAGTGCTCTCCTGGATCAGTGTCTAAGTTGCTTGCCTTTCACCACTGAGGTTCCGGTTCGATTCATGAAAAAATTTGTTACGATAAAACTAGTTCACAGGGGCTAGTCCAACCCCTGTGAAGAGTCCTTACTTTACCCCTATCCTTATTCCTTCCCAAATTTGGTTGATGACGCAGGGCGCGTGCGAGATGCGAGCGCAAAGACGCGACCTATCGGCGGTTCCTTGACTTAACTTAACCAGCGGTCCATAGAGGGTGCTGGGTGATTAATAACGGAAGATTCACCGGAGAACTAACCTTGGGGAGCTAGGAGACTGTGCTAAGGTTGCATAACATTTTTTTTTTTTTAAAGGTAAGTGATGCTGATATGGCCTAGTAGCGGCAACGCTGTTAGCTGAAAATGTATACCATAGTACTAGCGTGCTGTGAGCGCAAAAATGCGTTCACCCTCTACCAGGCTTATTGGCTCGCGCATTCACACTCGGAAGCCTCCATTGTCAAGAACGTGCTAAGAGCGCTGTATCCTTGTAACTTCTTTTAAAGTGATTTTATCATTAGTTACACTTAAAGAAGTATTTAGTATTTTACAATATACATAAACATTGAGCGCATTTAATGAGCAAATAAGCTGGCTCAGAGCGAAGTCGGTCGTCTTTCACCAATGAGGTCCGGGTTCAATTACCGTCGATTCCCGGCCGATCTCATGTGGGATTTGTTCCCACAAAACGAGTTTGGCTGCTTCGAAAGGGCTAGTCCAACTCCTGTGAAATGTCCTAAACCCCACCCGAATCCAAATCCAAATTCCTAATTCTGGCCGCTGGGTAGTGACTCAGGAGCGCGTAAGCGGAGATGTTATCTGGCGGTCCTCTTGACAACTGACTGAGACGAGACATGCCGGCCAATGTAAAGAATTGATGGGGGATTATTTCCGCGCAGTAATTAATTGAAGATTACTCCAAACGCAAAGCGCTCAACTCCCCTCAAGGGGCTTGGTGACGCGTTGCAGCTATGTAGACGCAAGAAATTCAGAACAAAAATCAGATTAATACCGTAAAATTTGCTCCATATTTTACAAACGTGGGAGAGATTTTATAACAAGTTTTTGCTGTTAATATGGACAGGGGTGATGGGCATATTTACCAGCACTTACGACCATAGTATCTTCATTCTCCATCAATAAACAATTGTTTAAAAAAAGGATTTGTTTTCAACGTCAGACGTTTAAAAGAATCCACCAACATACAGAGACAATAAGAAAGTGGATCAGCAGGCAAAGAAAAAGAATAAAGATAATTCTGACGAGAAGAAACACGTTTCAATGAAGTAAAACCAACAAAAGATGTAAACACTGGAGTAAACAAATTCTGTAGAGAATAATGGGGAAAGCTGGTATTGTCATGTTTGCTGTGAGGAGGCAGTTCAGGACATGTGTCAATGCAGTGTGTGAGGAATATGTACACGAACTTGTAGGACTAACTATTAGACAAAGAAACTTTCATTTGTCCTCAAAGTCAAACTGATTAAACTATGTTTTTAAAGTTTACCTTACTGGTGTTTTCATTTTTGTATAATAAAGTTTCATTGCAAAAACATTGAATTTGTTATGAGCAACCAAGTAATATTTACGTTATTGAAATCATGTCAGGCCGTATTTTTTGTAAAATTCGACTGTAAGAGGATAATTCATATTATATGTTAGTATAGTTTGCCCTAGTTCCATGGTCATGCTACAAGAAACCAGTTAATCTGGCAATGGCCATAAAACCCGCATGTGGGTATATTACTTCACATTATAATGCTTTTGTAAAACAACAACAAAATATTCCTGAATCAATTTTTTTGTGATATAGGTATTTCAAATTCACGCAAAAGTGTTAAATTTCATCACGATGCTCTTAATTTGGTCAAATGTTGAAATATATAAACAGGAAAATTTGAAGCGTTTAACGTGATCGTATTACCTTTGCATATATTATATGAAATTACGCAGGTAAGTCAATAAGTATCTCTAATTTGGCTCTAATTGCCCTTAGGTTGGCTCAACGACTTTGTGTGCTCACCAGCCACTAGATTGGACCAGTATCATCAGCCCGTAGATTGGACCACTTGTTTTACTTGTGGACGTAAATGTAGCTTCACTATGCGTCCGTTTTGTTAAACTCTCCTTTTCCTGGTAATGGTAGGAGTAGAAGTAAGGGCGAGTTACTATTTTGTTAGCAATGCAGAAAAATCATATTTGCAATTCGTTGACCGATGCAAATAAGTTTCCTATAACTCTTGAACAAATGTCTATTTTTCCCAATATTGCTAATCTCGCGATTTTTGAAAATTTATTTTTATTTATTTTAAACTTTTACTCATCTTTCAACTATTTATAGTTAAAATGACGGGAAGGGATTCTGGAACTCAAGAAAACGTGCGCAGATGATATTCTTCCCCAAACGTCACATACAGTTTTTACTTTTTTTTTTTTTACTAAATAAATCTAAACCTATCTTCGCATATTGGACGTTTCAGCGTTATCTGATTAACCAATCTTGTGATGTTGCTACGTAAAAATGGCTGCGGATCTTTCTCTTTGCACTACAGAGGAACATCGTTCCGTAATCCGTATGGTCTGTTGTGGTCTGAAGGTGAACTAGGAGCAGAAATTCATTGAAGAGTTTCAGTACAATACAGGGACAGTATTTCACCAGTTACCAGAACAGTTCAAATGATCGAACGAGCGTGGAGGTTGGAGAAAGAACGGGGCGTTCAGCAACAGCCCCAACAACCCGTGAATAAGTGCGTGCCTCCATCCTCAATAACACACGAGTGACTGTTGACGATGTGGCAAACCATCTGCACATTAGCCATGGCTCTTTTTATTAAATCATGCATAACAAGCTTAACTTCTACAAAGACTGTGCGAAATGGGTTCCAAAACAACTCAATGAAGAGCACAGTCGCTTGAGAATCGTCTATTGGAGCATCCCATACGCAATCTTGATCTTGCCCAGTCGGATAACCGTCTCTTTGGTTCACTTAAAAATGCTTTAAGAGGCCGTCGATTCTGCTCCAAATCGCTGGTGAAGGAAGCGTGCATGCGCGGCTTGCTGCGCAACCAAAAACCATTTTTTTCAGAAGGTATTGGAAAGCTTGCGCATCTGTGGACCAAGGGCATTGACAAACTTGGTGTAGGTAGAAACATTATATCAATAAAAATTGTATACTCTTGGTGTAGTAAATTATAAAAATTGATTGCAGATATTTGTTGACTTTCCCTCGTATAGAAGAATCCGCTTAAGAATGAGCCAAAATGACAGTTCGCTAAACAAGTGAACATCAGCTGTAATTCACAGAAGTATCCTTCCGCCACGACAGCTGTTCAGCCTCGCCTCTTCGTAAAGTAGTTATGTTTGTACATGGCCCCCGTTAAGACATCGTGGCTTCTCATGGTTCACAACCGTGTAATTATATAAAACAATAATTGATAAAACAGAAAGCACTAAACGTTCTCGATCACAGCTCGCCAGCTTACCGCACAGGATCAGAAAACACGTGCACCAGTACGCAACATACATTCAAGACCTGGTTTTCAAATAAATATAATACTTATCCCACAAAAAAGTAAATTGAATGTAATGTTTATAACAATTACAGAAGAGCACAGTGGCACTGGACTTCCTAATTTCAATTATTTCTCGTGGCACGCTATATTTAGGTCGGAGGAGGATTTCTTTATTTATTTACGTCAAAAACAGTTAAGAACTGAGTATGACGTGCCATAGGGAGAAGTTAATTTGAAGTTACATTTAACATAAGGATAAACAAAGGAAGCGTCGACGCCATTTACAAGTTAGCCAACTGCTAACGAACGAATGAAGAAAGAAGAATCAAATGGGCTCAAGAACCCAACGATTACAGAACCTTCAGTAACGTTGCGAGCACTAGCTGTCAAAATGGTCCATTCTTATAAAAATCGCTCTATTTTTGGAAACCAACGGGCGCTCTCTTCGGCGTCTGGTGTTCTCCCAGAAGTGCATGATGTCACGTTCGGGGCTCTATTAATGCGTTTACCGCGTGTACTCTTTGTCTCTATGCTTCAACATGGGCCCCTCGGTGCAACAACCAGTCTTCTTACATGCGGACTGGTCACCCAGAGGTGCGAGGCGTCCGAAGGGGAAATCATTCTTCTGTCTTCGTCTGACTCTAGCCACAACTTCATTTTTTGAATTTCGCGCGTAATGGAAAGTACGCAAGTTCAGTCAATTATTGACGGCTTAGAATGCATTATTTAAGATGTTAGGAGAATGTTTTCATGTTAGGTTCATTAATTTCATGTTAGGTTTGTTGATTCAAAATGTACATTTGATGAGTTCTTTGTGTAAAGTTGTTCGTTCTGTAAGAAATTTCATCTCTCTGTCTCTCATGTTGTATACACATTTGCGGCAGCCAGTCTGCAATCGTTGTTATAATACGAATACATGTGGATGATCGTTACTTATTGCAATATATTGTATATCAGGGTAGAGACTCCCCAAATTAAAATACCGGTTTCAATTTCCAGGGGCCGCAACATCAGCCAGATATCAATATTGGGAAATATCAATTTTGGAGAAAATCGGCAGAACTGTTTGGCCGCTAGCGTTCTTCACAAAAACGACGGACATTTGCCGTCAATAGATTTTTCGGGATCAAGGACATACAAGACAGGCTTCTGGAGGATTCTGGCTACATCACGTGTAAGGGGAATTTTTTATTTGTTTTTTGAATTTAGCAACTGGATTTATTCATTTCTTGTCACCAGGACCCTGTGGTAAGAGTTTTTGTGTCGAAAATTTTGTAGTTTTTTCGCCCAGCGTTACACAACTTTCTCTTTACTCCGTAGGGAGAAAGTAAAAGAAGTCATTGGAAATGCTGCAGCGAGAAACGCGTAGGTAGTAAAAGCCAGAAATTCCGGCATTGAATTTCTTCGCGATGAAAGTAAAGTACTAACTGGGATATCTGGAAAGAAATTAAGGGATTATTAAACTGCTGAAATTCCCTCTTCGAAATTCTTATGAAGTAAAGTGAACATTTTCTTCTTATAATAACATTTTGGAAAAAGAAAACTAAATCAATTAAAAAAATTAAAAACAATTGGATTCTGCTGTGGCGTTACCAGGATTTTTTTAGGGGGTGTTGAAGATGCAATGTCTAGTTGACATGATGTTTTCATATAAATTAAATTTTATTTACGCTGAACTTAAAATATGTATTTATTTGTTGCTTTGTAGGTGTTTATAACGTATTGAATAGGCATATGAAGAGTCGGGAGAAGATAGTGCTAACTCTTATACATTCAAACCGAATGTCTTAGAATATCTCGTACGTTTAGATGAAAAATCGATTTCTACATGAGTAGAAAGCAGCCAGGAGTACATACTATAGAAAATGAGACACGCTCATTGTATTAAAACTGATTTTTGCCCTGGCTGACAAGAATATTATAGACATGTGGGTTCGTTCTATGTTTTGGTTTACCGTACATCCTCTTTTCCCCGAACATGCCCTCTTTTTTTAAGTAAGAAAAACTGCCCGGTTGTATTTTACAAGACGGGACAAAATGTACTCTTTTTATATTGAAAAAGGGGTGTTACTTATAAATGCAACCTAAAAGTATCATATACGAAGGCTGCGGCGTTTTTACAATTTTTTACAATCCAAAGTATGCGGCGGCGATGGTGAGACGGTTAGCGTACCGGACTGTTATACCCAAGCTCGCGGGTTCAAACCCGATTGAAGCCGTGGATTTTTCGGGCGACAAAATCCTTCGTACGCCTTCCTTCGGAGGGGAAGTAAAGCCGGTAGATTTACTTGCATGTAAAATATCCTCAAGCCTAAATGACGCCTCTGAGCTAAATTCAAAATCGCTTGTTTCTCGCCCAAGAAATACCTCCTACCTACCTCCTCTCTCTAGATGAAAGGAGCGTAGCGAAATTTGCGTGGTCAGACGGAAGAGCGGGCCTGATGGCCCGAGTCTCGCCACGTAAAATAAGGCAAATTCAATTCAATTCAAAAACATTATAACATTTCATTGTATAAATAAATGATATTTAACTTCAACCTTCTCACCTAACAACCACCAAAATCCATACATGAATTATTATATCTTCAATTACGTCATTTACGTCATGGAAAACGACAGTGTTGCCATCAAATGGTACAACATATTGTACTACAACCAATGGATGCTGGGGCTGGTTATAGATACTGTGCTCTGTGCTAATATTGTTCTGCTGGTTTGTGAAGTGAATACTGCTCAGGGGGGGGGGTATTTTTCGAGCAGGATGCGCAAAAAAGCCTTGTTTAATGATATACTGAAAAAAGTTCAAAGCAAAACTAAGTTATAATTGTTGAGGGGGATCTCATCATCCACCAAATACTTTTGGTGGAAAAATGGAAAAGAGTAATAATCTTAATAAACATGAGAAATACAATTATGGCGTGTCATTAAAAGTCCATCCACTTAGTTCATACCTTGGCTTTCATGTGTGTATTACACATTTTCCACCCTTGCTCGTAGACTCAAAAATAAACCAGTTGCCATGTCTTATGCCCGAACACTCGTATTTTACCATCATTAGATTTGTTATAATAAACCAATTAGTTTAAACCAATTCTGAAGTAGGCCAATCATGTGATTGTGAAAGTGATGACAATGACTGAAGTATTTATTTTGTCATTATTAAGTATTTTATCTTTAAGAAAAATATATTTATAAAATTAAAATATTTTATATGAAGTTATCTCTTTTCATAAGGAATGTCCTCTTTCTGCTTAATGAAATATGGTAATCTTATGTCACCCCGACCCCTTCATTGTAAGATTTTCATCACGAAAGAAACTATAGAACGTTATTAGATACTAATGTATCATCTGCTTCTAGGGCATTTGAACCGACGCCACCGAAATAACATAATATAATTTCGGTGAAGATAGCTGAACCCTAATGGGCACTACTCTTGATTGTGCATACTGTCACAATAATGCATCTGTGTGTTCTGTGATTGATTAAAAGTAATACAAATAGTTCACCTTGACGTAATTAATTGTTAATAATACAATTCCATTCTGTAGGTGTATTGCCAGATTTTTGTGCACATCAACGCGCTCTTTAAAAATGTCCCGCATTGTACGTCATTCATTACAAAACCAGCCACCAGGGACGCACGCAACAATGGTTTACGCGTGTCGTGTGCTGTGTGCTCGAGAGATGGCAACGCGGTCACCGCTGTGCGTAGCGCATTCAACAATGCGCGTATCTGTTCTGTGGTTGAATAAAAAAAATTCAAATAATTGTATTTGTCGTAATTAATGTTAATAATACATTTCCATTCTGTAAATATATATTAAGATTATTTGTGCACATTAACGCGCTCTTTAATAACGCCCTGCAACGTACGTTGGTAATTCCGAAACCCGTCACCAGGACTTCACGCAACAATGGTTGGGCGCGTGTGGTGCGGTGCGCGCTCGCGAGATGGCAGCGCGGTCACTACTGTGCATGGCAAATGCAAACAAAGCATCTATGTGTTCTGTGATTGAATGAAAGTAATTCAAATAGTTGTTTATGACGCAATTAATTGTTATTAATACATTCTCATTCTGTAAGTATATCTTCAGATTTTTTTGCACACCAACACGCTCTTTAATAACAACGCCCCGTATCGTAGGTCCTTAATTCCAAAACCCACCACCGGGGACGCTCGCAACAATGGTTTGCGCGTGTGGCGCGAGGTGGCGAGATGGCAGCGCGGTCGCAACAGTGAGTGGAGCATTCAACAATGAATCTATGTGTTCTGAGATTGAATAAAAGTAATTCAAATAGTTGTTTATGACTTAATTAATTGTTAAGCACACATTTCAATTATCTTCAGGTTTTTTGTGCACACTAACACGCTCTTTCATTACACCCCGCCCCGTACGTTGTTGATTGCGAAACCCGCCACGCGGGACGCTCGCAACAATGATTTGCGCATGTGGTGCGATTGAGCGGCCGCGAGATGGCAGCGCGGTCGCTGCGGTGCGTGGCGCATGCGCGTGAGGCCGCCTGCGGCGGCGGCGGCGCTGGCCTCGGCCGCGGCCGCCAGTGGAGGTTGGGCAGCGGTCGCGTGAGCAGGCTAGAGAGCGCGGTGTCGGTGGCGGCGGAGGCGGCGGGCGGACGCAGCGGCTGGGGCCGGTGGCGGGGCCGACCATGAGAGATATGATGGCCACGAAGATGGCCGAGCTCAAGTTCGAAGCACCGCTGGCGCGATTCGAGGAGGCCGAGGACTGGGCGGGCGCCGGCAGCGCCACCACGGCGCCCGCGGCCGACGCAAACAACTGCTTCCTGCAGCAGCAGGCCAACAACAATAACAACAATGTGCTGACGGAGCAGAACGCGACGGCGGCCGCTGTCGCCTCGCTGCTGGCTGCGGCGTCTGCGGTAAGTGAAGCCATCGATCGATTGCGGCGCGCCGCGCCGCGCCGCGCCGCGCCGCACCGCGCTGCGTCGTTGTCGCCAACCCGGCGGCCGTCAATTGACGTTAACTGGAGCTTATTCCCTCGTCCTCCGCCCGCAGACGTGAACCAACCGTCTGCGTCATCTCCCTGGAAGTGGTTTTTCTCGCGAAAACCTCTTCCAGGGCCGCGTTAATCGGTTGTCATGGTGGTTGTTGTGGAGTTACTCCACGGACGTCCAAACGGAAACTGCTACTTTCGGACAGTGACAGCTCAATAATGAAGATGCCGACTGCAGTACTGTCACTTTTACGTAAATTCTCGACATTGCTTTAATACAACTTCGGTTTTGCTGTCGTCACAACTATGAGAGTAAAATTTCGTTTCATAAAGTGTGATTTCGTCTTCTAGAATGTGTCAAAAGATTAGTTTTGATTAGTGACTTATTAATCTGTCAGAAAATGGATAAAAATATGCCACCTTGTACTTGTAACATTGTAACTCAAAAGTCAATGTTTAGACCTAGAACGTAAGATGAAGTTTAGACGACTGCCACAATTCAGTGGAATTGTTGGTTTGGAAATTAACAAAATTGTTAGTTCTCATTATCCCACTCTATTTCTTCGTCAGAATCAAATCAAAACTGCACTTTCCAGACCGAAGTGTAAGAATAAAACTCCATATTAAAAAAACTCGAAGTTGATTTACAATGACACTACTTGTGAATCAATTGAATCACGGAACGTTTGTCTAGGATGATTGAGGACGTTTGCTGCAACATGACTGCGGTAATATGTCGATTCTACTGTCTTCATCCCCAAACAAATATTTAGATTTTACTAGAGAACACGCGAGATCGTTTTTTTAAGAATGATTGAGCCGAATATATAAAATTTAATTTGTTTAGTTTTAATCTTTCAGGAATTGTACTTTCTCTTCCAATGTCGTCCTGAGTGCTATCATAGCAACTTAAGTGTTAGAGATGTAAGGTGTTTATACTCTCGCAGTTATGAATGTGTTATTTTTCATTTGACAGCCACGAATATGTAGTTTGACAACAGAAAATTCTTAGTTGTTGGTCGCAGGTGTCGTTGTCCGAGGTTTAAAACGATCCGACTCGAAACCCAACATTCCAGGTGCAATGTTGCGACTTGGGGCTGTCTACGAGAGCGTGTGCGGTTTGGCCACCCCTGCTACCCCTGGCGGTGCCTGATCGATCGGCCTCTGGCGGAGGGGAAAGGGGTGGGGGAGGGGCGAGCGAAACAGTCGAGGGGCGGACGGCGCTTCCCTCTCTTTCACAGAAATGACAGCTGAGAAAACAGCAATGGATGCCGCCGCCGGCTGCAGAATCGATTTACGTCTTCGATGACCCCAAGAGATACCAGATCCATTTCACTGCTTTATTCGTAGCTGCCGGTTATATTGGACTGAAAATGACGCATTTAGTCCGCTGGTTGTAGTGATAGGCATGTCAATCTCACGTTATTCCAGACTATTCTGTTGGGAAAATGTTGGCTGTTACTTCAACTACTGATGGCATCGTGTGTTAATAAACGAATGGCGATATGTTGTAATGGTGTAATCTCTTTCGCGATTTTTCATGTATTTTGCGAAAATGGCCGTGTAAAGACATCGGGTTGCTCGCTTAAATTTCGTACAATCCTTCAAAGATTGCTGCCTCAGTCGTTGGGTGATCGTAAATTTACGTACCATAGATTTTTGTGGACATTATATTAATTCGTTCTGGAATTGTAAATCATATCATTTCTTTTGTTTATTTATACGTTATATAATAAATATAGTGCGTTTAGTCTTGCATTTTCGCCAGTCATAGTGAATTTATTTGTTGGTTGGATTTAAAAGAATCTGTTAAATGTCTCTTGCTTTTGTCTTCTCTCTCAGGATTCTCCTTAGGGTTTTTGGGCAGTGGCCTACAGAACTGTTACCGTCATTCCAGAAGCAGCTCCTAAATGTCAGTAAATTACTTTTTTACCAGTCTCGTGCACTATTTGGCATCTGTGCTCGTGACATGCAACTTTCCTATGAGATTTTACGAAATTGTTTCTGGAGTTTCATAGATTGGTCTTCATATCGAACATTTCGGTAACTGATCAATCAATCAAGACCACCTACAATTGAGGCCTTGCATAGCCAAAGGAGTTAAGCACCAAAATTTTCGAAACGAAGATTTTGACATCTAAATGTTATATAAATCGGTGCCAATACACAGGTTGCTCCAAACACCTTCCAAGTAGTTGTAACATCCACCCAGTGCTAACTTTGGTTGCATGTCAAGAATAATAATTCATACAGTTTTAATTGATTTCGCGAAAAAAAATCTTTTACGACACCTCGGCTTTGCAATGCCTCAATTGCATCAATGCACTTAGGTTCCTCAATGTAGTGCCGCAGTTTACAGTTCCGACTAAAAATAGTGTCCCCAGTCACCAATTTCAGGTAAAACCATGCCACATACGTATAAATGGTACACTAAATCAGTCGAAATGTCCCTCCTTACAATGGTAATTTATAGAAATAGGCATATCATAGAGGAACTTAGTTAATAATTAATGCCTAACCATCCAAAAAGTTATCTACCGTGTATCGTAATAAACAAATGTAGCCCAAATAACGAAACAATACTACAATTTTCTGGCGTGGTTTATATGAACGCATTACGCACGCATGAAATTAATTGCCAAACAATGCGCTGTCGTTGACTTACTCAGCTGGTCAAATTCTCCTTAAAAATTGGAAACATTGGAATGTTTCGGTATACAAAAATATTGGCCTCTTGTGTCTAATTTTTTTAAATTAATAAAAATGCAGCATTAGCTTAGTGCGTAAGGCTAACTAGTTTCTTGTCACTTATACCTTTGGGATAAAAAACTTGTTTGTAGTGCCAGTTTCAACATAAACAACAAGAAGTAGTAAGTAAATTTATTTGCTGGGAATATTTTTGGAACCAGACAGAGTGCGTTAGACTAGATTTCTATTATAAGTGCCTTACAGAACGTGGACGTTTTAGCGCTGTTGGAACTCATAAACGCACAGAAACATATGTTCCCCAAGCTCTTTGCGTTTCAAAATCCTGCCAAGCAGAAGCTTTTTGTGTTACAGTGCATTATGTTGTAGGTTCGTGTTGATGTCTGTGGCTTCAGCTTCATTGCAATTGAGAGAGAGTTGTGGAAATTAAATATGCAATAGAGAAATTCTGCTGAACCGGTTAATACAATAATATCAGAAATGAACTACTTAAAAGTATATTGCTGAAAATGCTTCAAAAACGTCCGTGCTGCAACTGTTTAGCCTGTCCTCCTCAATTGCACGCCATTGTTTTCCTCCAATCTTCGTTTTGCATTAATTTTGCATATAACCATTTGGTCTTGCATTAATTAGATGAAATGACTAACGTGTTGCGTTCGGGCGTATACATAGTTAGTTTTAATGAAAGTTGCAGAAGTAAAACTTTCATTCTATATTAATATTCAATCGTCTATTGAAAAGAAGAGCGGTTTACTTTAGTTAGTGCACGAGGGTAGCTGAGAACATGGGTAGCTGAGAACAAGGACTTGTTCTGGGGATGGAGTGCTTAGGGAGGACTTTTTTATGAAATGAGGTTTTCTGCCATGGTGAGAAGAATGAGTCAAATGCAACGTGGTTAGCCTTTAACTTTTATTAAGCCAGAGCGATCGTAACTCACGAAAGGAAACTATTTAATTTTATTTCAAAGAGAAAATAAGATTTGTCGTAATATAATTTGCCCAAGAATGGTTTTTCAGTCCTGACAATATTTTAATTTCTAAGTTTCAGTAAAATACTGGTCAACTTTGATGATATTTGTCAAATTATATGCCTATGTTATACGTCTGTAGGTTATAAATATCGTCAAACCTCAACACCGTAAGTGAGACTTCGGTTCCTTTTGGAGTTCAGGGATTCATTTCACCTAAAAGAATTACTTATAACTAGAGTTTGCAATAAACTATGATATTTTTGTCATTGTGAAAAAATATTTTCTCTGTTACGTGCTTTTTAGTTAGTATCTACGGATGATACCCATACTGACCCAGGACGCCTTGGGAAATAGTTGAGAATATTTTATATATACTACATGACTGAAAATATTTGATATATACCTAACTAAAAACTAATGTTGGTCATATCGTGTTTCTGAAAATATGTCGGTAAGTATTTTCTCTCCCGTTACTTCCTGTTACGATCTTGCTACACCTTGAACCGTTCATTTGTTTGGAGAAGCCGCTAAATGTGCTTCTGTTTATTTTCTGAGCGCGTTCTAAACACTCCCGAAACTTGTGCCTAAACGTATAGGGTAATTTCTCTTTGTCAGAGGCAATAGATGGTTGGGAAATGTTTGTGCATTCCTGGAATGGCAGAGTTTAATAAATACATTTAACACCTCTAAAGGCGAAAATTTTGAATGTACGTTCGTGAGAAGAGAGCAGGTGTATTACTAAATGAATGAATCCACGAGGAAAATACTTCGCTTGAAAATGTGTTGGATAATTAAGAACGAGTGAAAAGATGAATATGATAATCGGGCATAATTGATTTTTAAAAGAAATATTTATCCATTGAACATGACTAGTAACCTGACTCATTAAAATTAAAAATGTTTCTTGTAATGAAACCAAATTCGCTTACAGAGCAGATTTTGATATATCACTCTTGGTACGCTCCTTGACTTTCATTGAAGACTATTTAACATCTTGAATTTAATTGCAATCATGGCAATGCAACGAGATACGATAGCTGAAGCGACAAGAATTTCTTTGGTTAATCAGCTTTTCCATATTACTTTAAATTGATGCATTAAACACTGAAACCATCGCGAATATTTTAATTTTCGTTATCGAATGTATCCTTGTCGATTCGTTCTTTACATTCCAATAGAATGGCCTTGCAGTTGATACACCACCCTCGCGTGAATCCCTATGGTGCTCAGATATTTCGTCAGGCCATAAATACTTGCCAGACAACTGTGACACGTCGTTTTTAGAGTATTACCAACTTTGAAGATCACTATATTTCGATATTTTTCCATCTTCTACTGGTCCACACCGGAATCTACTTTCATGGCGTCACCTGTATCTGTGTGCGTCTGCTTCTCTTAAGAACTTATCCATTCGACAGACTGTCTGGTGTAAGAAGATCCAGAATATTGTCAAATAAGGGTTTTCGACCTCCTTGTCGCGCTCGTGAATTGCATTTGCACAGGATTTCTGCACTGATTCCTAAATGTCATGGTCAATCTTGTCATGGCGTTTGCAATCTTTGCGAGCATACTCGCCGCAGTTTATTATTATTATTATTATTATTATTATTATTATTATTATTATTATTATTATTATTATTATTATTATTATTATTATTATTATTATTATTATTATTATTATTATCATTATTATTATTATCATTATCATTATCATTATTATCATTATCATTATCATTATTATTATCATCATTATTATTATCATTATCATTATCATTATTATTATCATTATCATTATCATTATTATTATCATTATCATTATTATTATTATTATCATTATTATTATTATTATTATTATTATTATTATTATTATTATTATTTCTCTCATTCACGACTTAAGTTGTTATGAGACGGTTAATTATTAAGTCTACTCCGGGTTGGAAACAACTTTCTAAGGAGCATATCTAGGGACTGTCGGTGCCTCTACAATACTTCGCGAAAAATGTGGTCTGTTCCAAATAAAGCAATCTTGCACTTGCCAATTTTTTGAATGACCTGGGAGTTTATCTACGTTCTTACACAAATTTGGCGGAACAAATCCCAGAGCTCCAATAACTATCCGAACGACCTCTGCTTTTACGCCCCACATTCGGTTGGTCCCAATATCCAAACTCTTGTATTTAAGACTTATTATTATTATTATTATTATTATTATTATTTTATTATTCTATTCTTACATGGAAAAATCCCGCCGTGTCGTCACCGCGTGCTGCCTCATGCCTCCTCGAGTGCTTCACAGTGACCGCGAACAGCTGAGCGAGGAATGCGGCCGGCCGCGGCGCTTCTCTTCTTTTTTTGGGCAGTCGTTTGCGTAATCCGCCAGATGGCATTGTGTAGCCGAAACGGTCGCAAACAAGAGCGAAACGAACGACTGCCGGCGGGCAGTCAATGCAAGTCAATGCTCGCTGAATGAGAGCGATGGATCATGCGCTGCGTCGGAGCTAGGCAATTTTGGGGCCCCAAACAATGCTGAAACGTGCCCCCCACCCGACGAAAATTAAAAATGTGCAGGTTGTATCAAGAAACTTAAGTTTTATTTCAACAAATAATCAAAATTATATTTAAGCTAGAAAACGTTTTTGGATATGTATTTTAAATACGTTTTGTGTCAAAGTATTTAGTGATCAAATAATATAATTTTCACGGTGATCTTAAAACGCTATACAATTTTGTATTTAGTGTTTAATAAAATCACTTGTTAAATACATGAAATAACAAATATGAATTTCAGTATAACATACATTAATGTTAGCGTTATTTGATTCATTTCGTAGTGTTTCATTTCAAGTAATGACTATTAACACATTTAAGGTAAAAAAAATTAAACTTTTTGGAATATCGGACAACTGTACCGCGACTTATAAAATTGCGTTAACGATTTTCTCGAGTTCTAATTAAAAAAAAAAATTTACTAGTTTCATTCCAATGTTCAATCCATCATCGGGCCTCGCTGGTGGGAGATACCTGGTTGGGGAAAACGACGGCGACGGGTAGGCCGTGACTGGATCCACCCAGCGGAGAAGAACACCGCTACCTCTCACGATATAAAAAAAACGTGCAATACACTTACGGGACTAATTATGTTTTAGCAGTTGCCGCGCCGGAATTGCTAATCCATCAAGCAATCAAACCATCTGGTGAAGATTTTAAATTGTTCAACATTAACACAATTAATAAATACAATTGGTTTTATGTTATGATTTAATTCCCCTTGCAATATGTTTCCTTTGTTTACTAGTAGAATGTCGAAGGTACATAAAGCAGTTTAATGAAAAAGAGGAAATGACGCAGAAATAAAACAAGCGCCTAATGAAAAAAAATCAATTGCTTTTATATTCGTGTTGATTTTTCTTTGTGAACAAATATATTAATTCCTTTTGTAAATAATAAACAATTTACATGTTTCTGGAGGGTATGTTTTTGGAACGCAAATTTTTGCATAGAAAGTATTTTTTCAAACCAACTTCTGAGTTCTTATTGCGGCTCAGCCATTCAGTCATATCGACGGGGTTTATTAGACAAAAAGTACTTAAATTGTATTAAGAGCTTATTTTTGAAGTTTCGTTGTTTCCTTTCTGGACACCTGTATACTCTGGGCACCATACTGGTAGTACTGTGATAATAGAAAGCGCATTTCTGCCAATCATAAGCGCTACACTGAAACAACCTTACTCTGGTATAACCCTTATTTGTAGTAACGACCCTGAAGAACGGTGGCGAATATCTTTTTTCATACGCACTGCTTAATTGTAGCTCCTACCCGTAAAACAATGAAGTGGTGTACTATTTAAGGTCATAACGACGATATGACATCGCGTATTTACTTCTTGAGCACTTGCCAAGCTGGGCAGTAAGTGAATCATCAGCAGAGCCACGCTTGATGCGAGAAACAGATGTTCTTTCCGCGTGAGCACTTCGCCGTCTGAAATAAAGTTTAAAAGGAGACGTAGCTCTAATGTTAAATCCCACCACTTCAACGAACGGTGAATACATTTATTACAAAGGTGGTTAAAAAGTTGTATGTTTTTTTATATATTTTAAGTTCGTTTGCACAAAAAGTAAGTGTAGGTTGCATTAAGGAAATTGTGGAAGTATAATAGGACAAAAGGATCAATGAGCACAACTCTATGGTCCGCAGGTAACTTAAGTTATGTATCTAGTTTACTGGGACACTATCATTTTATTGTAATATCAACATTCGACTGTTTAAGAAATCTACAAACCTCAAAGTAATACATCTGACTATGAAGAAAGCAAATCAGTCTCCAGATACACATCAATGTCAATAATTTGGTTCAAAAAGGAGTTAACAATAAAGCAATGCAAGAATTACTTTATTGGGTACGTTATAAAACTACCGAATAATTACACTTTATCAAATCAGGCATTAGACGTTAGTTCTTTTCTTTGCGAGATATATCTTTGTATTGGAGTTATCAATTCTTTCTATCAAAATTATAGTTGCTTTCTAACTAACAATTATTCAGGATTAAATTTCTAGAATCCTTCTCCTGAATGGCATTAGGTTTTAATTTTGTAAAAAGGATTCGTTGATTTTCAGTTACCTAGGAACTGCGTTAAGTTATGTTACAACTGCACATTGCTTTCTCGTCAGAAGACTTTGAACTATACTACGTTTTCCACTGCACTGAAGAAAGCGAGGTCACTGACCTGTGCCCAACTTCTTAACGTTGCCTCACTCGTTCAAAGTTTGTAAGTAATTTCCAAGGCAATTGCCTCAATTTTGTGGGACTTCTCAGATCCATCGTTTTAAAGGTTACGAACGCGTTTCTGTCACGAACGAATGTAAGTTTGATATTAACTCAGGTCAGCACCGTAAGAAATTGTAAAATGTTTAATCTGCTGTTGTTTAAATTTTGGATAGAATTCTTTGTTTTGTACACCGAAAAAAAAGAACCTTTGGAATATACCAGATCCATGATACTGTAACAAGTTTCCTTGTTACAGTATCATGGATCTGGTATACTCCAACGGTTTTTTTTCGGTGTAACATAACACAATTTAGTTTAATAAATAATACCCAGATAGATATTTTTATTATTAGAAACAATTTTTTCGGGAGTGGTGAAGTTGTCGTATTGGATACTAAAACCGATATTCGCGGAAGCAAATTCAGTCGGTATAACAGGGTTTTTTAGGACAAATACGGAGAAGTGTAGTAAGATTTTTGAGGGGAAAAATGGTCTGAGAACTTAATTTAGTTTCATTTTTCGTTGTATGGAGAGAATACATATAGTCATTAACCTGGTCAATAAAATAGTGTGTAGGACAGTGGACTATATCACTTGCGTCTTGGGTGATGTGTCACTTGTGCTTGTTGTTATACACAAATCCGCGTGTTCGAATCCGACCAAAGCAATGGATTTTTAAGAATGAACAAATTCTTCGTACGCCTTTTTTTCGTCATTTCTTAACATATTTCCATTGTGTTCATATCTTAACGTATTGTGAAAGTTTTCGTGAGTTCTGTCGGAAATGTAACTATTCTGATATTCGTTCTCCATTTTCTAGCTAAAGTTAGACGTAGAGCGCTGGAGATAATAGCCAAAATAGCTGATTTGCCTTTGCAATTGGTTTTTATGACACCGGAGCTAATTTTTTCATACCAATTCTTATAAAAATGCATCTCGCTATCGGTATTCATGTTTCAACTTAATATGTACTATATGAGTTAGGACAGATATCACGCAGCTCAACATCGTGCACAGATTGCACTTCTATACATAGTACATCAGTTTTTAACAGCTTTTACGTTAAATATTTTGTATCTTTGCGAGGAGCCGTTTTATTTTCTATCTCTCTGGACAAATTGATTGCCCTCGTACATTTTCACGAGTCCTTTAAAGACGCTCAATAGTACGCGAACTGATTTCTGGGCGAAACACACACCGCTTCTGTTCTATAGAGGCTGAACTCTGTTCGTCATAGCGGACGTTTATTTCGAGAAGTTAAACAGATGAGAATCGCTGAAAATCGATAGCTATACGTGTTACGTGCCACCTCCTTTCAGCGTGTGCAGTTCAGAAGTTAGGGATGGTTTTTGTGACTGATGTAGTTTATTCCGATATCGTCTTCGAAAAAATATTCCAAGTTCTGATATAAATCATGTCAAATAGCATGTGGGAAAATTGGCGGTTTGTGTTAGGTTGCACTATTGCATAACCGCCAGATAATCGAAAAAAATATAACTTGATGTGAATATACTATTTAATAACATTCAGTATTCAAGATTTTTGAACAAAATCGATGAATCGATCACGAAAAACCTTACACAACATAGTTGTATGAATTTGCGGTGATGATGCGAAAAACTATGATCACTATGATCTCCTATGTTGAGAGTTTACTGCAACGGAACCTTTTCAGGCTTATTTAGTATTTATTTGAATCGGGACCAGTGAATTCAGTTAACCATAGCGGAAATTTCACCAATGAACGAGTCTTTCCACGTCTTAAACATTCCATGCCGTTAACAAAGGTTTCTTATTTCATTTCGCTGAGAAACGCTTTATTTCTGGACACCCTTAGCTCTCACAGTGCCTCGTTGACAATTTGGGTCTCTGGCTTTGTAGGATCTGCGCTATACTCAAATCCTACCACAGCTCTTACAACCTGAAAGCGGGACTCTTTCTGACCAAGTGACTACTTTCTCGTCGCCTAGAGTCCAATCGATGAGGTCACGACACGAGCCGAGGAGCGGCAATGCACGCATTGTCGTTCTTTTAGCAAAGACACTCGAGTCGGTTTTCTGTTGCCACAACTCATTAAAGCCGAATTTCGGACTGTCCTAGGGCACACGTTCGTCGTACGTCTCACATTGATTTATGTGGCTATTTCATGCAGCGTTGCTTGTCTGTGCGCACTGACAACTCGACGCAATCGCCTCTGCTCTCGACGAAGGCCATCTGCCACCGCGTTGTTATTGGCGAGAGGTTAAGTCTGAAATGAAGTATTCTCGACTCACTCTGGACACCGTGGATCTCGGAATATTGAATTCCTCAACGATTTATGAAATGGAATGTCCCATGCTCTTGCTCCAATCACCATTCCGCGTTCAAAGTCTGTTAATTCGCGACGTCCGGCCATAATCGCGTCAGAAAGCTTTTCACATTAATCACTCAAGCACAAATGGAAGCTCTGCCTATGCACTGACCACTTTGTACGCGATGCTACTGTCACCTGTTTATTTGCATATTAGTAGTATCTCATGCCTTTTGTCTCAATGTACTTCGTTAAGTTGAAGTTTGGAAGAAGACTTTTCTTCTGAATGGACTGAGTATTAATTCCAAACCAATGATTTACCGATTCAGACCGATGATGAAACGACTTTTTTCTGAAATCGTCTTTATTTACAATAATTACTAAAAGAAACAGTGTTACACATAGTATCAGCATTCTGAGTCCGGACGGAAAATGGTGCCTGCTTTGATTCTTTCATTTAGTGAATCCGGACGTGTCAAGTGCTAAGCTAATTATTCCCATAAGTGTAGTGCATGTTTCCCCACTCGGGAGGTGTCGGTGATCTTCCCCTGCTGGATAGTGAGTTGCAGTGCAGACTTCCATGCTAGCGGGGGCACCGCCCTGCCGGGACAATCTCTAACCTCCCGAGCGATCTCCCTAAAAGTGTGGTAGTGCGTGTGAGTGTAAGGAAAGGAGACCTGAGAAGGAAGATGCAGATCACGCGCGATCTGTGGCCCGCTTGTGTACCACTCCGGCAGTCGGCTGTTGTTGATCGGAGAAACCACAGAAGACTAGCGATCGGAGCAGCCGCCCGCTAGAATTCTCCTCCAGACGGGGGCAGAATTCGACCCAGCGACGTAGCTAGTATCGAAAATCTGCCGCCGTTGCAACTCGTACGTAGTGTGGCGTCTTTGCCGGGGCAAATAATTACAGACGCGAACGGCTTGTAAATATTTAGTATTTATTAGAATAAAGATACTCCGACACCATAACACTATATACAATATTTACAATTAAAGTTAACCGTTACAAGAAGGAACCTTCCCTGGTTACCACCACCGCTGGCCCGATAATTAATTACCATCCCCGGTGTGATGCACGGGTACCTTACGCGAGCATACATGCGAGTATGCCGCACCTGCCGTCACGACGTAGCACGCCGGCTTCGATTCCCCGCCTCGGTAGCCTATGCATTACAATGCAACGCCGCGCACAACCCTCACGACGCCCTGCCGACGCGCTCAAACCTGAAGAATCAGGAGAACAGAAGAAAGCTCTTAAGTCGGAGTCCGCTTATATACCCTCTGGGCAGGCTGACGGAACCGCGTCACCCGCAGTGTCCGCCGACGCTTTTTCGCCGGCTTCGGGGTTTCCAAATATGCACCCACGCCACGGCGCCCGCTCTCTAGCCTTTGTGCAGCCCAGCGTCACTTCCGCCAGCGCTGTCCACATGGCTGATATAGTACGTTTGTACTGGCGACAGATATGACGCCACAGTAGGACCTCTTGGTCAGAGGCACTGCAATGACATCGGTTGATGCCTTGAGCCATCTCTCCCGGTATGGCGACCACGGGTATCGAGGGGTTACTCTAAGAAGGGATTGCTTTGACAGGTCGGGAATCAATTGAACGCCACGAAGGGCGATGACATTGCAAGAGACAGTGATAAAGCCCATTAATAAAAGAGCTAACCGTAATCGAACGCGCTGACAAAAATGAGTGCACGGAAATGACCTGCAGTTTCGTTGCCAGCAGTGGCCAAACAGTAACTGTCAAAGCGGTCCCTTCTAGTAACCTATCTCTTTGTATAGCTCTTGGACCGCGGCTGCAGCGTCGTGGCAACCAGAAGGCCCGCTTCCCACGGCGCGGCCGCCGCGCGCTTCGTTCAAGGAGCATAGCTCTTCCGACGCAGCCACCGCCGGAGCCACCGCCGGAGTCACGGCCGCACCGCCGCCCGCCGTGGAAGGGGGTGGGGTCTGGAGGGGTAGGTTTCGCCGGCCCTCGGGCGACGACGAACAAAGGGACCGGAGCAGGTAGAACGCTGCGGCCGCGGCGCAGTGGGAACGCTCCCATTTAAAGCTGTGTTCTGCTAGCGGTGGCGCGTGGCCCCTCCTCGGCGTCTGGTGGCTGGAGTTCGGCGTCGGCTGCCGCAGCAGCCGCCACCCGCTGCTCGTGGGAAGGCCTCCATTCAAACCAATGCTCTGCTACGCGGCCCGCTGCTGCGTGGCGCGCCGCGTCCGCGCCGTGGGAAGGGGCCTGAAGAGTTGGTGTCTCTCTCCGGATGCCCCGCGCCTGGGTCAGCCCCGGCAGCTGCCGCGGTAAACAAGCCGCTGACTGAGCGGGGCGGGGTGGGGGCGGGGAAGGTCGCCGTGGGGCGATGCGGGCGGGGGCGCAGGCAGGCAGCATCGATCGCCCGCCGCCCGAGGCCACAAAGGCGCCGGGCGGGCGGGCGGGCGAGCCGACCGAGCGACAGCCGGGGCGGAGGTGGCGGGGCTGGGCTTCTTGAACCAAGATGGGGGCGCAACTTTACAGTCGATGGCGATGTATGACATCGGTCGATGTATGGGTCGATGGCGATGCGACAGTATGATGTCGTGGGCGGTCGGTTGTAGTGGACTCAAGTCACTGGTCTCATTTCACTTACATTACAAATAAGCTTAATGAGATTCAGGTGTAGTGAACCCGAACCTCGAAACCCGTTGTAGGAAATACATTGACGTGGATATTAATTCCGTCCTGGCAAAAAATATATCGCCTCAATGTCGCAAATTCCAACGTTTCGAAGCAATATCGGTCAAATCGAAAAAGTGTCTCCTGATGTGATGGTAACGGATCAAAAAATGGAGACCTTACTGATAACCTCACGTCACTTTGTTTCACTGCGAAAAAAGTTCGTGTTGGTACAAGCGCTGCCAACTTAATTCAAATTTGGCGCCAAACTTCGAAAAGCTCAGTTTCGCCGCCCTTTGTTCACATTTAAGAAGGAAAGATATATTTCCAACTTCCCGCCTCGGAGACTTGGGCAAAACCACGCGAATTCTTTCCCTATTGGCCAAATACCCATTTTTGTACAATGCTCTTTGAAATCAATTTTCAACTGCTTCGGAAAACTACTAATAGGTTGCACCACCTCCTGGGCGGCCGCGACGAAAGAGTTGCCCCTTTGTCAGAATTCCTGGAATCCAACTTTTTTCACATCAGACGTGACGAGCATGCATTGTTTGAAAATCAGAGGAGCCGCGACCATTTTTGTAGCGATCGTGCCGAGAAGCTACGCAATACGTATATGGGGCGCATTGAAAGTTGGTGGTACGTTGGCAGCGAGCAATTATCGGGTAGTTTCTTTGCATCAGCACTCTGAGACGCGGAGCGAAAAAGCAGAAAGCATGAGTGACATGAAGTACGTAAGGAGAACGTTTATTTTCGTCAAGACAGAGGTAACCATGGCAATCTCTTTAATACTCATTGATTCTTACGGCATAGTAATAAGCTTTGTCAATTATGTGTCGCTATTTTTCCAGAACTCTCTCGTCTGATGAAAGAGCAAAAGGCGATTCACAAAACTTCTCATTGCAGTTTTTGCTAACGCTCTCCCAATTCATCTAAGCTACATTTCGCAGCCTCAATAGGCCGTGTCCTTCGAGACAGTGGATAAGGCTGAATCAAGTATGGAGAGAGCACGAACTTCAGAGGATCTTGCGAGAAATTAGTGGTGTAAAATGTACGAAGCAAACAATTGAAAATATTTTTTAAGGACAAAGATATTGATACAGTTCGTGTTGTTAATGTACTTTGCTGTATCTCTATATTAATAAATCAATAATTGTGGAGAAATACTATTTAATTTTATCTGATATAGTGAACCAAAAATGTTAGTTATCAGAAGTTCACTACTAGCGGAGTCGACTGTACTTCGATTTAGACAAGAGTCCGTTGACGTTTAATCAGCCGTTGAAGTGCCATTCAATCGGGAGATTAAACGTCACTTCGATAGCTATGTTTAATCTCCCGATTGGATGTTACCGTATCTGCTGATTGAACGTCAACGGACTCTGTTTAATTCGAAGTATAGAGATGACATATTTGAGCAGAAATCTATACATCGATACGAGGTGACGCAATTATTCGTACCACAAACGGTTAATACGACATATTCTGCCTCGCTTTATGAACGATACCAACGTAGTTGCCAACACGTTGCCGGGAGATGGATGGTTCCGAAGGAACTTGAATTTGTCCCTTCTCGGAGGCAGGTGCTCTGTCGGATGTTGTATTCCGCTCGCCTTCGTGGGCTGGAGCCTGGAAGCCCTTATAAGTTGGCTGGTCTTAATGTCGCACTCCTTATCTGTACCTGCCCGCGCTCCTCGAGGACCAAGTTGTCGGCTGGGATGCCTACTGAACTTGTCCGGGGCCGTGAGGAAAGGAGAAAAGCGTTCACTCTTCCATAGTGCACCGTGCTGGTCATCCTCCTCCCCTACTTCTCTCTTTTGTCTTTTGCTTCTCCTCCTGCTCTTCACCTCCTCCTTTGTTTCACCTTCTTCTTCTTCTTCTTCTTCTTCTTCTTCTTCTTCTTCTTCTTCTTCTTCTTCTTCTTCTTATAATAATAATAATAATAATAATAATAATAATAATAATAATAATAATGAAAAATATCCTGTGTACCCCCTTGTCGTAATTCACAATAATTGAAAAGTGCCTTGATGTTTTAACGATACCATTACGGGAGAAATATCACCCCTTTTTATATTACGTTTCCTGGAATGGTTTATTTATAACTGAATTCATTATTGACGGAGGTGATGTTTTTCTCTATTGTTATTTATGTTTTTACTATTCTTCTGTTTTTCCTAACCCGAAAATTCACAGGTTCATGAAAATAACGCGTTCAATACTTCACCTTTTCGATCATACTTCACCGCTTAGCCTTGTTGCAACTGCATGTAGTTGGCTTGTATTTTGGAATTTGTATTAAAGTAGTGGTGCACTTTAAATATTGATATTTCTTCCTGATTTCTTATGACCTTTCGAAGCACAAAGGATGTGAGAAGTTTAACAGAAACGTGCCTGTGTTTTGGAGTCTCTTATAAATAGTTTTAGGTTTGAGGAAAGGGAAGAAATAAGATTTCATAAAATAGGAAAGGTTTGAGCTAAACTAGCGCTCCGCCCCATTACGGAATTCGTTGTCACCATCGAGAGCGTAACTTTGGATTCCTTAGTACAGCAGAAAAGCACCACGTTTGGCATCACTGTCTTCATAAAAGACGGTACTTCATTCTTAACCTCGGACGCGCCATAGCACGATATCAGGAAATCGTCATATGTAGGGCATTTAAACTGTTATCGTACAAGCACCCACCTACTTTCAACAGACGACATCAGAGCGCCACTGAGATTGCATCTTATCGGTCAACTTCGCGTCGCTTCCTATGAAGGGGAATATCAGTGTGCGAGGGCTTCGCTCTAGATGCAACTTTTTTATAGTACTCTTCTCCGAAAGGTTTGAAGAATGTTAATGTTTTCTTCATTGTTACATTTTTTTATTATTAATGGTTGTCACTCATTTCTAAGCGAAGGAGACGCGGAGGGCTTAAATTATCATATCATAATTGTGGGTTTCGATAATTTTTGATGACCTGATAAACATGAACGTAAAGGTGTAAACAACCACTTCTCGAACATGACGGAATGATTACAATTCCGCATTCCACAGAAGCGACAGGTGGTTTAATGGGAGTCTGTCATTAGTGACTGCTCGTATTATTCTCCTCCAAACTGCATTGACGTTTCTAAAACTACAACTTTTGATTATTTAACATAAAAATCCGGGCGCAAAAAAAAAAGTGTTCAATGTCCCGAAAGTGTAGAACATATTATATCCCGAGAGGTGGCGGTGTTCCTCCTACACTATAACATGAGATCCGGCACTGACGTGCACGCTGGCATGCGAGGTTTCCCCGGTCCAGGTATCTCCGCTGTCGGGGCGCAGCCGTAGCCGTTAGTTATATGCACTGGTTTCTCGACATCTGTGATAGTGTAGTGCCGGCTGTGTGAGGATAAGGAGAATCGAACGAGCTAGGATTGTGATACGTTCTTTTGCATACTGCTTCCGCATTTGCCTGGTAATCGGAGAAATCACGGAAAAACACCAGAACAGGCAGCCGGTAAAATTCTCCTCCAGGCTTAATTCGACCTAGCAACGAAAGCTTATCAAGTCGTTGCGTGATGTTTTGCGAACACAGTGGTGTGCTGTTATCATTTATCGTTATTGTGGACGTGAAAGCTGGAGTGTGCAAACTTTGGTGATCGCAACTTTTCAAGTTTCATTTTTGTTAACCATTCCTAATGCTTTAATCTAATAACATGGTATCAAGCTTTTGTGTGCTCGTTAAGTCTACATTTATGTTTAAAGAAGCGTGAGGCATAAAGAGTGATTAATGGTACTCTAATAACGCTGAAGCAGATGTGAGGTCATAAAAGTTATTTTTACATAATTATGTTCATTCTGTTTCACCATTATTGTAAAAGTGAAAAGGGCTATTCATCGACGAATACAATTAATACTCGCCACAGAAATCCTGTTTACCACCGTGTGGCATGAAGTTCTTAAATTGAACGCGATCGTATTGTGAATGTGATTCTTGTGTTAATTAATGAGCGAATCAACAGAGTTTTTCACGAGCAATGATGACGAGGAAAGACAGTCGATGCTCCTTCAAACTGCGGTCCTTCATGTAACGAAAAACCCAAAACGTTGTTACAATGTTGCTGCGTCGCACGGTAGTACGGTGTTTGTGAACCTTGTTAACGAAAACGTGGATGTTTCTGTTTTGCTAACTTGCGTTGTTAACATGTTGCATTTCTTTTTGTTTAAGTTAGCGTGTTATTGTGAGTAAGGCTTATGGAGCCGTTCACATAGAAACATTATGCGATGTGATAACAGCGATGTGATTCGTAACATGAACAAGTTTCGCGTTGTCGTTCTGAGTGACAACTAGATGCGAACGTCAAAATAAAACGGCCAGATAAAATAAAACTATTGCTATTCTTTCATTAGATAATTCTCAAATAAAATAATTAAATTTTCATTAACTAAATATTCAGTTTTTATTTCACATCAGTGCGATAGTGTTTATGTTCTATCGAATGTCTTGTAAATAAAACATGAAAGCTCGGAGCTAGCTAGCTTTCGTGTTAGCGTCTGAGAATGGAGTTCGTATTAATTTTTCTTCTACGTAAGTGACTGTCCGATTAGTATTTACTTATTATGTTTCCAACTTTTTGTTAGAAGCTAATTCGATTTTTAAGAGTATAAATTGTCGTACACCTTAATTGATGAAATGCTTCATGGAACCATTCCTTGCGGTCGGTAAACTAAATAATTATCATCCTGGCACTATCGCGTCCTTTTTCCTAAATGTCGCTCGATTGTATACAGCCATCATAGGTATACCGATATAGATGATTGTCCGTGTTTGTGCTTTTGTGACTGTCATTGAGTGGTACGTCCAGGACCACCGAGAGAGGTAGCTCAGTATGCTTCAACTGATGACATTGCAGTCCCCCTAATCGGTAGCAAGATTTGCGACACTAGCTTGTCAGCGAGGTGAAATTCAGTCGCAGTCTGGAGGAGAATTCCAGCGGCCGGCTGCACTGATCGGTGGTTTCTCCGATCAACACCAGGCGAATGCCGGAGCAGTACCCGACAAACGGGCCACGGACCTATCCTCATCCTTACTTACACACACACACACTGTACTCCCACCCATGTCGGGAGGCCGATCGGAAGCATAGGCCCCGCTGGTGGGAGAGACCTGGTTGGGGAAACTCCGCTAGCCGACGGTAGGTCGGCGCCGGATCGCGCCATAGAGCGGTAGAGGACCTCCGCCACCTCCCGGGCAAACACATGCACTACACTTACTGGACTAATGACCTTGTTAGTTGTCGCGCCCGGTATCACTAACAACCAACCAATCAGTCATCCAGGTCTTTGATAAATGTGCATGTTTACATTCTCACGCCTGCGTTAACGTTTTCATTGGAAATAGCTCTTTAACTCCTGCATCTGTGTATGTATCCAATGAGGCGCACCACTGGCCACGTGATCACCTGACAGAGGAGGCGTCGAGGCCGTGAAATTCGAGTCGCAACCGGAGACCCTTGTAGGCTCACCACTCGCCGCAGACGAGACGAGTTTCGTGTGTCGTGCGTGGCTGCGGGTTCTCCCGCGTCCGTGGAGAGGATCATGTCCGCATACGCTGCCTTCAAGAGCATTCGCGTAAAGGCGGCACCACACATTCGGCGTTCGCCGAGTAGCGAGCTTCTGCTCGCCCTATCTCGAACAGCTCATGTGTTCGGCGAATGTTTGCACCATTTGATGTGTCCTAAAGGTGGCTCCACACATTCGGCATTCGTCGAGCAGCAAGCTACTGCTCGCCCAATCCCTAACAGCTCATGTGTTCGGCGAATGTTTGCACCATTTGATGTGTCCTAAAGGCGGCTCCACATATTCGGCATTCGCCGAGTAGCGAGCTTCTGCTCGCCCAATCCCGAACAGCTCAAGTGTTCGGCGAATGTTTGCTCCATTTGATGTGTCCTAAAGGCGGCTCCACATATTCGGCATTCGCCGAGTAGCGAGCTTCTGCTCGCCCAATCCCGAACAGCTCAAGTGTTCGGCGAATGTTTGCTCCATTTGATGTGTCCTAAAGGCGGCTCCACATATTCGGCATTCGCCGAGTAGCGAGCTTCTGCTCGCCCAATCCCGAACAGCTGATGTGTTCGGCGAATTGCGCTGCTTTTGATGTGTCCTAAAGACCGCCACGCGGTGAGTAGGGCGAATACCGAATGTTCGGCGCTCGGCGGATCTCAAACAACCCGTCCACACTATTCGGGATTCGGCGAGCGGTTGCTCGGGATTTGCTGAATGCCGCCTGCCGTGGAGCCGCCTTAAGACGACTGCCGAATGTTCGGCGCTTGGTGAATCGCAAGCAACCCGTCCACACTACTGGAGATTCGGCGAGCGGTCGCTCGTTACTCGCCGAATACTGAATGTGAGGAGTCGCCTTAACACTACGAGGTTTCTGTAGGATCTCAGGATCTGGACATTGGAAGCTTTAAAAGTTAAATTGTTTGCAGCCCACAATTCATAATGTATTCAAGACTGCGGAAGAATATTGTGACAGAAAATGAAGCATAATTACAGGATAGATTGACTTTCTTCTATACATAATTTATCTTTCACGCATTCAGTAAACAATTACATAAGCACAGAAATAAAAAAAAAGTTATCAGATCCAAAGACTTGACACGTTTCTCTACTTATAACGAAGCGCTGAATCCCAAGCCAGAATTCGGACGAACTAACGTTTTGCAGTCAATAGATTTTTCGGTATCAAGTACTCACTAAACCTGGATTCTGGCTATACCACGTGTCAGAGGATTTTATCCCCCTAAGTTTAGTAACTGGATTTGACTTGTTCGTTGCAGGGCCCTGTAATGTGAGTTTTTCTGCCGAAAATTCGCCGGTTTTTCGCGCAACAATATATAACTTACTATCTTCTCCGTTGAAAGTAAAAATCAGTTTCGATTTCGACTGAAAATGCAAATATTTGATCGTTAATCCGTCCATTTACATACTCCGTATACCGAGTGGGACAGCCAGACTCCAAGAAAAAGGTCGCGCGCATTTAAATGTTTCCTATTCCTTTGTTTTGTGAATGACCAAATACTGTTTTGATATCCTTGGTACGTACACTGATAGAAGTTTGCGCATTACTTTAATGTAAATTACATTAAATTAATTATCATGAACGCACATTAAATTTCATATACACATGTGCATTATGTTGTAAGAGCCACAGCATTATGGTCGTATCTGGAATGAATAACTGTATGAATGATCTCGATGGACTGGTGATTATAAATCCAGAAGGTGAATAATGAGAGACAGAGTAAACAAGCGAATCACCACATTAAATCTGCCCAGATTTTATCTTGTGCATTACATTTAATGTACACATATATTAAGCTCTTTTTAATGTACACGGTTACATCAAGTTTCCTGTAGCCTATAATACATTACTCTAAATTAAATTTAACCACATTTCTGACAGAGTATGTAAAGAGCTGCTGTAATTTATTCACGTCATACTACATTACTGCAGTATTGGCAAAGAACGTTTTTTGTTAAAATATTGGGTTAGTGTTATACAAGAATATTTAATTTGCTTTGGGACAATGAGCATACTCGTAGGTTTTGGAAAACTGTTTCATGTGGTTTTGCTCTGTAGCATTTTTGCTGCTGCAGACCACTAGCTTTATTACGTCTCTCTACGGAGTCGCGGTGAGACATGGAGTCGGCAAGTCGTATGTGGGAGCGGGAAACGCCTGACTGCATCCATGGTCTGTATTCCCTGTCCCCCGTTTCACTTTTCGTTATCTGTAAAGGCCTAGTCCGACTCCATCCCGTGTCGTTCATACGGCGTTTCGGAAGGATTGAACATTTTAGTTGAGAACTTTTTCCCCGTGGCCACAGATATGAGAGCAAACTTAAGTCAATTTTTGGCGAAAGTGGGATAAGTACTGAAACTACAAGTACAAAGTACGACAAAAAAACGTTGGGAAATATAACTTCACATCACTAATCAATAACTGCTAAATAATGTAAACCTTGTTGTCTCCAAACAAAGATTTTTGACTTAAGAAATTTTACCCCGTAACCACAGATATGTGGCGCATCTGTAGGTTCTCGCACCAGTTCGAAGAAATCCTCGAACAAAGGTGAAGTGGCAGAATCTTTGGTTAAATGAGCGAAGCGAGAGGATGTTCGTGAAAGGTTTCAAGTTTTGTAGCCACAAACTTTTAAGCGGTGAATGACAACATTGGCAGTGCTTTAAAAGGACATGCAAATGTTTCTTGAAAACAGACAAAAAGTCCATAAATTATAACCGATCAATGTGATTATAAGCAGAGCAGTAGTAACAGAGAGGGAAACGTACTAGAAATCAGTCCTCATGCTAAGGATGAAATCACAGATGCCTTTTTGGTAAAGTGACAAATATTTTTACAATGAAAAGGAGGAAGAAAAAAAAGAAAACTTACCACGTAAATAAATGAAACATTTTATTAATCCAAACAAAAATACTATAATTATTCTTACATACCTGTTAATTATTTAATTAAACGAGTATTTATACATTGAATATTTATTGTCAATATAACATTTTCTAACAATATATTGGAAATTTCGGAGCAAGAAACATCCTTCATTTTGGATTTTACGATAAATAGTGTATCTAGAGAATCAACGTTCAATCGTGATTTCTCACCTGAACAAATAGATTATCACATTAGTTATAAAATGTCGAAAAGGACAGAAGGATTCTCTTCCAGGAAGGGCAGAACCTACAAAAGGACTGTCCTCCCTAAAGGTCGAGTGTACACCTTATCTAAGAAGGCATGCTAAAGCTTCCTGAAAACAAACACAAAGTCGATAAATTATAATCGATCAATGTATTTCTAAGGGGAGCAGATGTAAACGTGCTAGATACCAATCCTCATCCTAAGGATGAGAACAGAACGGGCTGGAGTCGGGATCGGGATGCCTTGGGTAGGAAGGCGGAATGCCTTTGGGCCCCTTCCCACGTGAAGCGGGTGGCGCGCCACGCAGCAGCGGGCCGCGTAGCAGAGCATTGGTTTGAATGGAGGCCTTCCCACGTGCAGCGGGTGGCGGCTGCTGCGGCAGCAGACGCCGAACTCCGGCCACCAGAAGCGCAGGAGTGGCCGCGCGCCACCGCTAGCAGAACACAGCTTTAAATGGGAGCCTTCTCACTGTGCCGCCGGTCGCGGCGTTCTACCTGCTCGGGTCCCTTTGTTCGTCGTCGCCGGAGGGTCGGCGAAACCTACCCCTCCAGACCCCACCCCCTTCCACGGCGGGCGGCGGTGCGGCCGTGACTCCGGCGGTGGCTCCGGCGGTGGCTGCGTCGGAAGAGCTATGCTCCTTGAACGAAGCGCGCGGCGGCCGCGCCGTGTGAAGCGGGCCTAAATGGGAGCCTTCTCACTTGCCGCCGGTCGCGGCGTTCTACCTGCTCGGGTCCCTTTGTTCGTCGTCGCCGGAGGGTCGGCGAAACCTACCCCTCCAGACCCCACCCCCTTCCACGGCCAAGTTGAAAGTAAGAGTGCGCGGTCAGTGCTCTTCACAGGAAATAGTACGCTGCGGTTTCCTTATTTATAAAACCATGCTTTAAAATAATGTTTAAAATATTTTTCAATCAAAGATGTCTATGTTGGTAGTAAGTAAAAACATGTTAATTTAAATAAATTTCGAAATATATTTCCATTGTAATATGTTGGGAACATATTTATTTATTGCCTTATCGCATTGTTGAATTTGGGGAGAAGGGAGTGTATCGTTTAACTTCCCCTCCCCCCTTCGTGGATCCATCACTTGGTCCACGGTGCTACAGTTTACTTGAGAACCGGCTCCTTGTAAAAATTGCATGTGCGGCGAATGTATTTTATATTTAAAATAATGGTAAAAATTAATGTACAATTACATCTGTAGAGGTATCACTTCCTTTCCGCCGCTACGAAATCATGTTAAGAGCATTTCGACGATGTACTGTGCTCAGATAATGCTTGTGTATAGTAATTTCAAACACTATAATGAATTTTTATTATTGTTTTCTATTTTCCCTTACATATTTTGAAAAAAAAAACTACATGTATAGATATAGATTTTACTTTTTTACTACAGTAAATTCTGTTTCCTAGCAATGAGATATAAAATATAACTTACGTAAAAGTTATACAACCCAATGCAACAAATACAAATTTATAGAGAGTGAAAGGAAAATTTGGCTGCGTGTCATGTATATTCATGTTTTACGAAAAAATTCTTAGGAGCGTGTGACGGCAATATCCAATGTGCATTATTGGAAATAAGGAGCGTTCCGCTCACAAATTATGTATCGGCAAAGATTTTATATACTGTGTGATAATTTATATAAGCCTTAAGAATATTTCATTAAACTTGATAGAAGAAAAAATTCGGTGGGGATAGTTGTATTTTCAAGTTTTATCAAGAGTTTTTGCACCTCGTCGCGTTACCGACGCAGCGGACGTCGTAATCCTCCCTCTTCCAAGCGCAGTGGCGGCGGCGGTGGCTGCGGCGGTGGCGTCGTCTGAAGAGCTCTGCTCCTTGAAGGAAGCGCGCTGCGGCCGCGCCGTGTGAAGCGGCCCTTAGTGAGGAAACGCGGGCTGCAGTGGGTGCTGGCCCGTGGGAGCGGTGCCGTCCGGGAGACAGGTGCACTCCGCGGGGGAGGGGAGGAGAGGGGGAGGTGGCGGCGGCGGTTGAATGCCTCGTGTGCAAGTGACGGGGGCGGCGGAGGCGGCCAGACGTCTGAACAGCAGTGTGGGGCTGTGCGGTGCGGCACTCCGCGTCCGAAACCGGTTTCTCCTCCTCCCCCCTCATTCCCCCTCCCCCGCTCCCCTCGTGAAGGGCGCCGCCGCCGCCGCGGTGCGGTCTGACCCCATATGGGCCGAACGGGCCGAGCGCCCGGAAAAACGGGTACTGGCCGAGTCGGCAGCGGCGCTGATCTAGTACACCACAACTTGGAGAGAAAAAATTCGTTATCCGCGCACGTTTTCTTGAGCCCCTCATTTCGCTAGAGGCCAGACGAGTGGGGACTTAGATATTTTGACGACAGGAATACCAAATCTTTTAGCTGGTTTTTCGACGCAAAATATGTTCTATTACACGAGAGCGAACATTTGTGGTTATCAAATGTTTATCAACGAAGCTCGTTCCTACAATTTATTCTTTATTAAACTCATGTTGGTAAAGGAGTGGGGGGGGGGTAGGTAGTCCGGGGCTCAAGAAAACGTGTGCGTATAATACAGAGGCTGTAATGGAAGTACAGTATCAATAAAGCGCGAATGAAAAAAATAATATTGAATTAAACAGGACTTTTACGATGATATAACATAACTTAGTACTAAGGGAAAATATTAAAGCTAGGTATGCCAAAAAGGAAATATATGTAGTATGATTAAAGGGCGAATGAAAAAAGAAAATAAAATTAAACAAGACTTTTACAATGAAAAACCATTAGTTAGTAACAGGGAAATATTAAAGTAAGGAGGGAAATATTAAAGTTTGTTACAGCAAGATGGAAGTACAGAATGCATTACGCGCGAATGAAAAAAATTAAACAAGACTTTTACTATGCAAGAACATTAGTATTTACGGGACAAAATATTGATGTATTCCGAAGTTCATACATTTTAACTACATAATTAGATTAACCTATTATTATATCATAGTTATTGAGAATAGCCTCGCCTCCTGTAGCTGCTGAAGTTATGTCAGTAGCGCAATGTTACAAAATTAGTAAAAATAAATTCTCGATTCTACTAAAGTACTGTGGAGAGAAAGAAAGAAAACGAAAAGTTACAGAGATCAGTGCGTTCTTTTGCACTACAGATTTCGGCATTCTATTTTCAATTGAACGTTGTTATATTTTGTGTGTTGGAATAATTAATCTACTCCAAACCAATATTCATGTTCACGAAAAACTCCAAAATGCCGTTAGTGTTCGTAATGTTTTCAACTCTCGCATGCTTCCTTCCCTGGTTGTGGCGATGGATTAGTCATCCTACCCACGTTCTGTATCCAGAGACCACTAAAACTGCCCAACGAACAAAAACGTGACTGTGATCAAGGTAGCCAATACTGATAACAATGGCTTTTTCAAAACAGTAGTCAGCATCGGTTCGGTTTACCATGTGAGTAGAGGTGATTTGTTTATGTGAAATGCAGTTTCTTGCGATATTTTCCAGAAGTACTTCAGTCTTTGATGTTTATTCCGATATGATTAACGGTCAACAGAAGAATCTGCAGGTGTTGGAAACTGCGTGTAAAGGAGCTTAATGCTTAGAAATGTTGTTCGTCGAAAATTAAGCTTGATTTAAACGAATTCTTCAAATACTATGTAGTTTACCTTTCTGTAAACAAAACTAAGTTATTCATGTACTAATTATGAAAACAAGACTTTGTTATATTCGCAGTGTTTGAATATGTACGTGTAAGGTTTTGATTCATTCCAATTCGTATAGCGTAAGTTTTAAGTCGTATTGTTCCCTTGTACAAGGTGGTTCAAATATGACCGGGACTGATTTTTTTTCAAATACCCCGACATACGCATTAACTGCGCCGCCTGGAGAGAATCTAGCCACAACCCCCCACCTCCCTCCTTTGCAGGTTAGAACCTGTTCAGTCGCGTCTGGGTCTTGCTAGAACGATGAGTGAACAAAAGGTGCCGCGGTGCGTGGAACAACGCATTATCATCAAATTTCTCGTTGGAGAAAACGTTCAACCGTCGGAAATTTTGCAGAGACTCAAAAAACAGTACAGGGAAGAGTGCCTCTCACGGACCCGTGTGTTTGAATGGTGTCAGTGTTTCAGAGAGGGACGAGAGCGCGTTGAGAATGAACCTCATAATCGTCGGCCGCGAACATCCATAACCCCAACTGGATGGGTGGGACTGGATGGGGACTGGATTGGTGTTATCCATGTAGACTTTCTTACAGAAGCTAACACCATCAATGCAGCTTATTATTCAGCACTTTTGGAAACAGAAATCAAAGAAAAGATCCGATCCAAACGGAAGAGAGGTGGGAAACGGGTAGCATTCCTTCAAGACAATGCACGGCCTCATACTGCTAAAACAACCATGGCAACCCTCAGCAAATTGAAGTGGGACCTTCTACCACATCCGCCGTACAGTCCAGATTTGGCCCCAAGTGATTTTTACCTTTTTGGACAGCTTAAATCACATTTGCAAGGCATGCGATTTGCGGATAATGACGCAGTCATCCACAGTGTTCGGGAGTGGATATGCCGACAACCAAAAGACTTTTATGAAAAGGGCATTAGGATGCTCCCAGGACGTTGGAAAAAATGTATAGAATCTGGAGGGGAGTACTTTGAAGAATGACATGTACAAATAAATTTTTGCTAATAAAGTATTTCGTAAAAAAAATCAGTCCCGGTCATATTTGAACCACCTTGTATTCGATCATGCGTCGCCTGCTGTTAGCTTTGTTTACTGGAGTAGTTAATTCTAATGAAGTTACTAGGAAATGAGGGCCGTATTGATAGTCAACTCTAAAGAAATAGTGGATTAGTCAAGCAATAAGATGGCTTAATGTTTCTCATGAATGCGGAAGAAGTGCTTCCGGAAGCGTGGTATTAATCGCGCAACTTTTCTTGACCAATGACCTTGCTTCCCCCTCTCTGGCGGAATAAACAGTTGAAGGCAAAAGCTCGCAGCGAGCACTGATGACAACATTGCAAACACAGATTCACTGGTGCGAAATAGAAACGATTTTCTGTTGAAGACGAGAACTTCTATCCGCGATTTTCTCCAAAAAAATCTAATGAAATGACCGAAGCAGATAAAGATCTATCACAGGAGATACCTCAAAGTCATGAGAAAGTTAGAATGCAATCAATGAGAGAGTTGCAAAGACCTGACTGATTCTCCACAGATTGGCCTTGCTTCATAAAACCTAGTGGCCGATTTCGTAACTAATACCCCCTCTACCAGCATTTCTTCAATCAATCAGTCAAGAAAACTTGCGCAAGTGATAATGTGTTGTTGCCACCAGCAACCCTGTGACGTGGTGTGTACATACTCGATATTTTTCGTTCAATGGATGTCAAATATGACTTCTGCTCTTTCCAAATTGATAGTCATTGTAGCCTACAGTTTCATTTTTTATCACATATTTCTATTGTGCCGTTTCGAACTACGAATGATATTGCGTAAGACTGAATTAAAATTATTCGGTTTAATCAGTCATATTTTCCTGCAGTTGAAGTGCGCGCTGTAGACTAATAGTATTAAAGTGGTAAACAATTGATGTATTGAAAACATTTATGGGAACACGTGATCTCCTTACACGAACGAGACCCTGCCTGTCCTGTGAGAATAAGAGCTTTAACCTTTTTTAGGTAAATTACTTTTGTATATTCATTACGCCATTTTATATTTTGTTTTTTAAATATTAAACTTTTTCCCTAGAAATTTTGAAAAACACATCGTGAAGCCTTTTAGGATATGATGGAAAACAACATGAAATTCTAATTGCATTTCTACAATTTTTTTAAGGTGAAAGTTTGAACTATCTACAGCTTGTCCATACGGGCACGCTAGGCCCGTAGGGGTTAATAATAATATTTGGTCACTAATTGTTAGTGTTTACTGTGAATTTGGACCTAATGAGGCATGACACGGCCCCACTGCCCTGCCGCCGACGTTATTCCTCTGTTCGCCAGTCCCCCTCCCCTTTCCCCTCTCCCACCCCTTCGCCGCTCGAGACCTCACTACAAGGCAGCATGGGCCGTGCAGAGAGGAGCACTCGTCGTTCTGGCTGGGAAAGAACAACCTACACACAAAGTACCTCACCGCTGTACTCCGGTTTAATTATAGGGATTTCTGATTTTTAATCAGCTGGGCGCGGTTGTCCAATCGCAACTTAATGTTTGGTATTCACGTATCGATTGGATAACCGCGTCCCTGTTAATTAAACGTCAGAAGTCACTATAATTAAATCGGAGAGTAGTTGTGATTAAAGTGCTGCATGTTAGTGGTACAAACATCACACCAAAGATTCGTCAGCCAGTCCGAGGAATAGAGACCAGTCAGAAAGACGAATTATGGGAGTTGTGCGAAACCCAGCCAACGTACTATTTTCATATGCACGCGTACTTAACGCGGCGGCGATGGTGTGACCGGACTGTTATACCCAAGCTCGCGGGTTCAAACCCGATCGAAGCCGTGGATTTTTAGGGCGACAAAAATCCTTCGTACGCCTTCCTTCGGAGGGGAAGTAAAGCCGGCTGACCCATGTTAGTAGATTTACTTGCATGTAAAAGATCCTCAAGCCTAAATGACGCCTCTGAGCCAAATTCAAATCGCCTGTTTCTCGCCCAAGAAATACCTCCTTTCTCTGCTAGTTGATGAAAGGAGCGTAGCGAAATTTGCGTGGTCAGACGGAAGAGCGGGCCTGATGGCCCGAGTCTCGCCACGTAAAACAAGGCAAATTCAATTCAATTCAATACTTAATCAGGAGCTACATTACAGAGTTTTAGCGCAAAGTGTAAACTACTCGTATTGTTCGATTTAAATATAGTGACTCCTCAGGGTCTGAAGCTGGAAGGAGAGGGGTACATGGTCATCCGATCAGGGGCTTAAATACCAACAATTTATGACGTATCGAAGCTTCAAATTGGATGAGTGTTCCTCTGTCCTTCCAGCTCACGACCTGGAAGGGATTCTGGAACTCAAGAAAACGTGCGCAGATTATCTTCTCCCCCATACGTCACATACAGTTTTTTACAGGTTTTTGAGTAAATAAATCTAAATCTAAATCTACACTTCAATCGAACAAATAGAGATGTTATTGCCCGATTTAAATATAGTGATTAGTGACTGATCATCCATCACATGTGACGCGGGTATCCTGTCGGTAGATTCAATATTACCAAAAGCATCATCCCAAAAGTCGTAACGAAGCTTCTGATTGGATTACTGCGTCCAGCTAATGATCTGTCACAATTGATTACATTTTATGTCGGACAATTTACATTAAGTTAAGTGACGGATCTAAAAGCTATAACGTCTAATATTTAGGCCTAAAGTACGATCTTGTACCTTCTAAATAGTGGTTGCCTATATGAATATCTATAGTCACCTTACAAACGGCAAAATGGGCGCGTATAAATAGCAGAGATTGCATTTTTCAAACTCCGATAAACTGATTCTCGTATGCGAGGCAAATACAGTTTATCCTTTCCTACGCTACAAGTGTGGAAAGGATGAATAGAAAATGTTCGAAAGATGACCGATAAGAAATTCTGGAAAAAATGTAGAAATCAGATCTTCGTTAGGTTGGGTCGTACGCTGATAACTAAGAACCGCCAGTTTATGAAAAATCATATATTTTAGTCATGAGCTTTATAATATCCTAATTATAAGAAGTCCACAAAACACAATCACACGAACTGAAATTCGGTGATTTTATATAGCATATAAAATTATTTTATATAGCATTTATGTGGCAATATATAAATCCGTCTTTAGGGCATTTTGTGTTAATGCATCATATTTACATTATATTTAAGTTACTATTCATATTTTATTGCGGTTTTGTTCATAATGTGGCATATTTCTCTTGGAATTTCAATTAATATGCATATTTGTGTACTCAAACCGAAAAGTACTTCACAAATGTGAATGCGAATGCTTTTCATGAAAATTGTGGGAATGTCTTTCGTTCGTTGCAGCAGTGTTTTTTTTTTTTAACGTCTTTTAGATGTTATCATGGCGCTGGAACCCGGGAACGGTTTGTGCGATTACAAAAGTCGTAATTTATCTTTGATAAAGAATTTGTGGCAGTGGAAATGATACGTTGACGATGTTACAGAAGAAATAATTATATTTTACATCAAGAAATTATCGCTGAGATACTAAGTGGAGACAAAAAAAGCATTTAAACATTTTGTAATTGTTCATGAATACATAATTGTTACAGCATATTTTATTAGTTCTGGTGCATATTTTACACATGGTAGAACATATTTGTATGCATATTTCTCTCTTTTGAGCCGCATTAACATCCGAGCCTTACTGATAACGAGCGCTGGTATTAGTTATTCCCTACAATCTCAAGAAAACGTTAATCAAAAACGCAGACTGAATTATCATCGTGTAGGACCATCAAATGTAAAACTTCTTTCATAACTAAGATTGGTTTACTGTTGTCTCACACCACGGTTCAAATATCTCACCATTTGCTTACTCTTTGATACATTATGCAACTTCTTCGTTGAACGCTTAAGGTGCTGATTTTGCTGTAATGCACAACGCAATGCCGTAATTGCTAAAGCTCATCTGAACTTCGTTCCATACGTCCGTATAACGTCGTTAGTCACGTGACGTATGGAGTATAAAGATGCCTCGTTAGGCGCAAGGCTAAAGATTCCTACTTCGATTTTTTTGAAGTGGTCGATGACATCATTTTTACACCTCCTAGCTTATAAAATGAATATTTTTAATTAATTCGCAAACGTCCATCTAAACGGCGCTCGTGGCCTCATAAACGTGCTTACCACTATTAAAAAAAGATTCGTTTTATGAGGTAGGAGTTGCAACAATGACCTAATCATCGGCCACTTTAAAAAAAATCGAAGTATAGAAGAGAATTCAAGTAACTGCGTTGGGGTAACGAAATGACTTAGGGAACATTTGTTCGTCTAACAGAGGAGAAGACGGCGGTGTGATTTTTTTTTTTTTTTTTTTTTTTTTTTTTTTTTTTTTTTTTTTTTTTTTTTTTTTTTTTTTTACCGCACGAGATGACTTGCTGTGTATACACAGATCAGTGGCCCCGCCCCACTGATTCCTAGCGCTATATATAGAGGAGCGCAGCTGCTCTGGGACTTGTCACCGCTGACGAAGGCGGCGACTCAACTCTTCGGCTGCCTTCACGCCTCCCGCGTCATCGGGAAGACTCGCGGAGGAGATTCAACTCCGGTGGTGGTGGTGGTGGTGGTGGTGGTGATGGTGGTGGTGGTGGTGGTGGTGGTGGTGGTGGTGGTGATGGTGGTGGTGGTGGTGGTGGTGATGGTGGTGGTGGTGGTGGTGGTGATGGTGGTGGTGGTGGTGGTGGTGATGGTGGTGGTGGTGATGGTGGTGGTGATGGTGGTGGTGATGGTGGTGATGGTGATGATGGTGGTGGTGATGGTGGTGATGGTGGTGGTGGTGATGGTGGTGGTGGTGATGGTGGTGGTGGTGATGGTGGTGATGATGGTGGTGGTGATGGTGGTGATGATGGTGGTGGTGATGGTGGTGATGATGGTGGTGATGGTGGTGGTGGTGATGATGGTGGTGGTGGTGGTGGTGGTGGTGGTGGTGGAGTATTCCCAGAGTGGGCTCCAACCCCACAATCACTTGTAGTAGTACCGGGAGAGATGACTCAGGGTGTCAACTGATGTCAGTCCTTCTGACCGGGAGGTTCTAGGTTCGGGTCCCGACGGTGGCAGGATTTTCGACACTACCTTGTCAGCTACGTGGAATTCAGTCGCTGCCTGGAGGAGAATTCTAGCGGCTGGTTGCTCTGATCGGTAGTTTTCCGTGGTTTCTCCGATCAACACCAGGCGAATGCGGGAGTAATACTCCAACAAACGGGCAACGGACTTTTTACTATGGAAAAATTAAATTAATGGATTTTACATGTATAATATAGTTACAAAATACATTATGAAGGTTTTTGTATGTACCTCTAAATGACTGGCTCTCACATCAGACACCATGCGCCTAGGCTCTCACACCAGACGTATTTGCGATCTAGGGTTCATGTACATTTCAGTAAAGTAATGCAGACATTTCTGACAGTTATGCGTCTTTGACAGGCCCCACATTTTGTTCGTGTTTCGGCGAAATTCATATTACGCGATACTTGGAAACGAGTATTTACTGCCCCGGGTGGTGAGGCACTGCCTCCTTTGTAAGATACTCCGGGAGACCGTACAAAGGCGGGTGGGCCGGCGCTGCGGGCGATTTGGCGCAGGGGCCAATCAGGGCGCGGTCAACGCGCACCTCGCGTGGACCACCCGCCGTTCCCACGGCGGTCGCCCCAACCACCGGCAGTCGCCCACGCGGATTCCCGCGCGCCGGCTACCTGCACCTGAGGATTTGGCTCACGCCCCTCTACTCCGTTTGCTCTGATGGGGAGGCGCTAGGGTTTGATTCATTGATTAGAAATACCGGGAGAGGGGGCTCTGGGCATCTACTGAGGCCACTGCAGTCCCTTTGACCTAGGTTCGAGTCCCGACGGTGGCAGGATTTTCCTCACTGGCTTGTAAGATAGGTAGAATTCAGTCGCTGATTCGAGGAGAATTCTAGCCGGCTGCTCTGATCGGTAGTTTTCCGTGGTTCCTCCGATCAACACCAGGCGAATGCCGGAGCAGTACCCTACCACACGGGCCACGGACCGCGCGCGATCTTTCCTACCTATTCATTCTCCTATCGTCTCCCCTTACAACACTGACACGCACTACGCAAGCACACATGCCGGTCGGGAGCTTAGAGCTTGCCCTGGCTCGGACGGACGGACGGTTAGGAAAAATTCCTTTTCTGGTATTAGGATACCCCAATCGTGTAATCCTGTTGCAATGTCGAAATTGATTTTCCGCAGCATTACATAAGTTTCCCTATCCTATGTATATTACCCGTGCATACATAGGTGCGTATACAGCAAAGTAAAAAGTTCACCAGACAAGAGGGCCTGGAAAGGTCGCTGCCTCCCGCCTTGTTTTACTGGGAAGGGTGGCTCAGGGCATCAAGTGATGTCACTGCAGTGCCTCTGACCTGGAGGTGCTAGGTTTGAGTCCCGACGTTGGCAGGATTTTCGACACTAGCTGGGTAGATAGGTCGAGTTCTGTCGCTGTCTGGAAGAGAATCGCTGCCGGCTGCTATGATCGGTTGTTTTCCGTGGTTTATCCGATCAACACCAGGTTAATACCGGAGAAGTATGGTACCCCAACCAACCGTGCACGGGCAGCGCGCCATCTTTCCTTACCTTTCCTTGTCCTTTCGCCGCCCTTTACTTACACACACTTATATACACTACACTACCACACAAAGCGGGTGACCAGTCGTGAGCTTTTTCTTTGGTCCCCTCCACAGTAACCCTGTGGAGAAGGGGAATTTATTTACTTTAAATTTTTACATTAACCTGCTGCCTTGCGGCTTAAGCAGGTAGAGGAGGAGCTTTTTCTTACAGCTAAGTTTTACATACTAGTCCTTAAGTTAACTTACATGCACTTTGGCATTTCTAACTTATACTAAGATCGGTTTTGTCAATACTATAATACTACAGAGCTTGTTATTTTACGGACGAGATATTTTTTCTTCTTTTTCTCTACATTCTCACATCATTCATACGTGTTCATTCATACATCATTCAGTCGTGAGCTTAGAACTTGTCCCGGCTGGGGCGGTGCCCCATTGGCGGGAGACACCCGATACCGCCACCTCTCGCGCTAAAACACGCAGTGGCATTACGGGACGGATGACCTTAGCAGTTGACGCGCCCTGAGTCATCAATAAATCAATCAATCAATGATAAAGAAAAAAGGAAAGAAAAAGAAAGGGGGAGGCCTTGTTTAACGCCCACGGGAAAGCAGAATGTGGGCGCCTCTGGTTCGCGGCGGTGGTTCGGGGTCGGGCGGGTCGGCTCAGCTGGGTCGAGCGAGGCGGGGCGGCGCCTGGCGGTATCGACCCTCGCCACCCCCTTCCCCTTCCCCCCTTCCCCCTGCCCCCGCCCCACTCCGCCGGCCAGGCGCCAGGGCGCCGCCATAGCCCGACGCAGTGCAGTGCCGTTGCGCAGCCGTCCCACCACCCCTCCCCTCCCCTCCCCCCGTCCCACACACTAAAGGGACGGACCCGTGCACGCCCCAGATTGGGGGCGCTTTCACCCCACACAAATCCCTGCCTTAAGGTCTGACTGACGCAGAAATAAAAAAAAAAAATCACTGTTTACATAATTGGACTGGATTTTTTTTTCCTTTTCGGTTAATTTTTTTGTTCTGAACAAATCTGTTCTTTTATTTTTTTAATAATAAACAATTTAAATGTTTCTGGAGTGTTTCTATGTTTCAGCAATGCACATTTTTGCATATAAATCGTTTTTTTTAAACTAAATTATTGCGGCTCTGGTATTTGGAATATCTAAGTAGTTTATTAGACAAAATATGCTTAAAATTGTCTTAAGAGCTTACTTTTCAATTTTCGTCGTCCCCTCTCCCGACCCCGTATTTATTTCTGAAGGTTTTGAATCTGCGATAAAATACGAAGTCGATCCCAAAATACAAAATCACGAACGAAATAAGAAATGGTCGTGAATCTGCGATACAATTCCAAAACTGTGTTCTATGGTTACCTTCCTGTTCGCTCTCTAAAATATGCTACATCGACAAAACATGATGTCGATGTTTGAGAGTATTTAATTCGAGTGGCCGTGATTATTCACTTACAATATTAAAAGTTAACTGAGTAAAGAAAGTAAAAAGTAATTCGAGCAATTAAAAGCCTGAGCGCTCAGGGCCATCTCAAGGGGCTGTAGAAGGTTCCGGGAACAAGAGGAAGGCCACACGCGTACGGCGCAAGCGATACTCCCTACGCTTCGTTCGCTTTTTTTTTTTGAAGCCCACAAAGGGCGAAATAATAAACCAATTTCCCTTATTTCCTAATTTCCATGGGAAAATCTAAAAATCATGAAAATAATTTTATCTTAGAGTCCTCCCTAAGCGAAATAATAAACCAATTTCCCTTATTTCCTAATTTCCATGGGAAAATCTAAAAATCATGAAAATAATTTTATCTTAGAGTCCTCCCTAAGCGAAATAATAAACCAATTTCCCTTATTTCCTAATTTCCATGGGAAAATCTAAAAATCATGAAAATAATTTTATCTTAGAGTCCTCCCTAAGCGAAATAATAAACCAATTTCCCTTATTTCCTAATTTCCATGGGAAAATCTAAAAATCATGAAAATAATTTTATCTTAGAGTCCTCCCTAAGCGAAATAATAAACCAATTTCCCTCATTTCCTAATTTCCATGGGAAAATCTAAAAATCATGAAAATAATTTTATCTTAGAGTCCTCCCTAAGCGAAATAATAAACCAATTTCCCTTATTTCCTAATTTCCATGGGAAAATCTAAAAATCATGAAAATAATTTTATCTTAGAGTCCTCCCTAAGCGAAATAACAAACCAATTTCCCTCATTTCCTAATTTCCATGGGAAAATCTAAAAATCATGAAAATAATTTTGTCTTAGAGTCCTCCCTAAGCGAAATAATAAACCAATTTCCCTTATTTCCTAATTTCCATGGGAAAATCTAAAAATCATGAAAATAATTTTATCTTAGAGTCCTCCCTAAGCGAAATAATAAACCAATTTCCCTTATTTCCTAATTTCCATGGGAAAATCTAAAAATCATGAAAATAATTTTATCTTAGAGTCCTCCCTAAGCGAAATAATAAACCAATTTCCCTTATTTCCTAATTTCCATGGGAAAATCTAAAAATCATGAAAATAATTTTATCTTAGAGTCCTCCCTAAGCGAAATAATAAACCAATTTCCCTCATTTCCTAATTTCCATGGGAAAATCTAAAAATCATGAAAATAATTTTATCTTAGAGTCCTCCCTAAGCGAAATAATAAACCAATTTCCCTTATTTCCTAATTTCCATGGGAAAATCTAAAAATCATGAAAATATTTTTTTTCTTAGAGTCCTCCCTTAATAATATTTTTTTTCAATAACTGCTACAAAATGCTAAATCTTAATTTTAATGATGCTCTGGCCCTGTTTCCAAAATGCGATTGAAAAAAATTGAAAGTGCTAAATTCTAGCATCACATCTTGGCCTCCAGGCGCGGATTCAACTGGAAGGGGAGGAGCATTGGGATGTTTCCGCGTAAAAACATTTTTGTGGTTGATAAGGGATTATGGGCGCGTCAACTGGAAAGGTTAAGTGACTACTCCGTAAGTGTAGTGAATGTTTTTATCTGGATGAGGAAATCCGGCGCTGACCTACATCGGCTGGCGGGGCATTCTTGTTGTAATTTTACTCAGATTATCCAGAGCAGTTACATTTCGTTCTCATCACATCCAAAAGACTAATCCAGTTATGAATGTCCATCATGTAAATTTCAGACTACGCACGTTTCAAACTATTTCCAGGGAGTCCGAAATGGGAATAGAAATGCTCTGTAACCCAACCCCGCCGAGATATTGTTGGATATTGTTTGGATCTGCCCCTAAACTCGTGTAGGAATAGATTCTCTATGCGGAGAAAACCAATATTTTAAATGAAATTATGATTTATATATCAAAATTCCCAATTGCCGATCCGCTGGCCGAGATCGCTAACGTAGTAGTGCCGTAGCGATCTCAGACCGAAGGATCGCGGGTCGAGTCCAGCCTCGGGCATGGTTGTATTGTGTTCGTCCTTTCACTCCCCTATCATCATCATTATCGGGTCAGCCTCAGTGTTACCATACCGTTACAAGCAATAGTAGTCGCCAATGACGTAGTAGTTGATGCGACCTTAAATAACAAAAAAAAAAAAATCTCAATTGACGGTGCACGCATCAAGTTCACGACGGTGTTCGGTAAACGGGTGAACGGTACTACTGTCTTAGCGATCTCAGCCATCCGGATCGGCACCTTTCATTATTTACTTAAATTCATTATTTACTTAAATTCATTATTTACTTAAATTCATTATTTACTTAAATTCATTATTTACTTAAATTCATTATTTACTTAAATTCATTATTTACTTAAATTCATTATTTACTTAAATTCATTATTTACTTAAATTCATTATTTACTTAAATTCATTATTTACTTAAATTCATTATTTACTTAAATTCATTATTTACTTAAATTCATTATTTACTTAAATTCAGTTTTCAAAATTTTGTAAAGTTTAGGGGATCTTCATAATTTCACGAAGCATATAGTTAATATCCGGTGATTCCCACTTGAAACGTGACAAGAACATGTTTAGCTCTTATGAAACCGCATGTAGACGCGAAATTTTATTTTTTTCGTGTAAAAATTTCACAAGTGTTTTCTGGTAGCCAACTGCTTATATATTTATTATATCTTTACCTTTATATTTTTATTAATGTATTGTATAACATTGCTCTACTTTAATTTCGTTTTTTTCTGTTACAGGTAAGTGATCGGACTTCTCTCGTCTCTCCTACGGTAAATATTTTATGTTACTTCTAAGGGTAGATGCGTTCTGAGCGACAGCAGTCGCATTCACTATGTGATGTATTCTACATGAAACATAATGTAAGCCTTCACTTCAAAAAGAGTTTAATATATTTGTCCTTTCAATTTACTGCATAAATGAAAATCACATTGTACGTGGAGGTTCTGCTGTTTCCCCTAACCCTCATCATTCGTTTAATGTATTCATGATAACCAGTCCATCAATATCATTAATTCATTAATTCATTCTAGATACGACCATAAAGCTTGCATCCTAATGTACACGTGCACATTAAATTTCATGTCGTTCATGATAATTATTTTAGTGTGCATTTTATTAAAATAATGCGGACATTTCTAACAGTGTAGGCACGTAAAAAGTGTTCCTTTCTTTCTTTTATTTATTTTATTTTCTTCTTTTTACATGACCTACAAATCGAGAGTATTATACCCTAAAGTATATAACTAGAAAGCTAAGAGATTGTAAAGCAAATAATAATACGAATCCTGAACTTCAATTATGATTAAATTATGGTAAAAATTAATTTTTAATTAATAACCCGAATCGCAATCACATTACCTCGGAAATTTCAAGCAGAAAGTGTACTCGAGCAGCTTCATGTTTGTCAGTCGCTCGTGCAACGTTTCTCAGAAAACTCGTGTCCGGTATTTGCGTAAGCTGCAAGAGTAAACACTGCGCTGGTCGCAGAGTAAACACTGCACTGATGCGGTTGTGCGGCCGAACGCCGGCGTTCGTGAATGAGGGGGCAGCTCCTGTACAATCAACGTGTGAGCTCAGTGCTTCGTCATTGGCGAGTGCGGTTTGTGGCCCCGTTGCGGGATCTTTGCGCACTTGGTTGTCTTCAGAGTTTAATAAACACCCCCCCCTAGGGCTTTTACCAGCCGACAGCTGGTTACCCTTTACAACCCTGTGGGACTCCCATTTCATCCTACACTAGACCTCTACGCACTTGCGGGCTCCTCTGATCTTTGGTTAGCAGCTCTTAGCCAGGCCCTCCGCGAGACAAGAGACACACAAACGTGCCCACGGTGGGGTTCGAACCCTTCGGACCTGAAATGCTGCGTTTGTTCACTTAACTTCTCTTAACCACCTCGGCCATCCATGTGGGTATAAACATTGTTTACTTGTTTTAAATATTATATATTTTCATTCCTCTTAGTCTTCCAAAAATTTTCGTTTTCAAGAATTATTTTCATGTTTTAATATATTTGCCTGTTATTTAAAATAAGACACGTAATTTATTAGCAATTACGTAAATTTGTATTGCACGTGTTTAATATGTTATTGTTTATAACACACACACACACATATATATATATATATATATTATATTTACATATATATTTTTATATATTTATTATTTTCGTTTCGGCCAACTAGGACCACGCAGGGCAAGCATTTTTATATATTATATATTTAAAACGTTTATTTTGGATCGTCCTAGTTTGCCTAATCGGATAGTTCTTTAAAGTATTTCTCATGTAGTGTTTTTGAGTCCGGGTGTGTGAAAATGATTTGATTGATTGATTGATTGATTGGTGGTTCTGGGCATTCCAACTGCTAAGATCATGAAGTTCATTAGCCCCGTGCACGCTTTTGTCGCGGGAGGACGCGGTGATCTTCCCCTGCGGGATGGTGATATACTGCCCCGATCTACACGTCGGGCAGCGGGGTTTCCCCTACCAGGTATCTCCCGCCTGTGGGGCACCGTCCAAGTCGGAACAAGCTCCCGAGTAGTCCCCCAACAAGTGTGGTAGTGCAGTGTTTGGAAGTAAAGGGGTTGAAGATAGGAGAAATAAGAGGAAGGAAAGATCGCGTGCGGTCCGTGGCCCGATTGTTAGGGTACTGCTCCGGCATTCGCCTGGTGTTGATCTGTAAAACCACGCAAAACTACCAATCAGAATAGCCGGTTCCTTGAATTCGTTCCGAGACAGCGACTGAATTCGATCGAATTCTCTACCTAGTGTCCAAAATTCTATCACTGTCGGGAGTGGAACCCTAGGATTTCCTGATCAGACGCACTGCAGTGCAATTGGTGCCTTGGTCACGTTAGCGTGTTCCGGGCGCGTCGATTACTCGGGCCATTATTCCCTTGAATGTAGTGCATGTTATATCCAGATGGAAGGGGTTGGTTCTCTTCTATCGGATGCGCGGTCGGACGCCCAACTTGTTAGACGACTTGTCCGTCGGTAGCTTCCGAACCCTCCGCCAGATATCTCCCCAGGGGAGAACATCCCCGCCAGCCGTGACAAGCTCTAACCTCCCCATTCTTCACCCGACGTGTGTTTTGGTGTAGTGCCTGCAAGTGTGTAGGGAGACAGAACAGGGAAACTATGCGGAAGGGAATATCCCGAGCGGATCGTGGCCGTTTTGTTAGAACACTGCCGCTGCATTGGCCTGCTATATAGACGGGAGCAGCCGGCCGCTGGATTCTCGTGCCGCCAGGCGGTTGGATCCGCCCCGACCGCGCGTGGGCCTGGGCCTGTGCGTGAGCGTGGCGAGCGTATATGGAGAGCGCGTAGGAAGCGTGCGGCGCGGAGTGGCCCTGGGATTAATGGGATTGCGGCACTTGCTCCGTACGCGCTCTGGCGGCTGGCTAGGGATTGCGCTGCGGCCAACAGCGGCGCGAGTTGGCGCGGTCTGTGTGTCTGAGCTCATCGAGAGCCGTGTGCTCCGCGGGACACGCATTCGCCTGCGTTGTCTGGCTCCGTAAAGCCCGCTATACACGGTCATTTTTGCATCATTTCTCGTCGGTACAGACAAGTTACGGACCAGACTGGATGCAATTTGTACGGAAAAATGAAGCATGCTTCATTTTTCCGTACAAATTGCATCCAGTTTGACTATGGCGCTCCTGGTGTTACTCTATGGAACTTTCTTCGATTCCGGGCCCTGGAGAGTTGCTCGAACATTAGAGCGTTTTGTGCTGTTTTGGTTGTGATTTCGTGAGGTTGAGTGTTCAGCGACGCCATTTGTGCGAATTTGTGAGTTCCGGCGGATTTTTACTTCCTCTTAATTTCGACGAAGTTTCAGTCTCTCTTTTCTGCACCGAGGATTTCACCCAAGTACAGCGTTTCTTTCTTTTACGTTCTGCTTTTACTATAGCTGAAGCCACAATAATGTGAGCTGCCGCCGTAGCGATCATTGCTTTCCTTTCCATTTCAAAATCAAAAACCACAATACTTCACACGACTATCTACCACCTTCACTGCGAATACGTAACCATCTGATCATTCTTCCCGCGCATTGCAATTGTTTACGTACGTGCGATGTTCAACTGTTTAACTTCCAGCGCTTTTTGCGGCTTGTGGAGGAAGTATTTTCATCACGATTACATACAGAGCAGAAATGATCGTGTAAAACATCGGAATCACGTTCATCCAGTTTCGGTACCGAAACAAACGCACATCCTTTTTCCATCCAGTTTCTGTACAGAAAAATGATGAAAAAATGATGCAAACATGACCGTGTATAGCGGGCTTAACGGCCGTGCCAGCATTAGGGGCTTGCAGCGCGCTCCAAATACGTGAAGCTGAAGGCCGTTGATTACTCCCGTGCACGTTCGGTGTTTTCACCAGGGGCGTAGCATCAATAGCAGTTTGGAAATGTATTTGATGAATTGGTGATATGGAAATTACGAGCCTGTGGGTGGTGTTACATACCTTGACAATATCAGCCATTTTCATTTTAAATTAATTGTCCAATGGTCCATTTGTTATTTTGTGTTTGAATTAAGTTTTGTTCCATTCGTATGCCAAACATCGCGCAGTTGAGGATTCGATTCTTCACGTGGATGAACGATTCGCTCTGAAACGCCGCCTCGCTTGGGTTGTGAATCAGATGTACAGCGATTCATTACATTCAGCGCACTCTTGAAATAGCTATCGTGTTACGAAACTTCATCTGTTTCTTTGGTGTTTGTAAGTGAACCAGATTTATTTATGAGCATTGTAGTTTTATTTAAGTTATTACCTTATTTTAATGCATGGGGCAACTGTATATTTGACCCAACTTAGGTTAGGGACTGTGCAGGTTCAATGGAGAAGGGCATGTGTTCGCAATGTACATCTTCGACGTGAAATGTTGATCATAACGCAATCCATGTAAGATTATATAATTATGGAATCGTAATGTTGTGCCGTGGACAAATTGAAAAATAAGATGAATACAGACTCTAAGATTCTCTGAAGAGGAAAATATAATTATAGAAGATCCCAAAAATATTTTCTTAGTATCATTACGAACATTATAAAACGACAGACACATTGTAATATCAAAATTTATGAGCAAAAAATCATGGGTGTGCGGTGGTCTGGGTCTTAAAGAAAGCTATTTTGGAGATCTATTCTCAAAAGAAAAAAAGTGTTAAATTTCAATAGTTACGGACTTTTAAATAATATTTACAAAATTCTGAAGACATAGGGGTAGATTTAGGGGTTTTAAATTATTTTTTCCATTTCTCGAGTTTCATATCCTAACCCAAAAATCAGGCTACGTCACAGATTTTTACCACGTTGGTGTGACAAGAATGGATTGTTATAGAATCACGAATCCATTCGAACATCCATCAATTATCTGAGGGTTATGTTTACTATTTACCCGTCGTGATCACTATAATATCATTGTTCAGAGGAAGGCAGAAGTCAACTTCTCAATCACGGTTTTGTACATTTCGTTTTCTGACAGAAAAAGACGTAGGGCAGTGGAGGTAATTTAAATTGTTGGTTAGAATGCACAAACATCCAATTTTCCAATTCGGTTATTTCACTTTGCTGACTTCTCTGACCGTTTGATGTTTTTATTTCAATATCTGTTATTAGTTTTGTTACACGTGAAAAACCGTGCATGATTGCTGTCGGAGAGTTTTGTTCAATTATACAATTCAAACAGGAATAATTAAGTAGTGGAAAGTGTAAATTAAGTGTTATTCATTTGTATTTAAACAAAAGGATTCTTCAACAATGAGCTATACAATAGATATTGATTACATGTAACCAGGGCTTGATTTCTGGCGAAATGCGATGGAATGGCGATACAATACTTCGGGAATATTATTACATTATATTATAAGTATGTTAGTATTTCTATTAAATTAATAATTAATTTTCGCCGCGTTACGGGACCTAAAATGTTATAAATCAAGCGCTGCTTTTAACTATAAAAAAACACCTAATGCAGTACGGATGCGAGGAAGATTCTACAAAATCCTGAAATTTCAATAGAGCTCCAAATAATGTGTGTTCCTGTATGTTCCGAAGGCGCCCCTTCCCCGTTGGTGGGCTGAGTAAATAGAAAGCAGAATCTGGCCAGCGGATTGGGTAATGCAATTTCAGGGCTTTTAAATCAGTTGCAAGCCTTGCGAACGCGTGGTCGTGAACGATCGCACACCCGGTTAAGCACCTCTTGGGAGAGCGGGGGGGGGGGGTGGCCGTGGGAGGCCGGGGGGAGGGGAAGGGGGAGGGGGGAGTTCGCGAGGTCAGGGGGCCGCTGCGCGAGCACAATGGACAACGGCGGCGACAACGGGACGGGGCTGCCCCCCCCCCCCCCCTGCACCCACGCACGGCCGCAGATCTCACCTGCGCTCTTGCTCACCACCCTCGCCCTCGCATTCGCTCTCGCCCTCGCCTTCGTTCTCGCTTTCGTTCTTGCTCTCGTTCTCGTTTCTCGCCCTCGCGCTCGCGCTCGCCCTCGCCCTCGCCCTCGCTCTCGCGCTCGCTCTCGCTCTCGCTCTCGTTCTCGCGCTCGCTCTCGCTCTCGTTCTCGCGCTCGCCCTCGCGCTCGCCCTCGCGCTCGTTCTCGCGCTCGCCCTCGCCCTCGCCCTCGCCCTCGCTCTCGCCCTCGCTCTTGTTCTCGCATTCGCTCTCGCCCTCGTTCTCGCTTTCGTTCTCGCTTTCGTTCTCGCTTTCGTCTCGCTCTCGCTCTCGCCCTCGCTCTCGCCCTCGCTCTCGCCCTCGTTCTCGCTCTCGCCCTCGCTCTCGCCCTCGTTCTCGCTCTCGCCCTCGTTCTCGTTCTTGCCCTCGTTCTCGCTCTCGCCCTCGTTCTCGCTCTCGCCCTCGTTCTCGCCCACGTCCTCGTTCTCGCTCTCGTTCTCGCCCTCGCGCTCGCGCTCGCGCTCGCCCTCGCTCTCGTTCTCGCTCTCGCCTTCGCCTTCGCCCTCGCTCTTGTCCTCTGTGACCGGGAGGTCCTAGATTCGAGTCCCGACGGTAGCAGGATTTCGACGTTTCTCGACGCTAGTATGCCCAGTCACTGACTGGAGGAGAACCTTCTACCGGCCGGCTGCTCTGATCGGGAGCTTTCGGTGGTTTCTCTGATCAACATCAGACGAATGCCGGAGCACTAGCCTAACAAAAGGGCAACGGGCCGCGCGCGATCTTTCCTACCTCTTCCTTCTCCGTGTCCTCTCTCCTCACACAGTTGCACTAACATGCACTGCACTAACACACACGCCGGGAGACCGGTGCCCCGCTGGTCGGAGATACCTGGTTAGGGAAAACCTCGCTAGCCGACGGTGGGTCGGCGCCGGATCTCGCCATACAGTGGGGGGGGAAGACCACCTCCGTTTGCTGTCAGACGCGTTTTCATATTGCATATCTTGCCATCGCTCTTTTCTGCTTAGAATTTTTCGGGGTAGTGTTTTTTCCAACTTTGTAATGTTTCGTTTCGGCCACAGCGTACCTCCGGAAGCTGGTTCTTTTCAAAAATAATTTTATAGTCTCTTAGCATTTCGGCAAAAACTAGCTGGGCCTCTGGCGCCTGCGTTTCGTTACTGCTACTCATATTCGAATACAAAGAACAAAACATTGGTCTTGCTCCGCACAAATGCGCGCGACGCGCCTAACGTATGTAACCTCTTTGTTACTCAAGAAACCAATTTTTAAAACTCTTAGCCTGCACTATCTCTTGTTCACGACATGCAATTGCTCGCGAGTCATGAGTAAGTTCTTCGGAGAAGTTTTTATTTATACGAAAAGGAGCTTCTGCTCAGTGCTGCGGAGTAGACTCACTTTGCTCCAGAGCAAGTGCTCATTTTTATTCATATGACCCCAACATAACAGGACATGATAAGAGGTAAAAAGACGAACACAAACAGGAACCATACGCGAGGCGGGACTCGAACCCGCGATCCTTCGGCCCGAGATCGCTACGGCACTACTGCCTTAGCGATCTCTGCCACTGGATCGGCTTTATAATTCACTTTTATTTCTTTCGCACACTGTTCGACAGGAAATTAGAGATTTGAAGGAATCGATAAGATTTTAGGAATGTAATATAATAAAAAACTCTGAAATCTTTCCTTTTATTGTCAATAGTTAGTTTGATTCATGAATGATACGTTGATTTTTGCTTTCAAGAAGAATGGGTTATTTTTCACTAAACAATCCATTCATTCTAAAGACGAAAGTGTCACTATTGCTAAAGGTATACAACGGTAAACCGTGAAACTCCTAAAATGGTGAGTGACGGTTTTTCGTCTCTCGATTCATCAACGGCGTAGTGCGTTTATGTTTGGTGAGATACCAACTGTCAGATTGCATCATTTCGATTTGGACTTTCTCTATTCTTATCTAACCACGTCACGTGGAGTAACGCTTCTTCATTCGTGTATGTTAGACAAACGTGACCGGTGTATTGAGTTAAGCTGGGTTCAATCGGAAATAAGAGTATATTGTTCGTACTGTGGATGTTACTGACTAGGAGAGACTTTAAACTACGTTTGACTGTAAAGTAAGTGACAATTATTTTTAAGTAAAAAAATACTCTGCACACTGAAAAATATAGAATGAAACACATTTATGATGCAGTTGATTTTCTTTACAGTCATATTGTGTACAATCCAAGAACCATTTGCCATTGGACATAATTTATGGTTGAAGTTAAGAGTACTAAATTTGATTGTAAATTGTGATTTATTGACCGTAGAATTTATGTCTCCTATTCATATTACGAATTACATTGTTTAAAAATGGTTTTAAATTTTTGACTTGACTTATTCCGAATTAATTTTCCCTCCTAGGAAAAACAGAACTACAGTCCTGATTTAGAGACCTTAGACTCCATCGCCTGATTATGTCGACGTTTATTCGTGTATTGGATGTGTTGCGAGTGTAGAATTAAGTTATTTAAGAAATCAGTAGGAAATGTTGTGACATGAGTCTGGTAGGCTTAGTGGTGCAATCGTACGAATCACCACACTCGTACGATTTCCACGTGTGCCATACACTATTTATTATCTTTACAAACGTTCCCTTCATTTTAATTATGTATACAAATCACTTACTTGGATACCGCGTTGCATTAAGGTCTTTAGCTGCTGATGCATTCAAACAAAAGCTGTTTTTTTTTGTTGCATTCTTAGTTTGATCTCGACATTTGAGCATCGTCTTACATGTAGTAGTGCCAAAAATCAAAATTTCAGCTCGCTGTTCATGCCCTAAAAGCAGGAGCGGATCGAAGCGTTCATTTTGGAGGGGCGCATCATTGATTTTTGGTACATAATAAACATTTGTTAATATATTTTATTATTTTTGTAGTGAATATAAGACACTTTACAATATTTTTTTTAAAATTACATAATTTAAACATAAATAAATATTTAAATAATTTTTGCCACATAAAAAGGTATACATGTGCTTGGCAGGGCAGCCCTTGAACGGGCTCAGGTCTAAAGGCGACGACCCTGCCTCGCGATCGAACCGTTTATTTTGGAGGGGGGGCATCATAGATTTTTGGTACATAATATACATTTGTTAATATATTTTATTATTTTTGTAGTGAGTATAAGACACTTTACAATATTTTTTTAAATTACATAATTCAAACATAAATAAATATTTAAATAATTTTTGCCACATAAAAAGGTATACATGTACTTGGCGGGGCAGCCCTTGAACGGGCTCAGGTCTAAAGGCGACGGCCCTGCCTCGCGGCCGTGGGTTACTGGGGTACGTGTAGGTAGCACGTAGACATCCCCAGGCCGTATTCTTCTCAACCTGAGAAGTGAATTTTCTCATCGTCACACAGAAACATACACTGGGACACGACAATGAAAACGCACACTATAATTTTGCCTGACCGGTAATCGAACTCGGGGCCACGTAGTGCAAAACAAATTTGCTGACCAAGAGCTAACCACGAGGGGAAAAAAAGGCAACAAATGAAAAATCTAGGCCTTTGGGGGGGGGCATGCCCCTTCCCCCTGGATCCACCACTGCCTAAAATAAATCCACTTTCACTGCTGACTATCTAAAACTCTCCTACGCCGATCACTCGCTTCAATCCACTTGTCGGCGTGGAAGTGCCCGCTGTATATTGAAGAGACCTCACTTGCCGAAGTGAACACAGGATGATCCCTTGGCAGATGCGTAAAAAGCTCTCTGAGCTGCTCTTTGGGCAACTGCAAAGGGCCTTCCTCGAAATGTGCGGTTTCCGGTCCGTCGTAGTTCCCTTCCGCTCTGTCGGGGGCGTAGTAGGAAGGCCACAGGAATGCTTCTACGGGCGTGGGGCCGCGTGGGTGGAAGGCGATGACGGTGCGTTGGATGTAGTGAATTGCCGGCCGAGAGGGAGGCGGGACGGAAGGGGATCTGCGGTGGTCTTCGAACGCTTGCAGGACGTCCTCAATCGCCGCTTTGCGCTCCTCGTCCCGATTCGCTGCTGCTGTGTTCGCCTGTGGGGGCGTTCTGGGCCGCGGGAGCCCGTCTTGAGGGTTTGCCAACAGGTACCACACAGGTCGCCGTTGCTTTCCCCTCGCGCGGCACCTGCGCCCTCTAGGCATGTCTGAAACACGCGAAGCAGCAAGACAAATTAAATTGCGATCCGTACATTTCAAAAGTAAGGAACACCGTTTCCACTTTCCAATCCTTATTTTAAATGGAATTCTAGTGCGTATGTCTCATTTTTATTAAGTCCTCTGTACGTATTATATCTGTGAATAATTAGATTAATAATTTAATTATTTTTATTGAATATTAATTTATTATATTTAATTATTTTAATTAATAATTTAATATATTATTAATTTAATTATATTAATAATTATTAAATTTCAAGAAATGTTTAATTATTCGTTAATACGTGTATCGGACAATGCAAAAATATTAACATTAATTTAGGTACTTACTGATATGAGTTACTGAAACTGTTCAGCCGGAAGCGATTGCAAAAGTTGGTGGTTCATAAACCTTAACTTTGAAGTAAATTTAAAATGAATTTGGTGTCTGTTCCAATCTGTCTACAGGAATGGATGCATGGTGTGTGAAAACTCCAATGTGTTGGTAAAGGTTGGCGCGTTATCTCAACCTTCTGATAATCAGAGGTCCGTTATCACTACTGCGATAAAATTTCATCGTGTTTGTTCCACGTAAAGCAGAAATGCAGGTAGAAAAGATAGTTTTTACATAGAAGTGTAATTTCCAGGTTGCATCTCCTTTACGTTTCTTTAAAAGGCATATGAGTAATACGTATACAATTTAATTCGTGGGAGGCAAGTGTTAGGTGACCTAGAAAGCTCGGTAGGGATCTAAGGATAATGCATGGAATCTATTTATGCATATTATATTATACACACGGTTGTATTATCCATGCACACTATGTTGTACAAATGGCGAGGATGTCTTCATATGTAATAACCAATCCGAGTAACCCTATTTTTCGCCGTCACTTCAAATTTGTCATATAATAAGCTTAAATAACCAATAATGATCAAATAATTAACTCCAAATAATTAGTTAGCTTCTCTAGACTTCCAAGAGTGTGTGTGTGTGTGTGTGTGTGTGTTTCGTGTAATGTGTAAAGCTGTTTTCCGGGCGTAGAAAAATAAATTAAACGAAAATATGGACATAAGTTTTAGATAAAATGTGCAAATCTTTTTTTAGTATAAAACGTAAAGTGAGAGCGTAGGCTTCCGCGGCCGGAGTCTGTATTTAATTGTAATATCTACCCGAGCACTTTGCGTTTTATTGAATTGGCTGTCCGGGTGACGCTGCGTCCATAGCCATTCCTCCCTGAGGAAGGTTGCAGAATGGCGACCGAAACGTCGGCACCTTTGCCATGGACGCAGCGTCACCCGAACAGCCAATTCAATAAAACGCAAAGTGCACACACACACACACACACACAGTTCGCGAGCTTAGCGCTCGCTTTGTAATATATCGCACACGGAGAATGAGTACGAGAAACAGTATTTCGCAAACGGCACGTTAAATATTTTTCAATCACGCAGAAATTCTGAATGGATTTCATTTAAATATTTTTATTATAATGAAGGCGAAGAATGGTGAAATTCCCATCTTACCAACATGACTATCACAGTTATACGTACATAAGGAGATGTGAATAAATATGAGACGAGCCTACACAAGTTTTTGTATTGTTTGTTGAATGTGACGTCAACATGCATACGCGCGTGACTGTCTAATGTGGGTGTGTATATATGCATGTAAAATAAATTGGCATTCTCCTCGTGGTTTCTGATTGCGTATATCGTAATGGTAAGAAAATATGGAAGGAAGGTTCATTTGCTGAAAAACTAATAAACAAACAAACACAGGGCCAACAGTCACTTTAGGTGCTGACATGACAGCTCTCAATTTATCTCTCGGAACGTGATTCCCGCCGTATCGGCATTGAGAGATGTAACCACTTCAGTCGAACCAGATTTGTCCACAGGTCGAGATAGTCGTAAAGTTACTGAGAAATTAAAGAGATATCTTGTTCATTATTCTTTTTGCAATTTCATTTTTGTGTATTTACACTTATTTAGTATTAGAATATTTTAATAGTTATTTATACGAAGGTATTAGTTGGTGTTGCATGCAATATTTAATTTTTTCACTAATTTTTCGTAATTGTATTAATAAAATTGAGAATTAAGAAATTATATTTGACTCTTGAACTTTTGTGCCTTTGGTAATTGTAATTTAATGTTTTGGAGAGTTGTAATTTTATTCCTTTTAGAATTCATTCCCCAAATTTAAATGAACGTGATGTAAATGTAAATTGTGATAATAACTAAATAACAGCACCTTATTCAAAGAATTTATTTTGGTTTCTCTTCTACGTTTGAATTAATGTTGTATTGTTACGAAAAAATGAAACCAGAGTTGAGTGGCCAATACGACTTCCTGGTAGATTGTAATGTATAATTATTGCTAGGAAATATAAGTGAATTCAAGGTTCCACATTCTTACAGAACTTGAATACCATAATACTGGAAATAGATGCACTAGTGTTTGTGTTTAAATATGAAAAAAATATTCATAATTGGGAATGTACAAAAATCTCAAAATATTTGCACCAGCTGAGTTGGCTCAGGGCATCAGTTGATGTTGCAGTGCCTCTGGCTGGGAGGTTCTAAGGTTCCTGTTGCGACGAGGGCAGGATTTTCGAAAGTAACTAGATAGCTAGGTCGAATTTAGTCACTCTAGAGAATACTAGCGGCCAGCCGTTATCATCGGTAGTTGCTGTGGTTTTCCCCACAGACCTCGTGCGATCTTTCCTTCCTCTTCCTTGCCCTATCCTCACCACTTACACACGCACACACACGCGCACTTACACACGCACACACACGCGCACTTACACACGCACACACACGCGCACTTACACACGCACACACACGCGCACTTACACACGCACACACACGCGCACTTACACACGCACACACACGCGCGCACACACACACGCGCACACACACGCACACACACGCACACACACGCGCGCACACACGCACACACACACACGCACACACACACACGCACACACGCACACGCACACGCACGCACACGCACGCACACGCACGCACACACGCACACACACACACGCACACACACGCGCGCACACACACACACGCGCACACACACACACGCGCGCGCACACACACACTAAAAAAATGCACTACACTACCACACACATCGGCGAGTTAGAGCTTATCCCGGCTGGTGGTCAGTATCTCGATTGAGAAAATTCCGAAAGCCCTCGTGCAGTTTAGCGTCGAATATCAACATCCACTAGGTGAAGATCACTTCCACCTGTCGTGAAAATACATGTACTACACTTACGGGACTAAGCTCCGAATCAGTTGAGGTGCCCGCCAACATGATAAATTTATCTTCTGATTAACTGAACACGTCGACTGCTAAGGCCATTAGTCCCCTAAGCGGAAGAGGTAGGAAAGATTGCGCGCGGTATGTGGCCCGTTTGATAGTGTACTACTCCGGCATGCGCCTGGTCTTGATCGGAAATACCACGGAAAACTACCGATCAGAGCAGCCAGCTAGAATCCTGCTCCAGGCTCAGCTCGTCTGGACTCGAACCCCAAGACCTCCTGGTCAGAGGCACTGCAGTGGCATCGGTTGATGCCCTGAGCCACCTCTCCCAGTGATAAAATCATCGATCAAGCAATATACCGGGAGGGAGAAGAGCGAGCAGCTGCCTTGCCAAAAGTTTGGCTCTGTGTGCGTGTGAGAGCGTGCGTGCGAAGGGGGCCGTGGCGGCGCCGCCGCGTGCAGTGTGAATGGGCGAATGGGAGGGAGGCGGGCGGTGCGTGGCGGTGAATGGCGCATTGTAGGGGGCCCTGGCGGCGATTAGAGACACAAAGGCGTCCGCGGCCCCCTGAACCACGCCCCCTGCGGGCCGTGGCCGCCGTCCACGCGCAGAGCACGGGTTCTCATGACACCCGGGTTTCTGATGCGGTCTTTTCGTATGTGATGTGCGATTTTTACCTCACAAAGAATACTGAAAGCAGAAAAGGTAAACCCTGGAACCAATCTCTGACGCGTCGTTGACTTGGAGTTCGTAGGGTTTCTAAGAGGGTTACAGGTCCAAATTGACGCAGTCTGGGGAAGAAATCTAGAGGCTGGTTGGCCTGATAGGTTATTTTCTACGATCAAAACCAGACGAATGCCGCAGCACACGCCTAATCGGCCCCGTATCGCGCGCGATCGTTCTTTCCTCGTCCCCTCTTTATTCGTCCTGACTCACTCAACCCTTTGACTTACAAATTCATTTGTGCATTCACTAGTTTCCTTGCGTACTCCTTCGCTCCTTTCCTTGCGTACTTATTCGCTCTTTTACTTACAATACATTGTGTGCTTGTTTGAAAAAATGCGCAAGATGAGCCGCTGCAAGTGCTCCAGTGGCTCCGCTGCCGCCGCGGAGCGCGGCGCTCAATACGGCGAAGGCCGCGCCGCTGGCAGGGCCTCTCCAACGCTGCGTCCCTCCACACCCACCCAGCCCCGCCCCGCCCCGCCCCGCCCCGCCCCGCCCCGTCCAGCCCCGGCCCACCCCGCCCCGTCCAGCCCCGGCCCACCCAGTACCCTACCGTCCAACCCCGCCCCGTCCAGCCCCGCCCCGCCCCGCCCCGTCCCGCCCCCGCCCCGCCCCGCCCCGTCCCGCCCCGTCCCACCCTGCCCCACCCCGCCCCACCCTGCCCCACCCTGCCCCACCCCGCCCCACCCTGCCCCACCCCGCCCCACCCTGCCCCACCCTGCCCCACCCCGCCCCACCCTGCCCCACCCCGCCCCACCCTGCCCCACCCCGCCCCCACCCTGCCCCACCCCGCCCCACCCTGCCCCACCCCGCCCCACCCTGCCCCACCCTGCCCCACCCTGCCCCACCCTGCCCCACCCTGCCCCACCCTGCCCCACCGCGCCCCACCGCGCCCCACCGCGCCCCACCGCGCCCCACCGCGCCCCACCGCGCCCCACCGCGCCCCACCGCGCCCCACCGCGCCCCACCCCGCCCCGTCCAGCCCCGCCCTACCCAGCACCCTACCGACCAGCTCCGTCCAGCCCCGCCCCACGCTCTGCCCTTGTCCAGTTCCGCCTCGCCCTCTCCGCCCCGTCCCGCCTACACCTCCCCCCTCGCCACCTAGCACCCTCCCGTCCAGCTCCGCTCTGCTCCGCCCCGCCCCTCGCCGACCTCCCCCATCATCACATCCCTGAACGCCCCGCCTCGCCCCGTCCCGCCTACACCCAGCCCCCTCCCGTCCAGCTCCGCTCTGCTCCGCCCCGCCCTCGCCGACCTCCCCCATCATCACATCCCTGCTCGCTGCATCCCTGACCCAGCCGGTGGCTGCGACCGGCAGAGATCGCGCACGCTATTGCTCTGCCGCGCTCAGACACTGTCGCGAACCGCGACCGCTCACGCAAAGGGCCGGATTAATTTCTTCAGCGGTCCTAAGCATCATCAAACTAATAATATTGGAATATTAAACTAGTTTTTTCTTTTTCAAAACCAGTAGGAGAGTAGACGATAAGCTTTGCAATTTCGAACAATAATAAATATATTAACACTTATGAAATATGTACTGGTTTTAAACGCTGTGCTTCGTTGGTTGTGTAATGTTTCACTCCTGTGTGTGAGCCAGTGTATAGACGGGTTACTTCAAGAAGGGACCTCTTTGACAGGTTGGGGAACTATTAAACATCATATAGGGCGATTGCGTTGCAAGAAATTGGGATGAAGCCAATTACAAATGAGCTAACTGTAAACGAACGCACTGACAAAAGGAGTGCTATTCTGTCTCTCGAGGCTAAAATCAAATTGTCAAAAATGCAAAATTAAAAAGAAAATGCAAATTCTCAACGACTTACACACCCGATGTTCACTCAGCCGGACAAGAGAAAAAAATTACGAACAAGAAAAAGAACTCTTAATGTGCACTATTCACATAACAACTATTACTCAATTGTGTCGAGATGGCCTGAAAAGGCCATATCTAATGACCAATGCCACATTCTTCATGCTGTAGGACTCGTGTGTCACATCCTATGCCTCAAGCCTTTACCCCGTTTTACAATCTAATTTTTTCATCATTCTTGTCAGTCAGAAAAACGTCGTACCTGACAGGATTTAGGTTTCATACCGATTTCATCCAGTTTGATTACCGCGCTCCTGCCGTCACTTAACAGAACTTTTTTCTCCTTTACTACTCCCATGGTGAGATTTGTTTCTTTTGTGCAGTTTTGAGAGCATTGTAATGTGTTGAATTGTAATGTGAAGTGATTAGAGAGGTGAGAAATGAAATGCGTTCTGTGGTCTTGTGGCTAGTTTCCTGCCCTGTCCCCCCAAAAAACCTAACTTACTTTATTAACATTGATGCGATGTTCTACTGTTCGCTGTCCAGCGCTTTTTGCAGGGCCCAGAGGAAATATCTTCATTACGATTACGCGCAGAAAACGAATAATCGTGCACGTGATTCGTTCGTTCAGTTTCGTTACCGAAGCTGTACCGCGTAGAAAACAACGTCCCTCTTTAGACAAACGATACAAAATGACGCTGTAAAACAGGCTGCCTGAAATGAAGTTTGTGGTACGATTTGTTCACGTGCGAATATAAAAATATGTGGAGGTAAAAACTTGTGAGCCACCCAGGAGACAAGAAAATGAAAGCTTTCCCGGAAAACCTGAAGAAAATACACGCGCCTTGCAATTTTTATGGAGAGTATTCGCTTTAAATGCGTTTGACAGTCTCAAGGATATTGGTATTGTGGTGAGTTTTTGTTGGCATTTACAATGAAATGATTAAGAGTCGTCATTGCCAACAATATTGTGTATTACAATAGCAGCTTTCGATGGCTTAGCCATCAGTTTTCTGCTGTATGGAAGCCATAAAACCTACTAAGAGGTAGAAGACTATAATTATTTCAGTCTCAAGGATGTTTTATATCAACGGGAGGGCCGAAGGGCCGAGGCTCGACCTATACTTGGGTAGCGAATCGTCACTTTCCGCAGGATAGCGTCGTGGCCGTTTTGCGAGTGAGTCGATTCTCGGAATCGGAACAGCTGACGTGAACGAATCGTACCACATACTGCAGTTCCAAACTTAGATTTTTTTAAAGTGGCCGATGACATTGTCATTGTTTCACCTTCTGCCTTGTAAAATGAATCACTTTAATTTATTCGCAAACGTCCGGGGCTCGTGGCCTCAGAAATGTGTTTACCTCTGTTAAAAATATTAAATTTATAAGGCAGGAAGTGCAACAATGACGTAATGTCTTCGGCCACTATAGAAAATAAAGTATATAGAGCGATTTTGATAAGAATGGACGGTTTTGACAGCTAGTCTGGCAATCTTACCGAAGGTTCTGTGGTCGTTGTGTCCTTCAGCTAATTTGACTCATTCCTTCATTCGTTCGTTTGCAGTTGGCTAACTTGTAAATGGCTTCGACGCTTCCTTTTGTGATGATATCGTCCGACGGAAATATAGTTCGCCACGAGAAATAATTGAAATTAGGAAGTGCAGTGCTAATGTGTTCTTCCTGTGCTGTAATTTTTTATAAACATTACATTGAATTTACTTTTTGTGTGTCTTTATATGAAAACCGAGCCTTCAATGTCACCGTCGCACTTGTTTCTTGCTCCTGTGCGGTAAAGTGGCGAGCTGTGATCCAGAATGTTCCGTGTTTTGCGTTATATCAATTTATTTTTTATATAATTACACGGTTATGAGCCATGAGACGCCATGATGTTTAAACAAACATAACCACTTTACGAAGAGGCGTGGCTGTACAGCTGTCGCGGCGGAGGGATACTTCTCTGAATTATATGTGATGTTCACTTGTTTAGCGAACTCTCATTTTGGCGGATTCTTCGCTGCTAAGGACGTTAGTGCCGTAGGCCTCGAGTTCATTGCTGCACGACCGCTGTCCGGGACCTCGCCCACTGGCCACCGGCGCGACAGCACGGCGCCGGCGCCTCCGCCTCCGTCGACGCTGCGGGTGACGTCACGCCCCCTTCCCCTTCTTCCTCCCCCCTCCTTCCGTCCCCACTCTTTCCTGCAGCGGCGGCGGCGGCGGCGGCTTCGCTTATCAATGCACCGCGGCGCGGGCGGGGGCGCGGGCGGGGGCGCGGGCGGGGGCGATAAGCCCCAGACTGCTCGCCGGCCTCTCGGGCTGTCGCAGGCGTCCGGCGAGGGGCGTGGCAAGCAAGCACTCGAGGCCAAAGGAGGCCCTGGGTATACGGATGGAGTTACCATACTTCCATCGTAGAAAAAAAGAGGACGCGTCATATAAAATGATTTAATAATACATTTTTCCTAAAGATAAAATACTTACTACCGACAACATAAATGTCTATCATTTTCATAACTTTGACAATCGCACAAAAAAGGCTTACTTCATTATCATTACTGTCCTTTCCACTTTCATACCAGAAGTATTTGATGAATACCCCCCCTTGCGTGAACATCAATTCTTGCTAATCCATTTTTAAAATAGCGATGATGTTTGATTGAAAGGGGCGATGATGTTTGATTGAAAGGGGCGATGATGTTTGATTGAAAGGGGCGATGATGTTTGATTGAAAGGGGCGATGATGTTTGATTGAAAGGGGCGATGATGTTTGATTGAAAGGGGCGATGATGTTTGATTGAAAGGGGCGATGATGTTTGATTGAAAGGGGCGATGATGTTTGATTGAAAGGGGCGATGATGTTTGATTGAAAGGGGCGATGATGTTTGATTGAAAGGGGCGATGATGTTTGATTGAAAGGGGCGATGATGTTTGATTGAAAGGGGCGATGATGTTTGATTGAAAGGGGCGATGATGTTTGATTGAAAGGGGCGATATTTTTATTCTGAACATCGATGTTTTGTTGGCGATGTCGTATACCTACTCCACTCGTGACCTTGAAGTGCCACTATGTTTAAATTGGAGAATAGTTGAGTGCTGTGCGCGTGGGCGTCAGTTGTCAGCGTGGAGTCACGTGGCGCTGTCTGCTCGTGGGAGATGGAGGGACATCTGAAGCGAGGTCAGGAGGTCGGAGGTCAGAGTAGCGACAGCTCGCTCTTCGAGTTGGAATGACTGACGTGGTGGCACTTGTCGCAGTTCTTTTTGTAGTCACGAAATCAGCGCGTGCTGATTGAAGGGGTCGTTCAATCTTCGCGCACACAAGTCGTTAGTTTTGAAGGAATAGCACTGCAACTTCTTTCTTTCTAGCTCTTTTCTCGGTGCAACTTTCGTACTGTTTACATCTAATTTATGACCCAAGAATATGAAGATGAGACAAACGTCAAACACTTTGCTTTTGCGTTAAAATGATTTTTTAAATGATATTATCTATTTCTGGGTCCTCTGTTTAATAATTTAATTGAATTAAATTTAATACGTGTTACTAGTTGTGGTACTGGGCTAATTACACTGTACTTTTTACATTTCTAGGTTTATAGTTTTTTATCACTGAAGCCTGGAAATTAATAAATAATTTTGTTGGAACAATTTTTACAATTTCATGTTATCTACTAAAGCTATTGCAAGCCAAACATTTTATTTATTTGTTACTTAAATCATTACAGAAGTTGCCTAAAAATATAGTTAAACTTCTCTTGGTCGCGTGAGCAAACTAATTGACGTTTAAGAATAACTTGTCTGAATATGGGTATTTGTCAAGAAACTGAAGAAAACATTAACAAAGTTGAATTTTTTAAATTTTGTATAAATTAGTATTTTTCGTCAGTCATTTCACGAAAAAGTTATAATACGGTAAATGATTGTAGTACTGAGAGAATATTGGAGAGTCCAGAAACATGAATGCCACTTTGAGCAATCTTAAAAAAACAAAAACAAAAAAAGCAACGAAATTTTAAATGCATTTTACGAACAACGAAGAATATCTATATTGTAAACAAGTTTTGCAACTAAATTAATTACGTCAAAAATATAGACGTTTATGAAAACATTGCATTAAATAAATAATTCTGGGTCTAGATTGGTAATGGTTAAGATTAACGTTCATGGCACATCTAAGGAGATTCAGACCTCCTTCCCAATCAGTGAAACATATTCAAAAATATACCACGAGCAATATCAATAAAAAATAGTATTATCAGTTATTAACGTTACAAATATTTATTACAAAACAAATTAAAATAAATTTTATATTTAGAATAAAGGAAGAAAAAAACCTTACGAGAATACATCAAGATAGCCTGTAGCTTTCCTCACAGATAAGCACACTTCTGGGTATGATAAAGGAGTTATACTTGTTCTGCAATGTTTTTCGTATGCGATTCCTTGAATTATTGAAAGAGAAGTGTCTTGGGTGTTGCCTGTAATAACGTCACTTTCCCTATTCAAATCACGTCGTTACCAAACTCCGGTAGTATTCCGATCTTGATAGGATACCTTGATAGTGGACCAAATCGAGTCATGCTGGCTGCGCAGTTGTGTCCTTTCGCCTCGTAAGCCGCCTTAAGTGGGAGAGCATTACTACCTTCCACTCGCAAAGGAAAGTTGTTTCGCCTTGTACGGCAGCAAGATGACTGAGCTTTAACAATACATCATGTGAAATTAAGTTCCTCGAAACCTTTATGGCCGAGCCCCATTGGTTCTTACGGATGTTTTCGCGTACCCAAATCAATTTGACAAGGACGGTGTTTCATTCAAACACTACCGATGTGTTCGGGCTCGACTCTTAAAAGGGCCGTCCCAGTTGTATCACGTGCACAGGCTATATTATAGCGCTTAGAATAATGCTGTGATACCGGATGAGGTGACTCAATGCCTCACTCTGACCGGGAGGGCCGAGGGTTCCTGTCCAGACTGTGGCAGAATTTTCGACTAGTTAGATAGCCAGGTCGCTGCTTCGACCGCTGGCTAGAGGATGATTCTGCCGGCTCCTTGCTCTAATTGGGAGTTTTCCGTGATTTCTCCGGTCAATTCCAGGCAAATGAAGGAGCTCTACTCTCGCACATGGGTTGCGCGCGATCTTTCCTTCCTCTTCCTTGTCCGTTCCTCACTCCTTTCATACACTTACACTAACACTACGCTTCCACTCACATCGAGAGACCAGTCGGGACTTGAGTCTGTCCCGGCTGGGGCAGTGCACCAATGGTGGTTGGGGAACTCAGCAAGCCGACCATCACTCCATCCATGGGGGAGGGGAGATCATACCCCACATTCGGTGACAAAAACATTCATTACACTTACGGGACAAATGACCTTAGCGGTTGACGCGCCCGAGAATTCTAATCAATCAATCAGTAACGCTTTGATGTAGGAAAAATACACACGAACTTGACAGCGGCAAGAAATGAAAGTTGTTAGTCGATTAGTAGCTCTGGTAGCTCTAGTAGATTAGTAACGTTTAGGAACTACGGTAAATGAAAAAAATGTAATGATAATGTCATGTGAAATAAATGCATTCAGTATGTGTAGGTCTGCATGTCTCCGATCAGATTTGTACGTACCCTTCATGTACGGTTCATCTCTTCAAAATGTTCTCTTTACTTCCATTTCCGGAAAAGGAATTATCTCTCTAAGAATCATGCAATTTATCCAACCATGGCCACTACCAACTAATGTATAAATTATCCTATGTTTTTCAACTTACATTATGTGTGAAAACGTTACATGTATCAGCACTGCATCTAGTCAGGTACGCCGCGGACAAGTTCGGATCTTGTCCTTCCAAATCACTTGCTCGAAGTAACACAGTTTTTTAATATCATTTCGGAGGGGTCTTTTAAGAAGAGAGCTACCTTATGCCTCACTCTAATTGAGCTAGTGTGGGGAAGATGGCAAGGAAGGATTTCTTCCTCTTCATGGCAGTTTTTTTAAGGAATCTGCATGGAATGCTCATTAATTTCTCGTATATATTAGAAAATGAGAAAGTTTAGGTAAAAATCTAACTATCCAATGAAATTTCGCAATCGACACTGATTTATTGAGAGATTTATCAAGATGATGCCATCATATGAACACATTTGGATCCAAGTTCTAACTGCAGCGAAATAAAAACACGCAACAGTGAATTACATCTAACATTTCTTAGCAAAACTAAATTATTTACATAGATTTATGAATATAAAAGCAAATATATTTATAATCGAAAACCTTAAAATTCACTTTTTATACTGGATTAAAGTTGAGCGTAGTGTTCTTTCCAATGTACAAAATAAAACGCAAAGTGGCACGGTATAATGATTCTTAAGCACATTTAAGAAATAGCCCCAACTTGATTAAAGACAGTTTATTTATGTGGATTACATAAAAAAACATTCATTTGTTAAAATACAGTATTTTATAGCCCTAATAGTACCACTTGATTAGACAGTATATTTACATGAATTTATTATTATTATTATTATTATTATTATTATTATTATTACCTATAATCCATGTAAGTAAATTGTCTTTAATCAAGTTGGGACTATGTTTTAAATGTGAATTACAGTCAGTTTATGCGAATATAAACAAGACTATAATGCACGTTTGAAATGTAATATTCGTAAAACGTGTCAGGCGATTGCAGGTTTCAGGGCAATGGAGCATTCAGTAGATGGCCTTGGCTGTCTGTTTTTTTTGTACTTCTCAGTACTTCTCGAGCGTTTTTTTCCCTCCGACTGTACCAGTAAATGGAGATCGGAGGCGTCTGCTAATTGTTTTTTTCTTTCTTCCAAGTTGCCATGGCGATGCGGATCGTTTGAGTTACGGAGTAAAGTAGTTTGAGCGAAGCATTCTGGGAGCCGGTCAGTATTGGGGAATCAGAGTATTTTTTTGTGGTTGTAGTTGTAATACTTATTACTATTATTATTATTATTATTATTATTATTATTATTATTATTATTATTATTATTATTATTATTATTATTATTATATTTTTGGGAACTTAGTGAAACAGTTTATTTATATTACGTAAAAGATAACGTTATGCAAGATAAATATTAGTTGAATGACTTGAAGTTGAAATATGAGTAAATATTTGTAAATATCACAACAGGAGAGACGAGAGTTAACGACTTTTTTTTTAAGTAGAAAATTACTCTGTATCTGAAGACTGGAACAAAAAGGCAATAAAGTTAGAGAAAAAGTAGATCAAGAGGAGACGAGCAAAAAGGTTCTGCATATGAGGGAAGAGAGGGCAAGTTATGCCTATCAGAAATGTTCAAATTACGAGGAGCAATAAAAATAAGTAAAACAACAACAGAAAATAGAATGGTACAAAAATAAACTAAACGTATTATACAAATTTTGTTTTCGTGTATTAATTGAAAGGAATATCGTGATAGTTCTCATACGCAACAGAACATGAAATATCGAAGGAGAGTCTCTAAATTTACATTGTATTATGTCATTGTGTCGTGTGTACAATCGGTATTCCTTTTGTTGGGAAGAACAATTGTATGTATGTAAAGAATATGAACTTGAATCGTTGTTTAAACCTACATCTATAAGTGCACTATATCCATTTTTCTTTTAATGAAAAAATACCAGACGTGAATTTCATTAAGCTGACTTGGTTCTTATAGGTAGATAGGTTTCAATTCTCAAGGATAATCTTTGAATCTGCGTGTTTTGTGGCTGAAAAGGAGAAGTGCAAGATCTGGAGCCGACCTATGTTGAATTGAATTGAATTGAATTGAATTGAATTGATGCCTTATTTTACGTGGCGAGACTCAGGCCATCAGACCCGCTTTTCCGTCTGACCACACAAATATCGCTACGCTCCTTTCACCAAGTAGCGGAGAAAGAGGGTTTTTCTTGGGCGAGAAAGAGGCGATTTGAATTTATTTCAGGCTTTAGGCTTGATCTTTTACATGCAAGTAAATCTACTAACATGGGACAGCCGGCTTTACTTCCCCTCCGAAGGAAGGCGTACGAAGGATTTTTTCGCCCTTAAAAATCCACGGCGTCGATCGGGTTTGAACCCGTCAGCTTGGGTATAACAGTCCAATACGCTAACAATTACACCGCCGCCGCCGCCGCCTTATGTTGGCTTGGGGGGGATTTTTCCCAGCCAAATAGTTCTCATCAGCTGGCCACGGCCCTAGTCGGGACAAGCTCTAAGCTCTCGACTCCTCTTCCGGCAAATGTGTTAGTGCAGTGTATGTGAGTGCGAGTGTAAGTGTTTGTAAGTAAGGAGTGAGGATATGACAAGGAAGAGGAAGAAAGGATCGCGCGTGATCCTTGACCCTTTTGTTAGGATACTACTTCGGCATTCGCCTGGTCTTAATCGCGGACACCCCCCAAAAAAACTACCGATAAGACCTAGATTTCGACAGCGGCTGACTTTGACGTAACTGACAGGCAAGTCCTTCCCCCATCGGGACTCGAACCTAGAACCTCCCGGTCAGAGGTACTTCAGTGACATCTGTTGATACCCTGAGAGCCACCTCTCCCAGCACTAACCAACATAACGATCAACTGTAAGCGAGTATAATAAACGAGTTTAAACGTGTTCAATAATAAATGTATTTGTTTTGATATTCATAAAGCCACGTAAAAAAGAAACTAGGTTTGCGAGGAAACGTACACTTTGTCAAGTAAAAATAAATAAAATGCCCCAAAATCAAGAGCATTGATCGAAGGAAACGTCATTTTCAGAATTTCAGAACCCAGAAATCCGGGCCTTGGTTGCCAGCGGGTGTGTCTCCGACCCGCAGTCGCAGACTGGCCGCGGCGCTCGTCGCAGTGAACCTTCGTGTCGTTCGCCAGCTATTGATCCGCCGGGCGCCTCTCATTTGTTTGAGGGGACGGCGTTCCATTGTTTCAGGGGCGCACAATGGCGGACTCCTGTGTTGCTGCCGATGCCCAGAGGTGGCTGCGTTGATTACGCAGCCCATTCTGTTGCACAGAAATAGCTGCGGATGCGTCCTTTCAAGAATATTCAACGGAAATACAGGAACGATGAGGTTTTTTTAAAAAAAAAAAAAAATCGTGTAAACAAGTAACTCTACTGCCCTCGAAGAAATGTATTCTTTTTTCTTTTCAAATTACGTGTATTTTTTTACTCTTGTATTTGGAATTGTGATATTTCCCGATTTAATACCTATTTCTTTAAATGCTTCAATAGCAATTTTAATGTAATTATTGTAATGCCGAAATTACAAAATGTAATTGTTTCAGAGGTGCAGGAAAAAAGTGGGTTGCAATGAATAATAAATATGTCTGTCGTGAATTTAGGAGGTGTAATTGGTTGGATCTATTGTTTTGAAAATTAGGTTTTGAATGAACCTTAAATTTTGGAGTAATAGTGAGGTGACATAAAAGGATTCAATTGTTCATACATTACCCGATTTATTATGATTGGGGGGAAAACTATGAAGCAGGTGATTGCCCTATTTTCAAAGTAAAAGTTTAGTATGTCGCACAGTGCGCTATCTCATTACATTGATTGTACTCTTAAACTGTAACGTGTGTCGAAATATCATGACTAATACATTATAACAATTCGTTTTGCTGAAATCACCAGAGGCCTTGAAATATCCTAATGATATAGCTGCGGGTAATGATTAGTGGCACGTTGTTTCATAAAATGTTTAATACCAATTTCCTTCAACGTGGGCCACTGTTTTTTTGTCTTCGTAAAGCAAATGAGAGACGTTCAGGGAGATGAAATGCTGTACTCAAGTCTTTTTAACAGTTTAATTAACTTTTACGTCTACCCGGCTAAAGGTTTTACGACTGAATTAATGTTTTTGTGCTAATATTACTTGAAGGAATAAATTATCATAAATTCTGAACGTGTTAAAATGTCAGTTTCCTCTCCTGGTACCATTACATTTTAGTTCGCTAATCTCCTGAATGAAGTAATTCTTAAGCTTGAAGGAACAAACAATTTGTGGAGACTGTCCTCTTTAACCATTTTATTTTTAGGATGTTTTTTTGAAAAGGTCAGTTATTTTCAGTTGTTTTAAGAACCTAACAAAGCCACGTCTTTCTACTGTGCTCGTTCAGCCGGAGTTTGTTTATTGGAAAAGTCATGATGGGGAAATATACCATGACGTGCTTTCGCAGGAAGCGTCTTAAAAATTCCGAAGACGTACTACGTGTTATGTTTATGAAGATCAGTCTTTCATATTCAACAGTCTTCATGTATAATTGTATTTTCAATAGATCTCTAGATTTAAAGCATGTAAACAAACACGTTTCAGATGTCTAAGAATATGTTCTAAAGTGATTAGGCATTACATTTTATTTCTAGGCATGGCAAATTGTTTTTGAAAATTAATTTTCCATTCGTGAGAATGTCTATACTACAATTACGTTTCTTCTATTTATAATTAACAACACCGTGTTTGTGGGATATTGTTTCAAAATTCACACATTTAAATTGCCTTTGATCGTTAAATTCATTTTAAACGCTCCAAAGGAACTGCATATTGTCGCTGAAACATTACAAATTACTGTTCTCTGGAGGTGTTAAGAGAAACTACAAATTGTTCAAAACCACCAACAAACGTACCTGTTGTCAGACACACACACACACACACACACACACACAGTCTTCTATTCTGAATGCGAGGCACATTTGCAATTGGTTATTTTAGTAGTTTCTACCCAAATAAATATAAATGCTTCCTTTCAATTCCTTTTTGATGGCATTCCAGGCAATGTTAAATGCTTTCAGCATGTTTTTTTTCGTATTTTGTTAACTCCTGTGATTATATCACCACATTACTCATTCTAAAGCAACTTTATCTATCTAAGCTCACTTTGCGTAAAGTCAAGATGTTAGGCCATGGAATTTTAAAACGGTGGTGAATTGGAAGAGTCGGCTGAGAGGCAAGTCCTAACCTTATACTCGTAATTATGTATAGTGACTTGTGAGGTCCATCAGCTGTTATCCGATCGGCAGGGTCAATACCAAAACTTAAGTCGTAACAAATCTTCCGATTGGGTAACCGCGTTCAGCTGATGAATCGTCAAGAGTCACTATAATTAAATCGGAGTATGGCAATGCCACCTCTATGCATGGGAAAGGAAACATCTCGGACTACGTGTGTGTCCGCGCGCCGTGCTTAAAGAGCCCCCCCCCCCCCCTCCTCCCCGCAGGCGTCGTCGTGAGCGAGCTGGTTCGGGGCCCGTTAGCGGCGTCTGCTTTCGCATGCACGCGAGCGGGAAAGACCGGCTCTCTCCGCGGCCCTCAAGGCCGTAGCGCTTAACCAGCGGCTGCCGACTGCCGCCCCGCCGCGGCGCGCCGCCACCCGCACGTGCTTATTACCAGGCCAAGCAGGCGGCGGCGGCGGCGGACTAACAAGTGAGGAGTAGTGGGCGAATTTCGATGCGATGTCGTATTTTTTACTTTTCACTTTAGAGCAATGCCGTTTACTATAGATGTATTCATTATATGTTATAACGAAACGAAATTACACAATTTTATGTCATTTTTTTGCATTTTTTCGTCGGTTTCTGCTAATAAGTAATTTATACTCTTTTACGTCATTTTTAATGCATTTTCGCTGATTTTATCATTGTATTTCTTTAACTAATGCTTTATTTTCTCCATTAAGGAGTAACCTTCAGCTGTTCCGTTAAATCGTAAGGAAGTTCGGGTGTACGCATTTTGTTATCCGAGGCCACTAGGTCGACCCACCGCATTGTTTTGTGCACTACGCCACCTTAAATTTGCGAATCGCCAAATTTCGAAATCGCCACTCCCACTGGTCGCGTTTGCTTTACTTTCGGTCGTTATATTACTTACAAATTTTTGAGAGGGATTTTAATTGTAGCGATGGTCGGTTTAGAATCGGTATTGTTCGGTAGCGATGGTCGGTTATTATCGGTGTTGAGGTCGATATTGAATTAAAAGTGACGACTGACTGCAGGAATAAATTAAGGAACATAATTGCGGAATACCTAGCGAAGTGGCTCAGGTCTAGCGCGCCGACTTCGCATTCCGGAGTCCCAGGTTCAATCCGCAAGCCGGCCATCTTAACGGGTGTTTTTGTGGTTTCCCCTCGAATGCTGGGATGGTTCTCCTGAAAGGTCACTCTCGCGAAAGCGGTGTCGCTAGCCGATTTCGTTAACAAGGTGAATTCACGAAGATTAAATGAATTCGAGATATCGCGGATTCCTGGGTGGGTGATCGACTAGAAACCCCGCGATCTAACGGCGCCATGGCCAATTGCTCTTTACGGGACATAAAATGGCTAAATGCCAATACAAATTGCGGATTGCAGGGTCATATTTACGTTCTCACTTCGAGAACATTTTACGAATGGGTCTAAATTGAATGCTGGTCTTTAGTATAAACAAAATTAAGCTTTTGTCACTGACTTCTTGGGGCTAAATAAATCAATTGTTTCGCAAGTGACAGCTGACTGTGCATTTAAAAGGCTGCGCAGTTAACTCGCGTCTGTTTCGTCATCGTTACAATTGGGTCGGTTCTCCTTGAATTACTGCCTTTTGTGCAGCATTAATTCGTCTGAAGGCTAGGAAGCCGAGCATCCAGGAAATGCTTTTATTCGCTGCGAACTTTGTTAAGTGCCAATCTGGAGCATTCTCGGAATTCGTTTAATTAGATTTGAACTTCGTTCTCGGTCATAACATTCGAATTTGTTGATTAAAGTTTCGTTTCATTAAAGTGTAAACCGGGAAAGGTGGCTCAGGGTATTAACTGATGGTACTGCAGTGCCTCTACACGGGAAGCCCTGTGGTTCGATTCTCGATGGTGGGGTTTTCGATACTAGCTAGGTCGAATTCAGCTGCTGTGTGAAGGAGAATTCTAGGGGCCGGCTGCTCTGATAGGTAGTTTTCCGTAGTTTCTTCGATCAATACCAGGTGAATACCGGAGCAGTACCCTAACAAACGGGTCACGGACCGCGCACGATCTTTCCTTCCTCTTCCTTGGCCTACCTTCACCCCTTACACAACTGGCGGTGCCCCTGTTGGAGGAGATAATTGGCGGAGTGCGTGTGGGGTGTATGAGTGTAGATCAGAATGTCAGAAATGGAAACAAATCCCCTGTTACATGAGGAGAAAGTCAACGCCGGATCTCACCACCCAATGTCAGGGGAACACAGCCATCACTACGCAAACGGAATTAATGACCGTATCAATGCTACGGCACTGAACAACAATGATCTAATCAACCAATCGTGCGTCGTCTTATTTTTAGACTTATTTTTAGTTGGCGTGGTCGGTCAGTGGACGTTTTAAGTAGATTTAATTTATTTAGCCTTCTCAGCTATTTGTTACATAAAATCCATATGTACATACATTGTTTATATCTATGGCTATACTCCAAGGAACAAATTTAATCGTGTAATTTTATGTATGTTATAGTTTTTCTTTTAAACTTTAATTTTGGATTACTAACGGTAATTTATTATATAATTCAAAGCCTTTGTCAAATAGCCTATTTGCTGTATAGTTTTACTGAAATTAATTATTAAAATTTGTGTTTGTTTTGTTTATCTTGTTTTATCTTCCACTTTCTATAAGCGTCTTATAATGAATTCTATTTTATTAACATAACTCTTATTGTCTAGAATGTCAAACACTGTAGTGGATCTATTGCATTGAATTATTTATTACCCTCATGGCTCTATTTAGTTGTATCTGCAGTATTTTAATTTCAGTTTTTTGGGCTTCAATTAGTATTGTTGAACAGTAATCAAAATGTGGTGCAATTATGGATGTATATATAAACTACTGTGGACATTGCCCAATTCTGTTAATTTTTTAAAGTTTTCTTTACTTCGTAATCTTTAAAATTTAATTTACAATCGATTACTCCCAAATATTTCTTTTTGTATCCCCGTTCTATTTCCTTTACGTCAGTTGCAAATAATTTAGTTTCTGTTATTTCTACGTTTCTTCTACTATGTAAAATCATAAATTGTCTTTTCAACGTTCATTATTAATTTATTTAGCCTTAACCGTTCTTGTATAGCAAAAAATACGCTCTGCAGTTTAAATTCAACAGAGGGCGGTGCGTGTCGTGTGCGTGTGGGCGGGGGTGCGTCGATGCGTATCTCTGCGCGTGAGCCCCTTGCGGGAGGCGGTGACCACGTGGGGGGCGCATTGCGGTGCGTGGCACGCACGCCCCATTACGCAACGCCCCCCTCCCCCTACCCTTCTTCCCCTTCCCCTCCACCGCCTCCTGGAGAGCCCCGTCCTCTGACCCGGCTCATCTCCATTTATAAACTGCCTGCGACGGACGGCCCGCTTCCAGCCGATGCGGCGACGGGCCAACTCTTTTGTTAAGATTTGCCCTCCTGTCAGCCGTTTAGAAATGCCCTCCTTTTACACAAAAAAATAAAAATAAATGAATTATCAGTATTTTTCAAGAATGCTACTGAGTGGCACACGCCGTAGCTAATACTTCGAAATATTTTAAGCGTTTCAATTGTTAATATAACGGAATGATAATTGATGACCCGAGTGGTATTGTGCGAGTAGAAATTCTTGCGACACGGTAGGCTGAGTGGCGCCATCAAACGAGCAAAATAAAATCACTTGTCCCAAGTGTGACATACTTACGTCAGACAGTTTGACTGACTTTCGTGTTATTTTAATTCAAGGGAATATAACAGGCATTCAAGCAAATATGTTACAATGAGGTCAGTAGTAGATGATGCGTAAACGAAAATATTATTTTTATTCGTTGCATTCACAGATTTATCTGAACATTTGAGCATTGTTTCACGTTTAGAACTTTAAGTGTTAGAAGTAAAAATTTTAGCACGCTGTGCATGATCTGTAAGAAACGCGTTTTTCTGGTTGTTTTGTAAAGCATATATTTTTAGTTTCATCATTAGAAAAAGAATAAAGTACGGGAAATATACTCGTCTTACAGTTCATGTTACTTGCTCGAATCGAATCGAATTGAAAATACTGAATGCATTTTTAATGGACTAAAAAACTGTGGCTTAGAGCTAGAAAACGACAATACAACATGCACAATATTGTCAAATAAAAAGTTATCCTCCAGCCCAACATTTTCTCGATCATACATGAACCTTTCTGTATTATTCCTTCCTTATTTCGTCTGATTATAGTAAAAGAAATGTAAAGCACATGCAGGGCCGCATTAATATGTTAAGGCACTGAACATAACCAAACAATGTCCCCCTAATAATTAAACCCCTGATAATATTCAACTTGGCAAGATAAAATTAACATAAAATAACCAAAAACTATAGCCTATGTAATATGGAAACTTATTACTGAAATATGTTACACATATTTATGATCTATTAACAAAAAATGTTAAAAATGACTGAGGGTCTGTGTCGAGCGAAGCGCAAGTACTTGGTTGCTTTAGCACTTTCATGGTACGAATTGGCAATTTGTCTTGAATTTGGCAGTGAATTTTTTCTGAGACGGACGTTAAAAACTCAAGAAGTGAGGGGGGGGGGAAAGGGACGAATTCAAGAAAGTTAAAATAACTCCCCTCTTCAGCATCACAGTCTGAATACATCTCATGATCGCTTTTGGGATGTTTCGTTTTCGAATTTTCTTGATCTCATGGAGTCTGAAAATTATAAGTGAGGCACCTAGATGGAGGTTAGTTTTGTCCTTGGTAGAAAAAAAATACTATATTATACATTCGTAAGTAAACATTATTTCTTGGAATTAAGGACACTAAAATTCGTATGTTAATGTTGTTTACACCATTAATTCCACTTTAAAATTGCAAGCAATTCGTTTTAAAAACTTAGTTTGCTTCTTTCATCACGTGGTCTTGTAGTTACCTGTTTTGTAGCACGGGTGGCCATGATACGTGTCGTGCTTTTGAATGTTTGTGTCAGAATGACAGGAATGAAAGGAAATAGATTTTATCAGTAAGGGGCTTCAAACTTCTTTCCCATATGTTACATGCCTTTTTGGTGTTTCTTCGCGGTAAATAAAATTAATTAAAATTAATAGTACATTATGAAACGATGATGTAAATGAAGAGTATTAATACAAGAGCATGAAATGGTGATACGAGAGAGTATCGGAAACTTTAAACGGGTGTATTAATACCCACTACATCGAATTCCATACGGTACCTTTTCTACCACTTATGGTAACTTATATAAGTTGAACTTTTACGTTGAATCGTTTCGTGGCAGTTGACAGGCAGGATTCAGTCAAGGTCACCTCGCGGCCTGCTCCCTACCCTATCCTGCCGCATGATCCAATTTATTTTAAATAATATTACACTTAAAAATATTAATAACAAAAAAATTAACACTGAGAAGCATAATATAATACTAAATCCAATTTTAATATACACAATCGAACGATACATGTTACGTGCATAATTCTGTGATTAAAAGTTGGTCTATTGCGAGTTTAATCAAAAGCGCGAAAAAAATAAAAAAAAAACTCGACCTCTTTGAAATTCGATTTCATGTTGGCTTTGATGTTGGCCTGTGCTTTGACATCCGTTTGATGTAGAATGCTTCTCAAGTATTAATTAAGTATCAATACTCGGTTTGTAAACTTCTCAGTGAATGGTCAAGAAATTGAAATCTGTATTATAATGCGTATTATTATGCAACGGGCAGTAGCCATCGAATGACAGAATTATAGAATGGAAGAGAAAACCACTTTAGGGGGGACAACCCCTCCGTCATTTCGTGCCGCCTCCACCTCCGATTCCACGCGAGGGATTTCGTATGTCGGATCCACGTGACAGGAAGGTGGCCCAGTGTGGGTAGCGAGGGTGCGGTTTCCTTCACTTGTTTATAGATGTGGTCGTAACAGACGTGTTGCAAAGGTCGCACCTTTTCCGTGCGTGTCCTCAGCGCAGTCATATCATGAATTGAATGGGTGAAAACCAGAACTCGATAAGTGACATTTTACAAATTCCGAGGAAAAACTTGTGTATTTCATGCTATATTTTAGTGACAATGTATTTTTCGTGGTTTTAAAGAGCAATTCAAATGCGTGGTGCAATGAAACAAATCCCCACGACTTTACAGTGATATTGACTTAGATAAAGAGATTTCTCTGAATTTATAAAAAGTCAATCTCACTGTAAAGTCGTGGGGATTTGTTTCATCATTATAACCACAAATACATAAGTTTTTTTTTTTTCTCAGAATTTTTAAAATGTCACTTATTCAGTTCTGGTTTTCACCCATTCAATTGTTGTGACGCTCAGGCTGCGAAACTGATTAATGTTGTGGGGGGGGGGGTACGGATACATCTTTGTTAAGTAACATATTGTATGATCCATTCAGACAGGTAGGGACGGTTCTTTTCACGATTTCTAAACAATATTGAGCGCCTCCGAATACCGCATGGCTCTGAAATGTGCTGGTACTCTTTCGCCGGCCATATGGGCTGGAGCACCAGCTGTTGTTAATGCCGGAAGTATCAGTTTATAGCCTGCAGGGTAGGGACAGCGGCAGCGTTCACGAGTCATTTACATCGCTCCAATATCACCACCAAAATTAACATTGCAACAGAACGTGTTGAAAAGCAGGCGAGAATATGTATGAGTAGGAATAAAGTCATTAAACGGATGTCAAACCACCGGTCATAAACACCGAATTTCAAAGAGGCCGAGTTGTTTACTTTCCCCACGCCTTTAATTAAACTCGTAATAGGCTAACTTTTAATCACAGAATTATGTACGTTAAATGGGAAGTTGCGAAGTGAATTTTTGTGCATCCTCGCTTCATAAGTACATTGATGCAAAAGAGATTTAAGAAATTTAATAAAAGAAATAATGAGAGGAATGAACACACCGCCCTCATCGCCAGTGGTCATCTCAAAGGTGCAAGGCCTAAGAAGGATAGGAGAAAAAGGTGGAGGCTCTACGCCAATGGCGCATGCGTTGACTGCCTATCGTCCCGCCAAACACGAGGAAATGTGTAGAAAATATTTGGATTGCATCAGGATCTATTCGATGTAGTAGAAACGTTTTTAACTTTTACAAAATTATGGTATGTTTTTCATTCGCAAAGCAAACGCTAAAAGTAAAAACGTGGAGCAGTAAACCAATGTCAAAAACATCAACTTTAATGATCGAATTTTCATTAAAATTTGTTTTGCTACCTTCACTTTCACACACACATATATTAATTAATCTATTTTTTTTAATTTATCTTTTTTTAATTTATCTATTTTTTTTAATTTATCTTTTTTTAATTTATCTATTTTTTAAATTTATCTATTTTTTTAATTTATCTGTTTTTTTAATTTATCTATTTTTTTTAATTTATCTATTTTTTTAATTTATCTATTTTTTAATTTATCTATTTTTTAATTTATCTATTTTTTAAATTTATTTTTTAAATTTATCTATTTTTTAAATTTATTTTTTAAATTTATCTATTTTTTAAATTTATATATTTTTTAAATTTATATATTTTTTAAATTTATATATTTTTTTAAATTTATCTATTTTTTTTAAATTTATCTATTTTTTTTAAATTTATCTATTTTTTTAAATTTATCTATTTTTTTAAATTTATCTATTTTTTAAATTTATCTATTTTTTTAAATTTATCTATTTTTTAAATTTATCTATTTTTTTAAATTTATCTATTTTTTAAATTTATCTATTTTTTAAATTTATCTATTTATCTATTTTTTTAAATTTATATATTTATCTATTTTTTAAATTTATCTATTTATCTATTTTTTAAAATTTATCTATTTATCTATTTTTTAATTTATCTATTTATCTATTTTTTAATTTATCTATTTTTTTAATTTATCTATTTATTTAATCATCGATATTCAAATCAATTACAGAACCATCGACGTCTGCTCCCCACTCTGTCCTCGCGTCGCGTCCGTTTGTTTTGACGGCGCCGACGGATAGGTGGATAGGGGAGGGGGAGGGGAAGGGGAAGCAAGGCCTCACGCACCGCACGCGCGTGGCGAGGCGTGACGCGCCCGCACCTGCGCGCTCGCGCACCCCGCGCACGTCCCACGGCCCCCTCGCCACGCGGCACGGCACGCGGCGCCGAAAACGCCCATTGCGCAGGCGCCGCCGCCGCTGTGATTGACAGCTGCCTTCGCCTGTGCCTTGATGTACGCGGGGAGGCTCGGGCCGCCGGCACCGCCAGATCGGCGAATTTCGCGACGCCCCTTTCGCCATCTAGCAGAGAAGGAAGGTATCATTCGGGCGACAATAGAGGAGATCGTAGAATGTAGCTCTGGGGCTGCTTTTAAGATTTGATCCAGCACTAATGTAAACGTAAGATGAAAAAGAAATGTATGCAGTTTAGCACAACAGCTCTCTACGAGCTAAGGCCAACCAGCGGCGTCTCGGTCTTGAGACCTTCGGGTTAAGAGGTACGTTAGGTTAGCGCGTAGCCATCCCTATTGTCTACCGTATTCTGGTCTTCTCTACCTGAGAAGTGAGCCTTGTTATCGCCTCACAGCAGCAGGTACTGGGATGTAGCAAGGAAAGCGCACAGTTAATTTTTTGCCGCGACGCGGGGTTGCACCGTGAAAAATGAACACGCTGCGGCGGCGATGGTGTGACAGTTAGCGTACCGGACTGTTATACCCAAGCTCGCGGGTTCAAACCCGATCGAAGCCGTGGATTTTTAGGGCGACAAAATCCTTCGTACGCCTTCCTTCGGAGGGGAAGTAAAGCCGGCTGTCCCATGTTAGTAGATTTACTTGCATGTAAAAGATCCTCAAGCATAAATGACGCCTCTGAGCTAAATTCAAAATCGCCTGTTTCTCGCCCAAGAAATACCTCCTTTCTCTGCTAGTTGATAGGAGCGTAGCGAAATTTGCGTGGTCAGACGGAAGAGCGGGCCTGATGGCCCGAGTCTCGCCACGTAAAATAAGGCAAATTCAATTCAATTCAATTCAATTCAATTCAATTCAATTCAACACGCTAACAAACGAGCCACCGAGGGCTACTCTGAAGTACATATTCAAGTATAAATAGATTACTATAAGAAGGGGCCGCTTTGACAGCTACCGTCTGGCCACTGCATGCAACATAACTGCAAGTGACGACTATGCATCTTTTGTCAGTGCGTACGTTTACAGGAAGCAGTTTGTAATTGACTTCATCACTATTTCTTGCCTTTCTTTCTTTGCCTTATTATTAAAAAATGGAGATGCATAGCTTGTTGTGGAATACAGTTGAAGCAGAATAAACACCTAAATGTTCTACTTTATGCAGATGACGTAACAATACTGCAAGAAAGTGAAGATGATCTGCAAAAAGCTGTATACATACTGCATCAACTGGGAAGAAATGAGTATAATCTCCGAATTTCTAAAACGAAGACTAAAGTTATGGCCCATTGCGATAAATACCCCATACGCTCAAAAATAGTTATTGACAACACAGTGATCGACCAGTCTTCAAATTTTAATTACCTTGGTTGTGACATCAGTTATGACACAGATAAAGACATAGAAAATAAAATTAATAAATTTCAATCAATATGTGGAATAATAAACAGAACACTACAGAACAAAGCAAGGAAAGACACAAAAATTAAGTTCTATAAGACAATGGCTGCTCCAGTTCTCCTGTATGGAAGTGAATCGTGGATAATGAAAAAAAGAGACCAAAGTAAGCTCCAAGCAGCAGAAATGAGATTTCTTAGGAAAGTTAAAGGCTGCATTAAACAAGACCAAATAAGAAATGAGGATATCCGTAAAGAACTTGATATATACAACATAAATGAAAGGATCTTAGAAAACAGGAAAGAATGGCGGCGCCATATCGAAAGAATGGAGGAAGATCGTATTCCACAATTAGTGAACTACCAACCGAAGGGAAGAAGAGATATCGGCCGACCCTGAAAGAGATGGTCCTGAAGTGCAAGGTGAAGACGGAACAGGCATTCCTGCCTAATCCTTGGAATGGAGAAGAAGAAGAAGACTATTTCTTGCAATGTCATCACAATCCTTCAGATTAATTTGTTTCCCGATCTGTCAAGGTGGTCCCTTCTTAGAGTAACTGCTGTATACAAATGGGACAGCTGGCTTTCCTTCCGCTCCTAAGAAAGGCGTACGAAGAATATTTCACCTTCAATAATTCACGGCTTCGATTGCATTTGAAACTGCACACTTGGGTAAAACTGTCCGATGATTGCTACCCGCCACACCCGCCAAAAAAAAAGGAACGAACTCTCGCGCATGTCCTTATGCTGTTTCGGCATATGCTTGGCATTCACCTGGAATTGATCTAGTGATTGATCTTGAAGTGACGCTTCCACGATGCATTTCAGCGTTATTTTTTATATTGTTAGCCTAAATAGTAATGCAAAAAATACTATGTTGGATGTGATGACAATCTATTTATGGTAATAATTTTGAATAAAAAGATCAAGAATTCATTTCATGGGACCCATCGACCTTTTTTCGTACAGCCATTGGTTTTTAGTGCACTCAAATATTCGAATAGAGTGGTACGATTCAATTTTCAGTCGGTCAGTGTCTTCGCCCTACGCAGCTAATAAGATGAAAAAGAATGGTTAGGTAAGTAGGCATTTAGTATTGTTTCTGGGCTTCCGTGGCTGCAACTATATATCCGGCGCAGACCCACACGTCGATTTGCGGCGTTTTGCGTCTCTCAAGGATACCTCCCAGCCAGGAGAAGCCCTCAGGTTCCGACTGGTACGCGACATGTGTGGTACTGTAGTGAATGCTAGTGTAAGTGTGAGTAAGGGATAAGGATAGGGCAAGGAAGCGGAAGGAGAGATCGCGCGCGGTGGGTGGCCCGTTTGTTAGGGTACTGCTCTGGCATTCGCCTGGTGTTGATGGAAGAAACCACTGATGACAGCAGCTGGCCGCTGGAATTCTTCACGAGACAGCGGCTGGATTCGACGTAGCTATACAGCAAAAGAAAGGCGTACTTGTCGAAACTGTAACTGTCGAAAATCAGCGACCGTGGGGACTCGAACCCGAGAGCTCCCGATCAACGATGCTGGAGAGGCAAGAAGGTTCAAATCGATGTAGAGGGTTTCTGACATCGATTTGTTTGTAAAATAGTTTACTATAGTCATTGTGAAAACTGTTTTCGAACATTGACTTTATATGTTCAATTTGTTTGCGTGGCGGATATTTTTTAAATAAAAGTTCCATCGTAACGAAATTCTATAATTTGCAGGTATCCATAAGCTGAATATTATGGAATGAACTAAAATGACAAAGGTTGAAAAATTAAATAGTTTTCACCAATAAAGAAGCCTGTTTTATTTTTTAATTATCTAAAATCATAATCGAGATTTTGTTATTTATCCTGTTCTTTTATTTCCTTTTGTATATTAAAAATTCATAAATTATACCACTTTCAAATTACTGGCACAATACACACACACACTCGAGAACTTTAGTGATTGCTTATCAAGTTTTAAAAACATCCATTGTCGAGGGTCGATGTGTTGCTGACAACGATGTTTTAATTTCGAGCCTCGATGTTTAGAAACATGGACGTCTCGCTGTCGGTGTGGCATCGCAGCCGCTAACGCAGTGTGAGCGGCGAGTTCAAATCCCGTGAGGCAAGCGTGGTTCGTGACGCAACGGAGCCTGCGGCGTCGGGTTTCATAAGGCGCTTAGCGGTCTGCGTTGCGGCAGACGCGCGCGCTCCAAGCGGCGGCGACGGCAATCGCAACGAGGGAGACGCCACGCTGACGCCAACGCCAATCCTCGCAGCTGCGTGTGCAGCAGTTACTCTAAGAAGGGGCCGGTTTGACAGGGCGGGAAACAAATGAAGTCCTATGGAGCGATGGCTTTGCAGTGAAGAAGTGAAATCAAAGTGGACGGTGTTAAAATTGAATCGTTTATTTCAGAAACCCGTCAAACGCCAAAATCTAAAATGCGCATTAGCGGCGGATTATTGCTCCAAGAGGAGAGACCCCGGAGTGGTCCTTTGAAGTGACCCTGGGCACATAGTCTTTCAGGTTCAGTTCCGTCCATTGTTATTTTTTTTAACTTCTTTGTCAGTTAAATATTACTTATAAATTAATATGCATGGCCTCTGGGAAATTGAATTGTGTTGAGCACGGATTTAATTTCACAGGTTTCTAAACTAGCTTTAAAACTTTGTTGGTTTTTGGTCGATGTATTATTAACTTCGGTGTTTTAATGTTGATCTTCGATGCTTCGTAACCCCGATGTTTTGTTATAGAAGTCGCATCACTACTTCAGCCAAGTGTTAAAGTCAAAATATAAAGTGTTAAAGTTGTATATATTAATTCAACAATAAGTCAACAAATTAAAATGAAGACTTCAAATATAATAAAAAAATTAAAAAATGTGCCATTTTCATACTTTCGAAAAAATGAGTATGTTAAACATATTGACACATACAACTTCTGCCATTTATGATCTTGTAACATAATCAAGAAATACGTTTTGACTTCGGTTGTTATTTATGTTGCAAGACTTCATTCATTCATCATTATTCTGGTAAAAACGTAAATTTAATAGAAATGGCACTTACATCCTTTTCTATTTCAAGTCTTTAAATACATTTTACATTCAGCATAAAGGCATATTACTTTATTAGAAAAATTAGTCTTCTGGACATACAACTTCTAGCACCTCTCCCCTCTCCCGGCCTAAATCCTGGGTGCCTTTCTGAGTGTGTATAATATTAGACCCGCATAAAAAGACTAACTATAAATAGATATATTCCATATAGTTTTAACACTTATTTACATTTCGCTTGGAAGTCTGCATTTTTGTTATCACCAGACCTCAACCCCTGTTGCGACTCAACCCATGAGGCGACTCAAAATTTCCTGAGAGGGCGGATATTTAACAAAATCAAATGATGTATTACACTCCGCAGAGTTGGCTACATAAAACACTGATTGTGTGTTGTCTTAATTTTTTTTATAATTAACACTTTCAATTGAAAAAAAAATTGAAAAATAATTGAAATTGTAAAATAATGAGCTGAAGTGACGAAAGCTTCGAAGATGAATTTTTGAAAATTATTTCCGAAATGAAACGCTGAAGAGTGTTGCGGTGAAAGTGCAAATTTGTAACTTCGCCTCGTCGGCGAGGTGTTCCCGTCCGTCGCGTAGCAATGCGGCCAGTCTGTGACGTGTTTACAGTGCGGAGGCTGGTCTCGCCGCTTGACCCACAAACGAGAGCCGAGAGCCTCTCAACTGGAGGTTCGTTTAGATAGCGCGTTGTTCTCTGCCGGCCCCGGCGGCCGTTGAGATACCGGGATCGCTGTGGAGGCGCCGCGCGCTGCAGAAGAACGGCCGGGATTCTGAAACTAGAAGTATCCTTTCTATCACCGAAAACCTTTCACTGAAATCCTTGTCTTATACTGAAAACCGATAATTTCTAAGAATACATTCCTAAAAGCATTATTCCTCACTTGATGTGGAATCCAGTATGTTACTGGTGTATACTAAATTGTTACAATGGTTAATTACACAAGCACTCGCAAAAACAAGGTGTCCAACCCAAGGCCTTGACACATGTTTCTTTGTATGTCGACGCGCAAAATCCGAATCCGAAGGCAGAAAAATGGAAGGCACCACCTTCCATTTTTTTAAATTGCAAAAAAACACCGTAAAATTTACAATTTCATGGTGTTTTTTCTCGATTAAAAAAAACTGGAGAATGATGGCGCAATTCTACCTTTAAACTCGGAATCACCGCATTGACATACATAGAGAAATATGCTTTAAGTCTTGGGGTCTGACAACCCCTCCCCCCCAAAAAAAGATTGCAATTTGAAAACAACTGGAGAGGTGGTGCAATTCTGAACAGATTCGGATTCAGTGCATCGACATACATAGATAAACATGCGTCAAATCTTTGAATCTGAGAATAACTCCGAGAAAAACAACAACAAAAAAACAACCAATGTCACGATGTTTCTTCGCGATTTAAAAAACATTGGTGCAATTCTGGCTTCAGATTCAGATTCAGCGCGTCGATATACACAGAGAAACATATGTCAAGTCATTGGGTTTGTCATCTGTGTGTGTGTGTGTGTGTGTGTGTGTGTGTGTGTGTGTGTGTGTGTGTTTTCTGTTGTGGTAATCGATACCAGTGTAGGTGTAGTGCCCGTGTTTGTACCGAATAGCAACTGTAGATTTCACTTCTCGCGAGAATTCCTTCGTGAGTCGCCGGAGTCCGTCTTGAGCTGACCTCTGCGCGCTCGTTGGCCGGCGGGGGGGGGGGGGCGAAGGACCTCCGCTGACCCATTCCTGCAGGCGCTTGCGCCGGCGGGCGGAGATTCCGGGAGCAGCCAGCGACCTCAATGGCTCGACGGAATTGGGTGGGGTGGGGAGGGGGCTTTGCGTACGTACGGGCAGGCGGCGTAGCGCGGTGCAGAAGCCGGTATACTACGGCGAACTCCCAACAGCACCTTCCCTCACTCTCGTATTTAATCTATTTTTATCGGGTCGGCGAAAAAGCTTTACAGCCCTGAGTTTTTTTGGAGCCGCTGGATCATTTGCAACAGTGAATGCATGTGCTACATTCATTTTTTTATATCTAATTTGATTCAGATTTACCCATTTACTATTTAACTATATTTTAACTTGACTCGATTTCTCTATTCGTACTTCCCTCCCGTAATTCCCTTTTATAATAATTATATTTTTTCATTAGATAACGCGTAGCAACTGCTTTCATATTTCCCTATAGTTTTTTTAAATTTTGTATCAAAATCGTAGGTGTGTGCAGCCTGAAACAGTATAAGCAAGTACATTTCTGGGTCCTCCTGTTCGTACTGGGCACCTTTTCCATTAGGTTTTATTTATAATTGACTTATTTTGCTACTAAGTAAATAAATGAATACAAACTCCATAAAAACAATTGGTATTGAACGGTTTACAGTTTTAGGTAGATGGTTTGGGGAGCCTTTTCCCAGAGTGACGAGTATGAAGTCCCCAAATTGTCAGCTTAAAAAAGGGGTGAAATCAGCAATACATACATTTACGGAGATTTATGTATGTATGTAGTTGGCAGTTTAGGATTGGATTAATTCGACTTTGCCAGGTAGCGATATTCCGAGGCTTGGCCCGCGAGTTTATTTATTATCCTTTGTGAAGGCTTTTAAGCCATCACAACACCCACTAAAAAACACCCAATTTACACAATACGACTCTTTTTTTGTTATTTAAGGTCGCATCAACATCTAGGTCATTAGCGACCACTATTGCGTGTAACGTTATGGTAACTGTGAAGATGACATGATGTAGTGATGATAGGGGGTGAAAGGACGAAGACAAATACAACCATGCCGGCGTCGGGACTCGATCTCGCGATCGCTGCGACTCCCACGTGCGGCGTGGGGGCCGCTGCGTGGGCGCCGGCGCGCGCTGGGCTGCGGGGCCGAATTTGGGCGGCGCGCGGCCGCTGTGACGTCGGCGGCGGCGGAGCGGGTCGCGCCAGACCGGTTGGGCGCCTTCGCGGAAGACGCGGCCCGGCCCGCCCCGCCCCGCCACGGCACGCACTCCGCGCAAGGCCGCGCGCCGAGTCTCCTTCCGCCTTGGACGCCTCCTCTGCCTCTCCATTCCTTCTCATCATCCTCTTCTTCCTACACCTCTTCTTTCCTTGTCATCCTCTTCTTCCTACACCTCTTTCCTTCTCATCATCCTACAGCTCTTTCCTTCTCACCATCCTCTTCTTCCTGGACATCTTTCCACTTGTCCCTTCTACATTATATTCTTCATCCTCGTCTTCATTCTACTCCTCCCCTCCCCTTCCTTCTCTTTCTACTCTTCCTCCTCTTCCTTCTCTACCTCTTTCCTGTCTTCTCTGCCCATTCTTGTCTCGCATTCCTCTCTTCCACCTGCATCATTAACTTCTTCTTTGCATCTCCTCCTTCTCTCACATTATCTTCTTCCTGCTCGTATTTTCACTCCTCCCACTCCTCTTTTTTTTGCTCTTCCATTCCCCCTTTCCTCTTCCCAGTCTCATCTTCCTCCTCTTAACTTTCTTCTTCCACCTGTTTCTCCTCTACCTCTTCACTCATTCGCCTTCGCCACCTTCTCCTAACTTTCCCGTTTCCTTTAGCCATCCTCTTCCTCCTCTTTTTGTTACTTTCCTACTGTTACTCCTGTATCTTTCTTTTTTCAACTTCTTTCAATATTTGCCGACTCATCAGTTCCTTTCTCTCCTCCTTCTTTCTACGCATTTTTCGTCTTCATACTACAGATACTACTTACTTACTACTTCTACAACTGATACTTATAAAAAAAAATACTTTTGCTAATTTTCTATGCTAATGAAACTCATTGAATATACCGTAATTCGATTACAAAATTGACTATAAATCAACGAATAAAAACGTGTTTATTATCGGCATAAAAGGAAAAATTCTTCATAAGAAAACATTAAGTCGGCGGGATATTATACGTGAGCCCGTCCCCCCCTTCCCTGCTCCTAAGAAAAGTACTTATTGAGTCACTGGGATTCCGCTTGCAAGTACGCGGAAACGCAGGCTGTAGGTGCGACCACTGAAAAGCGCACGGAAAAAAAAATGATGATCCGCCCTCAGCTGGGGAAGGGGGAGGGGGACAACTGTATTTTCCTATTTTCCTCCGATCCCTGCCTGTGGCAAAGGCGAGCGCCCTTTGCGACCTCGCGTGAGAGCGCAGTCATCTTACGTCCCTCAGAGATTGATTATTTCGGGCGTTAATCCAGTAAGTGCAGTGCATGTTCTATCACGGAGATTGGAGGGATTATTTCGTTGCTGGTTAGTGAGATCCGGCGTCGAGCTACACTGTTGCTTGTTGGTTTTCTCGTCCAGGTATCTCCTCCCAGGGTGCACTGCTGCAGCCGGGTTAAGATCTAAGGTTCCGACTGGAGTTTCGACGTGTGTGGTAGTGTAGAGCGTGTTAGTGTGTGTGTAAATGGAGAGAATCGGACGAGGAAGTGGAAGGAATGATCGCACGCTGTCCATGGCTCTTTTATTAGGTCTTTGAATCAGTATGGCGGCTACATAGAAGCGGCGGAACGGTATAGCGTGATCGTAATTGGCAATGAAAAACAATTCTACCATTAGACCAAAAAATTAGCTTCGAACTTGTAATCTAAGAGGGTATAAAAATGACACTTTGAATTCAATAAGGCGAACATTTTGAGACATCACACTTCGTATGGCATTCGTATAACTCCTTGCATCTTGGTTTACTAACGAACAATATAAAATAATAATTAGCTGCGTACCACTCATTCCCCAAGGGGATAGTATATTGTTTTTTGTTTTTTTCCATACATTGAAAAAATTGTGCATCGCAACGCCGACATCCACAGGCCGCCATACTTGCGTTTCCCAGTTCCTCATAACATAACTTCTAACGCCTTCCTTAAGTAAAGCCGGCTGTCCCATGTTAGTAGGTTTACTTACATGAAAAAGATCCTCAAACCTAAATGACGCCTCTGAGCTAAATTCAAAATCGCCTGTTTGTCGCCCAAGAAATATCTCCTTCCTCTGCTAGTTGGTGAAAGGAGCTTAGCGAAATTTGCGTGGTCAGACGGAAGAGCGGGCCTGATGGCCCGAGTTTCGCCACGTAAAATAAGGCATTAATTCAATTCAATTTAACTTCTCAAATATAGCATTGAGCTTATCATACGTGGGCCTTCTTTCCAGCTTCCAGAAAGAGAAACTGTGAGGCAACTGCTGAGGACAAGGAGACGTAAGTGGATCAGCAGCGCGTGGGGAAGCGAGATTATCTTCATCTGCTCCAGCTAGGAAGCAGCCGTTTTCTTTTATTTCATTCTTTTTATTCTCGATCTCGTCTCCTGTAGATCCCATCTGCGACTAACCGGTGCTTCTACAGCTTCGTTGCCCGGAAGGACACAGTTTTTTTCTGCAACTGTAGCAAGAAGCTAGATATTTCCTGTTAAATGACTCAATCACATCTGCCATGCTAGGATGTTCCTCAGGTAATGCAAGTTAGCCAAAGTTAATGCTCTTTCAACATTTTTATCATGTTTAACGATCATTCACTAGAACGGGACATGAATCCAATTTTCCGAATTTTATTTATTAGTAAGTTTAAATCGAGTTTTGGAGTTCTTGTTTCTAGCAAAATGGTTCATTTGTGATTAAAAAAAATATCAAGACGATTAAGTCCGAGCAATTCTAAAGATGTTCTTCTGGATTTCGTGAGGAAACATTTTTGTAGCAAATATGTAATTTTTGAGCTCTCTGCCATTTTTTTCTTAATTTTGAAAAAAAACAAAAAAAAAACAAAAAAAAAAACACGTCCAAGTCCTATTGCGGATTTTCGACGCTACGAACTTAAATTGGGCGAATGCGACTATTGGCGGAGGAGAATTCTGGCGGGCGGCTGCTCCTACCGGCGCTCTCCGTGGTGTCCTCCGACCAATAGAAGGCGAATGTCAGGGCTGTACCGTAACAAAGGAATTTATTAGATTACTTCACAGTTTGTTGTTGCACATGGGGAAATATTCAGATTGAATTTTATATCTGTTCTAATATAAAGTCAGAAGTGCGTTGACTTAGAGCGCGATAACCTCTTAATCTACTGAACCAATACCGATGAAAATTTTGTGCTAGCTTTCTTAAAGGTCCGGGGTACTATAAGCTATGATTTATAACTATTAACACTAATTTAGTTACAAAATAATTACTTTTCTGGATATTTTTCGCCTAGATTTACATAACATTTTCAAGAGTTCATGTCAATAGCTGCGTGCTACCAGATGATGTCTGAGCTGACGTCTGACTACTGATTTCATCTATGTCCAAAATTATTACGAAATTTATTGGGGTTTAAATAAGGCTATGTGATGGCCGTATAATATTTGAAAGAAAGCCGTACCCAAAGCAATAAAGAATGTCAATGTTCATGCATTGTCTTTAATATGTTATATACAAACAGTGGCAAGAAAATATTGTGAGTTTGAAAGTATTTAAAATTTTAGGTAGGTTGAGAGTGTAAAAAGTACAATGATATACAGTACAGAATATACAGTAATAGTCAATATGTAAATATCGTACATAGATAACGTATACTTTCTAAACAACCTAGTCTTTTACAGAAATTAGTGAATACTGAATTGATTGAAACAATGCTAAAACGAAAGTCACAGTTGTCAAAACAGACTGCAAGTGCTAAGAGATGGGCAGTCTATAGAAATTCTGAATCGGCTACTGAGAGACAAGAGCGGCTTTCTGAAGAACACACTCACACCATTGAAAATAAACTGCAAGCAGGGAAGCAAATGTGAATAATTCTCTAGGCAGTAGGGCAGCATTTCATTACGATTTTTAATTTGAAATTTTTACACAGTGATACAATGGGATGGAGTCATGACCCAACTGCAGGGCATGAATAAATGGAATTCCTCTTCCTGGCTATTAATTTACTGTAACAAATGGCCAGGCAACGCCGAAGTACCCAGCTAGTATTACAATATACATATACATTGATCAATGTGAACAGAAACACAAAATACAAGTTCAGCGTAATTTTGGATGCTCTTTTTCCTCTATATTGAATAATTATCGAAACATGATCCTGTCACTCTGTGAACTATATTACTAATTTCCGATGTGTGCAAAAATTGATAGAAATCAATGCAAATTCCGGCAATGAAAGATATGTGTTTTGTTATGTACTTGGGAACTCTGGGAAAATACAAATGACCAAGAAAAACGTACAAAAAGTATAAATGGGTTCAGTTGTGACTGAAAAATGTATATTGAAGTGTTTTTCCCGCCTATTGTCAAACGACGACCAGCGACTGTGCTCTCATATTCAGCACGCTCCTGCTTGCGCACACTGTTCGCGACATACGGCAACAAGGATACCAAGGAAGAGGCCGCCTGCCGTTAAATATTTTATATTCACTTTGCGACTGATAGATTGGAAGTCTTATGTCACTGTATGCCTCTTTCCTTTTTAATGCTGTGTAATTTTAGAACAAGATTTATCCTCTTTTTCATTACCAGGGTCCTGCAAAAAAGATTTTCCATCGAAACATCGCCGATTTACGGCGCACGATTTTAATACGTTTTCTTACAAAGTAAAGCGAGAAAGTAAAATGTAGTAATTTTAGTTATTTGCTTATTTACTCTTAGCTTATTCTGTTGCTAGGGGGCGAATTTTGATAACCTACAATATTGCCAAAAATGATCAATAAAATGCTCTTAAAATGATTTAAAATGCCCTAAAGACAAAGAAAAATGACGCATTTAAAAAAAATGAACACTACATCAGATGAACAACTCAAGCTGTTGGATGTTACTGATGTAATCGAGGCTTCTTCCTTTTGTTCAAATGAATTCAGCTTGCAAACTTTTTGTTTGGACAGTTCTTTAAAAGAAAATCTCTGCCTTTATTTACCACGAAATGGGTCGATTTGACAATGGCGATAATAGGTGTCTCAGGTACGTTAGATTACGTAGTACTCTCAACGACTGACATTACAACATACGAGCGAAGAAATCTAATAGACTAGTCTGGAATTCTGTAGTGAACATTTGTTGTACCTTGTAAATATTGTTTGAAGCAATAACCATTAGAACGATATTAAAATGAATGAAATCGTCGTAAAACGCATTACAAATAACGCAGTAAAAAGGTAAAAAAAATATTAGTTTAAATCGACGAAAAATTCAAAAATATGACCTACAAAAATGGTTCATTTCCTTTTTCCGTAGCATAAACTGAATTTCTATACTAAACGGCATTGTCCTAAAGTGAAAAGGGAAAAAATGACATTTCATTAAAATCCGCCTCCTACATATTACGTTATTTGTGGAAGTAGCTTTGTCATTAGCAGCTGCACGTTTCCGAAAATTTGTTTGTTAAAAAATGCGGCGTTTACTGAGGATCTCTTGCATATTCAGACGCAAAGTTCAAAGAAACGAGCAAAAGTGCCTCTCGTTCGCTTGAGGGAGTCGGTCACGGCGACCGCCTCGGAGACGGATGCTTCCTCTGTTTATTTTGCCTCTCGGTTCCGTCTCCGCCCAGGACGAGTCGTTTATTTCTCGAAAATGCATCAGCGTCTCCTTTTCCTTCTGTCGTGCTCGCACCGGGAGAGGTGGCTCAGGGCATCGACTAATGTCGCTGCAGTGCCTCTGACTGGGAGGTCCTCGGTTCGAGTCCAGATGATGGCAGAGTTTTCGACAATAGTACGACAAGTTCAGCCTCATTCTGGAGGAGGGTTCTAGCAGCTGGCTGCCTTGGTGTTTTTTTTCGGTGATTTCTCTAATCAACACCAGGCGAATGCCGGAGCAGTACCCTATCAAACAGGTCACAGGTCGCGCGCGATCTTTCCTTCCTCTTCCTTGTCCAAGCCTTACTTATACACACCTACACGCAATACAGTACCACACATGCTACGCCGCTAGCCGGCGGTATATCGGATCTCGCCAACCGTCGCGGGAAGATCACAGCCACCGCCTAAGAAAAACAAGCACTACACTTACGGGACTATTGCCCTTAGTCGTTTGTCGCGCCCAGAATCATTAACAATCAATCAATCAAATAATCAATCAATCTGTTGTGCTCGCCTGTCTTGGCACTCCCCGATAGCACAGCGGCTTGGTGCAGAGTCGATGTACGCAGATCCGAAGATTGCTAGTTCGACAGACTCGTAAAGAATGGTTGTATTTTCACACTAGCTGAGTTGGCTCCGTGACAATACCGTTGCTTCTGCAGCATCGTTGACTGCGAGGCCGTAGGCTTTGGTTGGGTGGGTGGTTGATTCATTACTGATTCCTGGCACGTCAACTACTCAATCCTGTAAGTGTAGGGCATGATTTTCCTTGGGAGGTAGTGATGGTCTTCATCCGCTGGATAACGAGATCGCGCGCCGACCTACGGTTTGCAACCGGGGATTTTCCCTACCAGGTATCTCCCAACTGCGCAGGACAAGCTCTAAACTCCCGTCTTCCGACATGTGTAATAGTGTAGTGCGTGTATGTGTAAGGGCTAGAATAGGACAAGGAAGAGGAAGGAAAGATCGCGCGTAGTCCTTAGTTTTGTATGTTAAGGTATCGTTCAGCATTCGCCTGATGTTGTTCGGAGAAACCCCGGAAAACTACTGATTAGAACAGTCAGTCGCTAGAATTCTCCTCCAGACAGCAACTGAATTCTACCTAATTATCTCAACTAGTGCCGAAAACTCCTCGACTTGAACCCAGGAACCTCGCCGACAGAGACCCTGCAGTGACATCAGTTATGCCCTCAGCCACCTCAGCCGGTCCTATTTCTGGAGAACAATCGAAACTAGTTCCTTGCAGTGTAACTAGTTACATTTCTGACACGAAGAAAACAGCACATTTTCGCTCATGTACTAAGTGAATAGCCTCAGAGTACAAGAAGTTTCCGAGCCTCGAAAAACTTCTGATACACATAGACTCCTTGTTTCCTTTCAAACTCCAAGGGCGGCCTGTGTAGAACATAAAAAAGTTCAGTTTGTTTATTGAAGTCATTTACAGCGTTTACAAGACAGAACGTGGCACCCCTTCTCTGTGTTAATGGATAGAGTATTCTTCTACTCTTTGTGGAGTCTTTCTTCTCGTGCACGTTTCCTTTTTCAACATCCGTATTGAGTGTAACTGAGTTTGCTCGGCTTTCGTGGTTCGTTTGTGGGTGTCGTCTTTCTCTCCCTCTGTTTTCGTACCGCTCGTATGTGTGTGCCATGTGGTGCCTTCGCGACAACGTGCGACTGTCTTCGGTTTTCTTGTCAGCCAGACACTGAGAATGGGGTATGTGACGAAGCTTGTAAATGCTTGTTGCTATTTAGTTTCTTATACTTCTACCGTTACGGAGTGATTTTTCGGTGTGTGTTATATTGAAGCCCTAGTAACTATCACTTCATCTCATTTTTTTATTCTTGCTGTTTTTTCCAGCCAACTGCTGGTTACCTTTTGCGTCTCGATGGGATGCATATTTGATCATACACTACACATTGACACTTTTCGGGCTTCTGATTTGTGGTCAACTGAACGCGAGGCTCTCCGCGATATGAGTCATCTGATTTTTCACTTCTTTAATAGATTAGTGCATTTACTGTAATATGACGTGCTTTGTGACACCCCATATAACTTTGTGTCTCCCTCTCTTTACTTCAATAGAGTTTTAAGAGTTATACATTTTTTTCTTACAAATTCGTAAACTCACAAGTGTTTAATTTATTTTGTTTACTGCTTTAGTGGAATTGCACAATATCTGTTCCTCCTATATAATGCCAGAGAGTTTTAAAGATGCTGTCCCCAGAAGAAATGTAGGCATGCAATTCTTTCGACTCCTCCTAAATTCGTTATTAATGTGCTTTAGACATACTAATTCGCGATATTTCCATAAAAAGTAATGAAATTTGAGCAAGTATGTTTAAAAAACATTTGAAGAGAGCATTGACGTAGTTAACTTGACCTCAGGCACAGAGACGTTTTGTGTCTATGAGCAACTATTTAAGACATCTTTATTTAGAAAGACCTGATTCTCGTGAAGATTGAGAGCATTCGAAAACTTCTGGCGAGGAAATTTTCGAACGGAGAAGGCTGATCACAAAAATTTTGAAATCAAAAGTTAGATAGAGAACAAGACGAATATTTAAACATAATATTAATTACAACCATTTAATAAAGGGTTGTTGATTAAACTTTACGGAATATAAGCAGATATAGTTGGTAGATACAATTTCAAATAATAATAACAATAATAATAACAATAATAATAATAATTATTATTATATATAATACAATTTTCTGATAAGTTATTGCTTGTTATTGCCTTCGATTCGAACCTCGATATTCACTGTATAACGGAGGAAATATGAATGTTGGTACGTGTTCTTTTACGGAGAGAATTATAAGAAGACATTTGAAAGGGAATTATGGGAGGGAAATATGAAACGACAAACAGTCTAGTCAACATCTAGTTGATTAGTAAATAAGTAAAAGTAGGTAAAAATTAAAAGGTTAAAATTAGGTTAAAATTAGGTAAAAAATAAAATCATGTATGTATCACGAGCGTTAGCTAGTTCTAATGATCTCTGACAAGTAAAAGCTGTCCGCCTTTTTGTCGCTGCTCGGTCATTAGAACCCTTATAACGACCTTGGTTTATAAAAGGCTATAACGTGACTATTATTTTATATTAAAATATTTTTAAAAATGGAAATCATATTCGATTAAATAATTCGTTATTGGAAAACATATTTTTTCGTGGGTTAAACAAGGTTACAAATCCAAACCATTTAAAGACGTTTTATACATTTATTTTGCAATTAAGTTCTTGTTTCGCCATTATTAATTTGTTTCGAATGACTCTGAGGTTTTTAATATTAACGCGGAAGGTTAGTAACCCTGGCCAGGAAACAAACGACGATTTCTACTATTCGTCTAGATTCTCTATGCCCATTTACAACAGCGAATTTCGTTGAAAATAAAGGCCGACATTCCGAGACTCGCAATTCCAATTGTCGCCGATGAAGTTGCTTCATGCCGCTCTCCCTACATTCATCACTAGACTGGTTTTGGCGTCGTCGGCGACTACATTCCAAATATAGTCGCGCTCACGTTACACAACTTCTCTTGGGTAACAGCCACAGCTCGCAGCGAAGTCGGAAACGCGCGATCGGTCTTTTTTCAATTTCCCTTCGTCACAACCAATGGCGAAACAGGGAGTTATTGTCGCATGTGCTTATTCTTTGCGCTCGCTGCAACACAATTGGCATTTGTGGGAGGGGAGTTGGTTATAAAACCTGAAAGAAAAAAAATACAAAAGAATCTTAAAATTGGTAACTGATGATTAAAGGTCGGATTTTGATGAACTTAAACATGACCAAAATGATTAATATAATTCTCTGAACATGTTTTTAAAATGTTCTAAAAGAAAAAAAAACATGATAAATATTATCAAAAACGAGTCAAAAGCGAGTCTAGCTATTAGATATATTACTGATGTAATCAAGACTTCTTTCGTTCAAATAAACTCGGCTTGCGAACTTTCGATTTGGATTGAACCACGAGAATTGTCTTTTGTTATCGTGAAATACCGTCGAACCGAAGATGGTGCTGATAGGAGTCGCAGGAACCTTAGATTACATACACCGGCTCACATTACAATTTCTGAGCAAAGAAATTGAATAGGCTTCTGAGGAATTTTGTGAACATTTCTTGCATCTCGTGAATATTATTTGTAGCACGTAGAATTAAACTGATATTAAAATCGATGAATCGATCAAAATACAAGAAAAATGTGTGTATATATAAATGAACCATTTACTTTTATTATAATAAAATTGATGTCTATACCAAAAAGCATTATGCTGGAATGAAAAAAAAATGCAATAAAATTCGTTCACTACCGATAAGCAAAATGGCGATGGTTCTACTTTCTGTCAACTTGCTAATTTAAAAATTGAATTTCGACCTTGCAATTTCGAATTTCCCGGTCTTCTTTTGACGGGCTGTAAGTTAGCAAAGTGACAACAGATCGCATGCCTTAACAGTAACCTCTTTATGTACTGATTCTTTGTTGTAATCCTATTTTGTCATTATTTCTTTGACTAAGTTTTTAAGCTGTTTTAGTATCCATTTATAGACAAACACTCTTCAACTCTTCTTTACACACCAAATACCTTTCTGCTGTTTTTTTACTATTTACTCTTAAAACACTTCTATGTTGTAGCCTGATTAACTTCGGGAACGGGTCATTTTCTAAAAGACCGTTATTGTGACAATGTTGCGTATCATCCGGTTCAGCAAGCAAATATAAAGTATCTGAATGAGAATGCGGGTGTCAACTGAAAAGGAATTAGCAAGGCACAAGGCTGTGCTGTCAAAATGGGAGCTGATTTTGTAGTTTTATTTCCTGCCAGTGTAGCAAGTATTTATGTTTTCTGCTAAATAATCATTCACGTCTGCCATGCTAAAAAGTTCCTTAGATAATGCAAAGGCAGCCAAAATTATGCTGTTTCAAAGGAAGAATTTCTTAACATGTTAACGATCATTCACTACAATGTGACACCAATGCAAGTTTCTAAATTTTAGTTATTAATAGGTTTAAATCGGATTTTGAAGTAATTTTTAGCAAAATGATACATCTGTGGTTACAAAATTAACCAAGATCAATTGTAAAGATGTTCCTGCTGAATTTTGTGAGGGCATATTTTTTAGTGCGTGATTTTTGAGTTCTTATATTTCTTTCGTTATTCTTTGAACAATGCAATAAAAATACCGAGAGAATAAAATTGTAGAAAATAATTACCCAATAGTTTTGTTGTATTACTATTTTCGAAAATTAATTGTTGTTCCTTATATCTATAATTTATGATAATATTGTTAGCTGAACACTTCCAAATTATAAAAATGTCATGAAGGTCTACATGCTTGCATCGACATCTAATATTTTTTATACCTTTCAGAGATGCGAATGTAAATACTTTGTAAAAATATATAGATGGTTCTTAAAAGAGTAAGTAGTTGATATAAACGTGAAGCAGTCATGTCAACTTTTGAACCTTATTCACTCTTTCAAAAACTTATTTCAGACAACGCATACGAATGTAAACATTGATACGACCCATGTTCTTAAATTGGAAAATTTTGAAATTATTATTATTATTAATGTAATTATAAATATTATTTATTTGTTATAGTGCATTGTCCAATATGTCTAAAAACACGTCATGCATTATAGTTTTGAGATATTATTGCGGAAAACTTTATTACCCCAGTACTTTAGGAATACCTTAAAAGTTATTTACTGGTGAAATATGTATAATAATGTAACATTAAATATTGCATTGTTAAAGGTTAAATTAAAAAAAAAATGTGATACCAAAATTACATAAAATCCAGTGAATGTATGGCATTTCAGGTTCACATGTATTTTAAAGCGTTTCAGGTTTTTAAAGCTCGTTTTTGAATGTTACGTATTCCGACATTGCGACCGGTAACGAGCGTGGTTTGACCTTCCCACGTGACAAACAGCGGACGATCGGGGCGGCTCCTTCCTGCCGCCACCAACGGCTGAAAAACTTTCCCGATCGCGGCCACGAACGACCGACGGCGGCCGTAGCAAAACGAAGTGTTCCCACTGCTTTTTGTTGTTTTTTTTTTTTTCGAGGCGAATGTTGAAGGTCGGCTTGTTTTCTCCGAGAGCAGATGTGGTGAAGGTCGTAGCCGGTGGCGGGTGGGGGTGTTTGCTGACGGCTTCAAAGCAGAGGATACCGCTCCCAATGGCTTTGGCTTCCGTTCGCCACATTTCGTTCGTCTTTTGAGTGCGCAAGGCATCTTGAAACTAGGGTTGCCAACCGTCCTCCATTTGGGAGGACAGTCCTCCATTGAAGTCAATTGTCCTCTCGCTCTCCTTTGTATTTTAAATGTCCTCCTTTTAGTAAATTTTTAACATTTGTTGTAATTTATGTTAACTCATCACTAACATCTGCTACGTTGTGATTTTGAAAAGGAAAAAAAAGAAAAAAAAAGAATATTCTTTTTCTAAACGCTGACACCAGCATGCATGATTTTGTCTCCAACTAGCAACTGTAATAAAAAAGACGCCCAGACCATCTTAATCTGTATTTTGTGAACGAATCTTGAATCGCAAATGTAGGGAGGAAAGCAATAGAATTGAGGTCAGTGAAATTAATCGTTTATAAATAGAATATGTTGATTTTTTTTCCCGGCTTAACAATTGTCTCCCCGTTAACTTAAACATTGTTGGCAACCCTACTTGATACCCAATTACCTTATTTACGTTACATGTGCCATCAAATCTAATGGTTGCCCAAAATTTGAAACTGAAAAATTATGAAAAAACTGTATCGAATGTAATGCACATCAATGACAGGAAAATAGTACTGCCCTTCATTTAAATTTGTTATACAACAATGGATTTATCGTATACATAAACCATCAGCTTATAGAATTGAACATTACTAAAAATTAGGTGAGACACTGTTAAAAAAGAAAATTAGTGAACATGAAATAAGAAAAGTATATTTTCAAAGTGAGTTTATTAATAGAATAAATTGCAAGCGTAAATCACCATTATTCCGTACGGAACCGATTTATATTTGAATCTAATGGGGACCACGATTTTGTGCTAAAATTGTTTAAAAAACCTGCGAGTTAGATTAACGAAATTACGGAGTTTGCAAGGCCATTGTTACTAATAATTATTTTATTCATAATCTTTCATTCTTTATTTCAATTTTTCATTATATTTATTTTATTCATCTACGTTGCAAGGTTTGTATATGCGATATACTAATCTAGGTAAAAATGGCAAACATGATGGGGAATCTCGTAATTTTCAATGAATATTGTTATGTTTTTGACTAAATACACCACGTTTAAGATCTGAATTGTGCGTGTTTACTTACTTTCTTTACAAAACACTGTACTCCATGAATTTGCGTGGTAACAGCTACTGGCCGCCAACGATATATCGCGATCTCATCATAGGCACGAGACTTGACCTAAAGCTGACTACATGGACGGAACATACATAATTCCTTGGAAATCGAATCAGTTCACAACAAAGACAACCAACTTTGAAGTTAAAAGATTATATACTAAATAGTTGTTTCGTTTCAATTCGACAAATAATAAATGAATGGTTTATTTCCGAAACAACACAATTATTTATTTATTTTTGTTATTTTGACACTTTAATGCAGACACATTATCTGTAAGTATACCCGTATGTCTTGAGGCACATCTAGCATAAGTCAAAAAGATACTTGAGGGGTTTTGGAAACACCCTCTGAAGACTTGACTCACTGTTTGTGATGTATAGCCGTAGATAGAGTTTTGTTTGTCGAAAGTGGAAAGTTACTCTGCACTGGCTTATGTTGTTTCTGAAATAAACCATTCTAATGTAAATTGAGTAAACTTATTATTATTATTATTATTATTATTATTATTATTATTATTATTATTATTATTATTATTATTAGAATACAACGTTTTTAGAAAAATAAGTAAATGAATTTTTGTGAATTCTTTTGGTCTAAAAATATTGGAGGTCATTATGTTAGTTCTTGTGGGACTTCTAATAATCATCTTATATACCGCTTATTGTTTTTAATGTATTAATAAAACCCTTCACACATTGTACCCAACTGAGCAGGCAGCAAATAAAATTGTGCCGTATAAATGTACCAGTAAGTATTGAAAAAACCGCCTGCGATAAACAAGTTATATAATACTCGTGATAAGAAATGATATTCATTGTTTGAAAAAAGGCGAAACCTATCCTTGTACTTGCTAATTGTAATCTTGATTTACATCTGTAATAAATCAAAACTTGGGGTACCGTTAAAACCAGGAGAAGCTCCAAATACCCAGCTGGTCTCCGGGCATGTGTGGTAGTTCAGTGCATGTAAGTGTGTGTGAGGGGTGAGGATAGGACAAGGAAAGGGAAAGTAAAATTGCGCGCGATCCGTTGCCCGTTTGTTAGGGAACTGCTCTGGCATTCGCCTGGTGTTCATGGGATAAATCACAGAAAATTACCGATCAGAGCTGTCGGCGTTTAGAATTTCTACGACAGCGACTGAATTCGACCTACCTATGTATATTACAACCAGTGTCGAAAATCCTGCCGCCTTCCGGTCACGGGCAGTGCAGTGAGAACAGCTGATGCCCTGAGCCACCTCATCCGGTTTGCGAGTTGGTGCTATGGGAATCCCAGCCCTGCAGCGGAATAATAAACCGGCCGGAGTGAATGCCTGAGAAGGGGGGAGGGTAGTTTGAGAGGTAACCTGCCTGCGCCGCGATCCTCCGCTCGACGCTGGTGACACAGCGCGGCTCTGTTCCGTGGCTCTCAGCGCCCCCTCCCCCTGTCCTCCTCTCCGCCTGTCCTCCTCTCCGCCTGTCCTCCTCTCCGCCTGTGCTCCTCTCCGCCTGTGCTCCTCTCCGCCTGTGCTCCTCTCCCCCTGTGCTCCTCTCCCCCTGTCCTCCTCCGCTCCCCCTGTCCTCCTCTCCCCCTGTTCTCCTCTCCCCCTGTCCTCCGCTCCCCCTGTGCTCCTCCTCTCCGTCTGTCCCCCCTGCCCCTCCACCGCTGCTGGTGCGTGGAGGCGGAAGCCCCGCGCGGAGCCACCCTTCGGCGGCACGTGCCCTTCTGCCGGAAGGGCGCAGGGCGCAGGGCGCCCGGCACATGTGCGCAAGGGCCCCCACCCCCGGCCCTCTCCCTTCGCCTGCGGGCGGCAGCGCAGCCAGCAGCACGGGAGGGCGAAGCGGGAAGGGAATTCTCAAACGTGTGCACTTCTGTTTCGCCCCTTCACGTGTAATTGTTCAGTAGACACGGGATGTTTAAGCGCTGAAAAATCGTCTTTTAGGCGCCTAGAAAGGTACCGAAAATGTCAAGAAATAAGACATCGTCATAAGTTACACAATAAAACGAAAAATTACTTTTTTTTTCTGAAAATATTTTATTTTTAAATTTCTTATTTTCATATGAGCAGAATTGTGTTATCAACGTAAAAGTTGGTTTAGTCAAGGATTAAAATCCTGATGCTTGCAAATCATTTCTACGCTACTTGCTATTGTTTTCGGCCTTAAAGAAATATTTTGAAGAGGTAAAATAAATGCGATAGTTCCCTCATACATGCCGCCCTTCCTATTGCCACTGAATGTGAACGAAAACATTTCTCACGAATACTGCAATAACATAGCATTACAGCAGTGTTTTGTTTATATAAAAGCAGTATCAAAGAAGTTTCTGTCCCGTAACGTTTCACATGAATAGCAAATACTTAATGATAGGCGGCCTGTTCTGTAAAGCCGTGCTGTCATTTAACTGCCAGCTGTGTTGTGAGCACTAGCTCGGAGGATTCAGTATGCAAGGCACACTATATGGAAAAATAACGTCCCAATTAGTACGTTCTTTTAATTATAAATATCAATCAATCCACTACAAATCTGCATTTTCAGTCAAAATCGAAACAGTTTCCTCGCTTTTACTTTTACTGGGTACCTAAACAAACCTTACCCTTCTCATGTGGTCGGAGGTTGCATAGTTGTCTTTCACTTTCTGCGCTCATTGGAAATAAACGTATTATAGATGCCTACGATACTACGTAGTTGTAAATCATTCCTATTTTTCTAATCAGCCACCAGGAAAAGAATCAGTTACGTAATCACGACTGTCGCAATGCGCAAATTGCATGCGCCTGACGTTTCGTATTGTCAGAACAAAAATTGGCCATATGCTGCATTACGCTAATCCTTGCATGTCGCCTGGCTGACGTTTTCGAAACAGTTCAAAGAGCAGACAGTCATTTACGACCCGCACCAAGTCAGTATGCTGTCAGCCCAGCCAGTGGCGTAGTTTCAGTTGGTGTCACGAGGCAAAACTAATGGTATGTCCCCACATACACAAGTTAAATATAAAAATATCTATTACTGAATAATTTATACAATATATAATACAAATAGAAACATTTTTGCACAGGACAATTAATGTAATATATTAAAAAACTATATAATTCAGAATAATTGAACTATAGTTTTTAAATAAATAATTATATAAATTCAACTATTACATTTTATATTGGGTGTAAACCCTAAAATGCTGATATTCGGGGCGGAATCCCCCCCCCCCCGACATCTCTACCTTCGCCACTGAGCCCAGTGACAGTCGTGGGTGGATGACAGAGGTTTCTAAAGAAACCCATGCATGAGCGAGATAAATATCTCCGCCGGTCGTAACTCTGTCACTACCTGCTCCAATTTGGAAAGAGTGACATTGGCGACAGATTAACTGTATGGTAATGAGGTGTGAGAGCCAAACACCCTCCGCGCTCGCTCGTGTGTGGGCTACTTTTGAATTTCGTGGAATTAAGTCTCCAGTCCCCAAAGCTCAGGCGCTAGCAATAAAAGATAGATTACTCTAAGAAGGGCCCACTTTGACAGCTACTGCCTAGTACTCAAATTCTACAGCTAGCAGCAGAACTGCAGATTATGCCCACGTACTCAATTAGTTAATGCGTTAGTTTGCAGTTGGCTCACTTGTAAATAACTTCGACCTCTGCACCTCTTGCAATTCTATTGTCCACCATTACTTTCCTTTGTTTTCCGATTTTTCAAACTGGTCCCTTCTTAGACTAACTTCTCTATAACTCCACAATTGGTGTAAGATCCTTTGATAGCTAAACAATAAAGGTATAATTTTGTATCACACGATATACGTAATTTACATATATTTATTTAACATGTTGACTTGTATCATATGTCACCTCTGCTCGTGTTTAATGTTGATTTCTTCTTGTTACAGGTAAGCGATCACAACGAGAGGGTTCTGACGTAGTGCGGTTTTGGTAAATAATAAACTACTATATTATTACTTCCTTTAGGTAACTAATTACATTATTATCTTATTGAAACGTTATAAAAGCGGAAATTGCTGAATAAATTGTGTGTATAATATATATATATATATATATATATATATATATATATATATATATATATAGATTATCAATTAATTGATAAAATAATATAACTTTATAACTCGAAAGTTAGTGTTGTTACGTCTTCTGCGAAACGTTTAGACACTGAAGTTTGAGAATTTAATTGCAATTTTTATACTGCGTAATTCAGCATATGTAGGGTTTCACCCATACCATTCCATTTATTATGAGGAACTTTCTTTAATACAGTACTATTGCTATGCTACGCATGGCGTGGTGGTTAGAGAACCTTCTTCCTCTGAGAGAGATTGTAGTCCTATTCAATCACCCAATTTGAAATTTGGAATATAAGAACATTTATTTTGCTACATAGGGTGACATAGAATATTTTCGGTACAGTCGTTTTCTAGAGTTACTATAAATACACAAAATAAACAATTCAACAAACATTATGATATTTACAAATCAATACAATTTTACAAAATTAATGTATTAACCTATCATGCTAAAGCTGGCCTAATATAAAATAACAATAATAATTCAAAAAATAAGGTTAATGTTAACATATTCTAAAAATAACAATTATATAATCTATTTTTTTAAATTGTCCTTCTGAGGGAAAGTTTCCAGCACTATTGCAAGTAATTCGTTCCAATTTTGTATTGTTCTGTTTACAAATGAGAATTTACTTACATCTGTTCTCCGTTTTCTTTGCCGAATTTTAGTGCCGTGATCCATTTTGTGGAAGACAAAACAAGTTTCCTTCAGATTTTAACGCTGTTTCCCGGTTTTTCCTGCATTGCATTCATAATCAACACCACCATCATCGTTATCGCCATAATCAACATCATTTTGGATCGGTAATTACAAAAGCGCTGCCTAGAAGCGAATATCTCGGCTGCGGAATAACCATATCTAGCGCCCTTTCCAAAAATACTATAATACTATGTACTAAAAATAAAATACTAATGTTAGCGAGTATTTTTATCAAACGGGTATATTCCACCAGCGTGACACCGTCCCAGCTGGAACAAACTAATCTCTAGATTTGTCTTTTGGGGGAACTGCTCCGGCATTTGCCTGGTGTTAATCGGAGAAAAGCACGGAAAGCCACCAATCAGAGCAACTTCACCTGCCTCGAACATCCTGCCACCGTCGGGGCTCGAATCTTGGACCTCCCGGTCAGAGGCACTGCTGTCACCTCAGATGCCCTGAGCCGGTGCGATTCTTCAATTCTTCATTCAGTACGATGTTTGGCACAGAAGCTAACAGCAGAGAGAATCAACACGTCCATACCCACCAATTTGATGTATTCTCCCAATTTTTTTAATAATAACGCATATCAGTTATTTGAAATACTTAAAATAAAAAAATTAAGCATTTACGGACTTTATTAAGACATTCAATGAAGTATTTGGTGGGGTAATGGACATAAATTTAATTTTACTTAGAGTAAGGGGTTAGCCCTATTTTAAAGGAAATATATCGTGTATTTTTTTTAGAAAATGACCTTTCAAACATCTGGTAGCGTTAGGAATGTTAATTCTCGAGGAGGCAAAAAGAAACAAACCACGAAAAAACGATGAGATAAATCTGGCTGAGAGGCGCTCGCTGTGCGCTGAGCCGCTGCGTGGGGGAGGGGGGGGGCGGAAGGAAGGAAGGCAGAGCGGACTTCCGGCGGCGCGATCTCGGGAAGAGGCCGCATCCGCCCCCACACCCCCTCCGCCCCCTCATACCGATTATTCTGCCTCCTTCTGCTCTTTCATCTTGCCCTTCCTCTTCCTCATCTTCGACCTGCTGTTTTGTTTTATTCTCGTGATAATTTTCCTCGTTCTGCTATTTCTCCACTCCTGGTATTTCTTTTTCTTCTTCCTCCTCACCTGCTATTTCATCTTCCTCTCGATTATATTTCTTTGTTTCGCCCTCGTTCATCTTCTTCCTCTTTCTCCAATTTCTTCTTCCCCTTGCTCCCATTTTTCTTCCCCTTGCTCCCATTTTTCTTCCTCTTTCTCCTATTTCTTCCTCTTTCTCCTATTTCTTCCTCTTTCTCCTATTTCTTCCTCTTTCTCCTATTTCTTCCTCTTTCTCCTATTTCTTCCTCTTTCTCCTATTTCTTCCTCTTTCTCCTATTTCTTCCTCTTTCTCCTATTTCTTCCTCTTTCTCCTATTTCTTCCTCTTTCTCCTATTTCTTCCTCTTTCTCCTATTTCTTCCTCTTTCTCCTATTTCTTCCTCTTTCTCCTATTTCTTCCTCTTTCTCCTATTTCTTCCTCTTTCTCCTATTTCTTCCTCTTTCTCCTATTTCTTCCTCTTTCTCCTATTTCTTCCTCTTTCTCCTATTTCTTCCTCTTTCTCCTATTTCTTCCTCTTTCTCCTATTTCTTCCTCTTTCTCCTATTTCTTCCTCTTTCTCCTATTTCTTCCTCTTTCTCCTATTTCTTCCTCTTTCTCCTATTTCTTCCTCTTTCTCCTATTTCTTCCTCTTTCTCCTATTTCTTCCTCTTTCTCCTATTTCTTCCTCTTTCTCCTATTTCTTCCTCTTTCTCCTATTTCTTCCTCTTTCTCCTATTTCTTCCTCTTTCTCCTATTTCTTCCTCTTTCTCCTATTTCTTCCTCTTTCTCCTATTTCTTCCTCTTTCTCCTATTTCTTCCTCTTTCTCCTATTTCTTCCTCTTTCTCCTATTTCTTCCTCTTTCTCCTATTTCTTCCTCTTTCTCCTATTTCTTCCTCTTTCTCCTTCTACTCTTGCATCTTTCTCCTTCTACTCTTGCATCTTTCTCCTTCTACTCTTGCATCTTTCTCCTTCTACTCTTGCATCTTTCTCCTTCTACTCTTGCATCTTTCTCCTTCTACTCTTGCATCTTTCTCCTTCTACTCTTGCATCTTTCTCCTTCTACTCTTGCATCTTTCTCCTTCTACTCTTGCATCTTTCTCCTTCTACTCTTGCATCTTTCTCCTTCTACTCTTGCATCTTTCTCCTTCTACTCTTGCATCTTTCTCCTTCTACTCTTGCATCTTTCTCCTTCTACTCTTGCATCTTTCTCCTTCTACTCTTGCATCTTTCTCCTTCTACTCTTGCATCTTTCTCCTTCTACTCTTGCATCTTTCTCCTTCTACTCTTGCATCTTTCTCCTTCTACTCTTGCATCTTTCTCCTTCTACTCTTGCATCTTTCTCCTTCTACTCTTGCATCTTTCTCCTTCTACTCTTGCATCTTTCTCCTTCTACTCTTGCATCTTTCTCCTTCTACTCTTGCATCTTCTCCTTCCCACTATTTCGCCTTCCCCTTTCTTCTCCTGATAATTTTTCCTCGTCTTGCTATTTCTTCTTCTTCTTCCTCCCCTCTCCCTCCTGCTATTTTTTCCTATTTCACATTTTCTATTTTATCTCTTTCCTATATCACCTCCTCCTTCTCCATTTCATCTCCTTCCTCTTTCTCTCCCTCCTGTTTCTTCCTTCTCCTCCTGCACCGCACTGCTGAACTTGCGCCGTGGGCGACTGCCGTTGTGGGCTGCGCGCTGGCGCCTGCGCTCGCCGTGAGTCGGAAGCGCTCGTATAGTAGTAAGGCGCGGAGCGTGGGACTCGGCGTTGCCGACACAGCGGTGTCAGCGCCGACCCACATCGCAACTCGGATGCGGTACGTGCGAGATACTCATACGAACAGCCACTTCGAAGAGGTCGTCCTCATCCTTACGGCCCCTTCTCACGTCGCCACCGCTGCGCGCTTCCGAACCCCGCGGCTCGTAGCAGAGCATTGGTTTGAATGGAAACCTTCCCACGTGCGCGTTCGGCGGCGACTCCCGCTACGCGAAGGCAGGGGGGCGTACGCGCCACCGTTAGCAGAACACAGCTTTAAATGGTGGTCTTTCCACTGCGCCGATGGTCGCTGCGGTTTACCTGCTGCGGTCCCTTTGTTTGTCGTCGCCGGAGGGTCGGCGAAACATACCTCTGCAGAACCCACCAATTCGGGCGTGGTGCAGCGGTGGCTTGCAGCGGTGGCTTGCAGCGGTGGCTTGCAGCGGTGGCTTGCAGCGGTGGCTTGCAGCGGTGGCTTGCAGCGGTGGCTTGCAGCGGTGGCTTGCAGCGGTGGCTTGCAGCGGTGGCTTGCAGCGGTGGCTTGCGGCGGTGGCTTGCGGCGGTGGCGGCGTGGGAAGAGCCCTGCCGCTGTTTATACGGCGTTGAAGGTAGAAGGGCGTCTTCACACGCCGCCACCGCACCGCGCTTCCGAGCACCGCGGCTCGTTAGCGCCAGTTAGCTGGGGTTAGATTTTTCGGATCGCTTTCTACGATGCACTATGATTTAACTGTGAATTTCACATCCGACTGTCAGCCTGACGTCAACCCCTAACCCGGTGGACCAAACGGACTACACGTAGTTGGCGAAATCGGGTTGGGAACGCTGATTTTGCAGTCGTGTCCGTTTCAGTTTAATCACCCCAGCATTCGACTGGATGACCGAGGAAAACCACGAAGAACCCCGGTTAGAATGGCCGGCGCGAGTTTCGAACCCCAGGCCTCCCAATTGCGAAGTCAGCGCGCTACGCACTGATCCTCTTCGCTTGGTTTTTAACTCATAAACATGATTCGGTTTAATTTATTCGAAATTTGTATTTCTTAAAAAGAAGTTGATGTATAATGCAACTCCAATTAGAACAAGGATGGGTTGATAAATTACAACATGCTGAATTATTTTCGGGCGAAAGTATTTTACTCCGTCGATTAAAGAGGTGTATTATGTTCCGCAATTAGTTCTGTCTCCTCGTTTGGGCTTCGCTGCAAAGCGGAAGAATTATTTTCGTACAGAAAATAAAGCCGCGTCAAGACAGGTCTGTCTTCCGTGACACAATACAACTTGGGTTTCTACTATCGTGCATGCAGGCCTATGAAAAATATTCTGTCATAGGTGTTCGCACGAGGGACCGTGGTTCCCCTGAAGTATTTGAAAAGGGCTCTGTTGCCCCACTATTATTAGCTGTATCATTAAATATGAAATTGCATTCTTCTAGTGTTGGTTTTATTTATTTGCTAATAAAACATGTGACGAGAAAATTTCTAATTTATTTGGAAAGGGGCCCAAAGAGGTCCAGAAATGTTGTGATCCTCTCCTCCTATATTAGGTTGTGCATGTCAAAGATTTCCGCTTGCCTTTTTAAAAGAATTGTCAGAAACAAAAGAGGAATTGTGCGTATATGGATTTATGGTTGCTGATATTAAACATTAGTTTTTTTCACAGCGGTGTCTGTGTGCAATTGATATCAGCCTGGTTTTCAAGTCGAAAGAGAACGAGAGATTTTGACATCACTGGAACAAAATCATTCACTTTAGATTTTTTGGGCATTCTAAATGTAACTACGGAAACTACTGGAATAGCTCAGGGCATGTGAGAGCAGAAGCAATACTGAGATTTCAATGTTTGCCGAAAATAACAAGTAACCTCGTTAAATCAATTGATAGTGCAGGAAATTTTTAAACTATGTCACAGAGGATAAACATGTTATTTTTAAGGATCTCTTCCAATTCAGTTATTTGCACCACAGACGTTTTACGATACCTTGATGAAATGTTTCCCATCGCCACTTCGCCAGATGTCATTTCCAGAGATGTAACAAAACTGAAGAATAGCATCTTTGTTTTTGGATCAACATGGAAGGAAAATGGAGAAGTTTATTAGAGAAGTACATTAATCTTGGCGAACGATGGCAGAGTCGGAGAGAGGAAGCTGTATTCTCGTGGGATATTCCGGACTGTTAATTAGGTTGACTGTTCGGATTCATTTTATTTTTATAATTTTTTCTTCTTGAACAGTCGGCATATTGATGAGATTTTCGTGTGAACATGTACTTGAAGTATCTATACTGGGACTCAAAATGCAATGGTTCAGGAGTTCGTTTTGCAAGATTGACCAGATTTGATCTTCCCTGAGGCTACACCCTGATAATGAATTCTGTAAGCTAATATTAGAAATGGGAGTTATGTGCGATAGTTAGTTGGCACTTATTCTTTAAATGCAATGTTGTCGGCAGATGTTTTTTAATATGATGGGTCTCGACTTTTTTATTTGACTGCGATTTGAGAGTCTTGCGTGGCTTTCACTCACGAGATAGCAGTGGGTCTTTCTGAATGTGCTTGAGTTCTGTGTGTGGACATGTGCTGAGTGTCGTCTGGACGTTGAGAAAGTGCTAAAAAGAAGACAAAATGGCAAAGCGTGGCTCCAGTGTCAATATTTGCGAAAATAGTTTGTTTCCTACTACTTGGTTATGACATTTAGACGTATGGGGGTACCACTTTGATTAATACTGTATTTGGCGGGTTTATTTACGTCATTACGTGCAGAAAAGTAAATAGGAATGGACATTTAAAGCAGGGTTGCAACAGATTCGATGAAAATTTGATGGGGTCGATGATGATAATATTAGGTTCAATAAAGGAACAATTGCCGAATATGAACCTGCCCTTGACAGGTGTAAGTAAGAACACATTGATAATATATATTAATGGCGTTTATAATTAATTCTGATGTTCTGATGTACAGCTACAAAACATTTAATCATACATTAAAATTTCGTTCGTTATATTTTGTAACCATCCCTAGGGTAGGCGCAATCGGTGTACAACACTAGTCTCCCTGAGTAGGGAGTAGTATTATAATCAATCAATATAGTACTAAAGAGACCTCGGCTAACGTGGAAATCCTCATATTAAAGAGGAAATCGGATCAGTCTGCAGTCGAGCAGTGTGTTTTGGGGGAGCTAGATAAAAGGCTAAGGAAACGTTGACCGCGGGATGCAGTTGGACTATGCCTTTTAGGGCGCGAGGTCCCCGGCTTAGGAAAAGTTGACCGCGGGATGCCGTCGGGCTATACGACTGCAGAAAAACTATTTAAGAAACGCTGATAGCTGGATGCAGTTGGGCTAAGCGTTTTGAGGAGGTAGGCAAATTGTTTAGAAAACGTTGGCTGCGGTCGGGCTATGCCTTTGGGGTGCCATGTTAACTGCTTAGGAAACGTTGATGGCTGAATGCAGTCGGACTAAGCTTTTGGGAAGGTAGGTAAACAGCTTAGAAAATGATGGATGCAGTCGGGCTATGCCTTTGGGGTACCATGTCAACTGCTTAGGCAACATTGATAGCTCGATGCAGTGGGCAAAGAATTTTGGAAAGGCAGGTATAGAACGATTTTCTTAAGAATGGGATAAAGTGACAGTTCGCGAAACAAGTGAACATCACGTGTACTTCAGAGAAGTAAACACGTGCACCGTCACAAGTACGCATCTCACATTCAAGACTCGATTTTAAAACAAACATAATACTTGTCACATAAAAACTAAATTCAATGTAATTTTTTTTAAAAAGAAATAATTTTTACAGAAGAGCACAAAGCTCTGCACTTCCTAAATTCAATTATTTCTTGTGGCGCACTATATTTTCGTCGGACGAGGACATCACAGCCAGAGAGCGTCGTAACTATTTACAAGTTAGCCAACTGCAAGCGAACGAATGGAGGAAGAAGAGTCTAATACGTTCAAGGACACAACGACCACAGAATCGTCAGTTGTGTTGCGAGCACTAGCTGTCAAATCATCCCATTCTAAAGAAAATCGGACAATATAACAATAACCGGCTGAGAAAATGTTGGCTGCAGTCGGGCTGTGCCAGGTAAACGGCTTCGCAGCCGTCGGCCGCGGGAGGCTGTGGGGACACGCCCCGTCAGGCGGCTGGGAGCGGCCCCGCTCCTCGGGCAGCTGCGCGTGCGAAAGCCAAAGGTGCTGGCGGTGCACTTTCTCCGACCCTTCCCCCTCTCCCCCTCTCCCCTCTCCTCCTCTCCTCCCCCCCCCCCCCGCTGGCCCTCGGGCGTCGGGGACGCAGCGCTTCAGCAGGCGAAGGAAACGCAAACTCAAGCGCGTGCGTTTGCCTTCTGTGTTGTGCGACAGAGTGACTTCGAGGACCTGGAGGACGTTTGACATCAGCTGGTACTTTGAGTGCCTATCATCGGCAGGTGCTAAGAGTTTGAGCACTGACGGCAGGATTTTGGACACCAGCTAGATAGCCAGGTGGAAGTCGAGGTGCCTGTCTGGAGGTGAATTCTAGCGACCGGTTGGCTCTGATCGGTAGTTTTACTTAATTTCTCGCATTAATTCCAGGCGAATATCGGAGAAATACCCTAACAAAGGGACGACTCGCGATATTTCCTTCCTCTTCCGAACCCCTTACTTACACAGACTCATTCTTACAAGCACTACACTATCACACGAGTCGGGAGCTTAGAGCTTGCCTCGGGTTTCCTCGTTGGTGGGAGATACCTAGTTGCGGGAAAACCCCGCATGCAGGTACGTAGCGGGTCGGCGTCGCTTCTCGTCATTCAGCGGCGTAGGGTCACCGCAATTCCTCCGAATAAAACCATGCACAACGCGTACGAGGCTAAAGACCATAACAATTGACGGGACCGGAAGCACAAAATAATAATCACGTAATCACCCTAAAGGACCCACAGGGCAATTCTGCTGGAGGTTGATGTCCCACACTACGTAAGTGGCTGCATCGGTCAATGTGACTGTATAAAGTAGTGTTCTAAAGGCGGGTCCACACATGAGGTATTCAGCGGATCCCGAGTAGTGTGGACGGTTGCTTGCTATTCGCCGAGCGCCGAATATTCGGTATTCACCCTACCCACCTCATGTGGGTCTTTTGCACACATATCAGAGGAAGCGGACATTCGCCGAACACATGAGCTGTTCGGGATTGGGCGAGCAGTAGCTCGCTGCTCGGCGAATGCCGAATGTGTGGAGCGGCCAAGAGATCGACGTCTCTGATGTCCATCGATTAAACATCCGGGAAGAATCGCGATTTGTGGTTTATTGCCTTTACAGCGGGGTGAGAGAACTTTCGATCTGGCCGTAAATCCGCCACCGAAAGTGGCAGCGTTATCAGTCGTTTGATTCGCCGCTCTGTCGGTGGCCGAATGCCTGGCCGTAGCGCGGAACGGCCGTTGCCCGGGGCGACCGTAAATGCGTCGACTTGTTTACGATTCTTCCGGTGCCCGCGGCGGACGCCGACAGCGTCAGCGGATCGGGGCAGCAGCAGACTGCGCCAGGCGCGGAAGCGGTTGGACGTCTTGCGGCCGCCATGTTTGATTTACTCCTCCGGTTAGGGGTGTCACCTGCACTCTGGAGAATGCGTGTGTGTGTGAGAGAGAGAGAGAAAGAGAGAGAGAGAGAGGGGGAGAGGGAGAGGGAAGAACGGAGCAGGAGAAAACGAAGTAGAAAACAAAACTAAAATTCATTCAATTAGTTAAATAAGAAACGAATAACTTATTACAGTAGTTCAGAGTTTGTGTAACTGCTTTGTTCATGTCCACATGTGGCACTTCCACGCCCAAGTTTTTTTTATTATTGTATTCAAGAAAATTTACTCTCTTACTTCATAGTTGAAATAATTAATAAATGCTGTTTAAAGAAACGTGTACCGTAGAAAATGGAATGTAGGCCCAGTAATGCAGATACTCTCCGTGTCATTTTTATGAGAACTATGACAGAAAATTAAACCTAATATTAACAAACTAAAGTATATTACTTCAGTGTAGGTATGTTATTTGTCAAAGAGGTAAGGAAGATGAAGAGAGAGAATTTTGTTGAGGCGAGATATTTATTTGCTATTAATTTTTAAGGTGCTTTTGTCGATTGGAAAAGAGGCATATTCTACAGTAATATAAATCTATTGAAAGTATTTTCCGTTACTATGTATTTAAATAGTTAAATAAATTCTTAAAAGTTGGATAAATATCAAAAAGTCCTGTGATACGAGGTTCACTGCCCCTATTCTATGCTGACAAACCAGTTGCATATACGTTTACATTTTTCCGCTAATATCAACATTAGTACTGACCTAGTCAATGCGAATACTGTGTGTAACATGATCGGCGACCTCTTTCAAAACAATTGTTTCATTGTATAATTTTGATTTTGTATTTATCGGCAACCGAAATACGACATGATTTTACTTCGCTGGTGTGGGAGATAGAATTAACATTTGGGAAGCGAGGGGCTTTTTTACTTGTCGCACCAGTTTGAACGTTCTGCGCTTTGTAAACCATTGCTTTAAAAATTTAAATAGCTCCAATCTGGAACCCAATTGCGAACGTTGCTGAAAACCCATTCCACGGAGCAAAGGCGCCCATTGAAAGCCAGGGCCTACGGCTCTTGATCCACGAGGGGCCCTTCATTTCAAACGAAAAATTCCCTCCTCCTCCAATTCAAAACAGAATGCATTTCTCCATGCATCAGAAATGACTAAAAGTGTTCAATTTGAATGGGAAATGATTGCATTTTTTATTTTTGAAAAAAAAAGTCCCAATTAAGTCGAGGTCTGGAACAAGTTGCCCCTGCTGACTTTAGTTCTGGTCGCCCCTAACACGGAGTGGGGGGACCACCTAAAACTCGTAAAATGTCTAAAATGAAAAAAACAAAAACAAGACAACATATTTTGAGAACGCAATTCTGGTTTCACAGGCTTCAATTTCATCGTTTCAAATTTTTTTCCCCGTGTAATGTACGTTGTGGCTTCTCCATGCGCCTTCTTTCTTACCCTCGCGTCATCTGCATAAACAGATATTTCCTATCCTTTTTTTCTTTCTTTTTTTTCGTGATACATCAGTATAATATAGTGCAACAACCCAGCTGTAGAATAGGTTCAGGGTATATGTGTCTGTGGTTTCTTATGAATGGTACGAAAACCGTCAACTTTCCTGCGCGTATTATTAAAGTAGGTAGTTAAATACTATATAAAAAATTAGAAAAAGATAACGCATCCGAAATAGAATTGAAAATTAGTCGAAAAGCGTGAAACGCAGTAATAGTAAGTGTGGCGTACGAAGTAAGCGAAGTCCGCTGCGAAGAGCTGAGTGAGCCGCGTGCAGCCGTGAGCAATAGGGGAATTGGCAGAAGGCGCGCGTCGCAGCCCAGCGTCTGCAGAGGGCCGTGACAGGCGGTGGCAGAGGCTTCCTGCGCGGCCGCTCGGCATGCGAGGCGCGGCGCGGCGCGGCAGGCCTTGGCGGCCACGGCCACGCAAACAGCTGGCGTTTGCTTTTCCCACCGGCGAATCTCTCGCTGCCAGTCGCCGCCGCCGCCCGCGCCTTCGTCGCCTCGCTGCCTTCGGTATGGGCTAAACGCCGGCCGCGCCCCCACCGCCCCCGCTGCTGCCACCGCCCCGTCGGCACGACAGCCGCCGCCGCCCCCGCCCCCGCCACCACCCCGTCGCCGTCCCCGCTACCAACACGCCACCGCCGCCACTGCCCCCGCCACCTCCATCGCCTCTGCCTCCACCGCCCCCGCCCCCGCCAGTGTCGTGGTGCTTTCGACATGGGCTAAACCCTGCCACGCCTCCTCTGCCACCATCAACCCGCCACATGCTGCCGCCACCCCCAGACCGCCGTTCCCACCGCCACCACCTCGTCATCGCCGCCGCCACTCTCTGCGCTCGCTGCTCGCCGCAGCCTCCCACGCCTCCACGCCCGTAACCAGCCTGATGACAGACGGCGTGCACCTCCCTCCCCAACACACGACTTCTCCTCCGCGTCTGTCTCCAACTCTGCCGTGCCCCTACCGCTGACCGCGCCTCCGCCTATTTTTTGGCCCTGCCAGTCTTCTCCTTCCTTCACATCCCGCTTTCTCCCTCTCTCTCTCTCTCTTTCTTCTCTGTCTCCGTTCCATCCCGCCTTCTCCCTCTCTCTCTCTTTCTTCTCTGTCTCCGTTCCATCCCGCCTTCTCCCTCTCTCTCTCTCCGTTCCATCCCGCCTTCTCCCTCTCTCTCTCTCCGTTCCATCCCGCCTTCTCCCTCTCTCTCTCTCCGTTCCATCCCGCCTTCTCCCTCTCTCTCTCTCTGTTCCATCCCGCCTTCTCCCTCTCTCTCTCTCCGTTCCATCCCGCCTTCTCCCTCTCTCTCTCTCCGTTCCATCCCGCCTTCTCCCTCTCTCTCTCTCCGTTCCATCCCGCCTTCTCCCTCTCTCTCTCTCCGTTCCATCCCGCCTTCTCCCTCTCTCTCTCTCCGTCTCACCCTGCCTTCTCCCTCTTTCTCTCTGTCCAGCTTCACCTGCCTGTCTCTGTCCAACCGACCCAACTCACTCTCTTTCTCTGCCTCCCACCCGCCGTCTCTTTCTCCTTCTCTGTCTCTCTCTCTCTCTCTCTCTGTCTGTCAGCGTCCTGCCTCCCGCCCCTCCCGTGCGTCGGGCGGGTGGGCGTGGCCCCACGAGCGCCAATTGCGACGACGGGCCCTCGGCCGCTTCGCGTGGAAATGAGCTCCTAACTCGCTATTTACGAAATGGCTCTCTGCAGCAGACCTCGTACTCCCGGTTCGACACGCTCTGTTACCTACTTTGAAATGCCAACGAAATGCGCTCTTCACGGTAATTTGCTTCGCAGCGAATTTAAATGTGTCTCCGAGACTCTACCTCGTTTACTCTAGTGGGAAAATTGTGATTACAAACGAATGCACTGGCCTGTTTATAACAAAACTCGACGGAGCGGTTACTTTCTTTCAATTGAGAATATTTGTTGTACGGATAGCGTAACAGTGTAAATTTATAGGGTAAAGTAAGTGTCTATACTAAGGTAGTGTAGGTGGCTGATGTCACTGCAATGCCTCTGATCAGGAGGTGCTAAGGTTCAAGTCCGGGCAGTGGCAGTATTTTCGCCACTAGCTGCAGAGCTAGGCAGAATTCAGACGCTCTGAGGAGGCGAATTCTAGCGGCCGGCTGCTCGGATCCGTAGTTTTCCCGGGTTTCTCCGATAAACATTTGGCGAATGTCGGTGCAGTGCCCTAACGAACAGGGCACGGGAAAATTTTCCTCCGTCTTCATTGTTCGATCCTCACCCATTACTTACACACACACACACACACTCACACACACACACACACACACACTCACACACACTCACACACACTCACACACACTCACACACACTCACACACACTCACACACACTCACACACACTCACACACACTCACACACACTCACACACACTCACACACACTCACACACACTCACACACACTCACACACACTCACACACACTCACACACACTCACACACACTCACACACACTCACACACACTCACACACACTCACACACACTCACACACACTCACACACACTCACACACACTCACACACACTCACACACACTCACACACACTCACACACACTCACACACACTCACACACACTCACACACACTCACACACACTCACACACACTCACACACACTCACACACACTCACACACACTCACACACACTCACACACACTCACACACACTCACACACACTCACACACACACACACTCACACACACTCACACACATTCACTCACACTCACACTCACACACTCACACACACACTCACACACTCACACACACACTCACTCACACACACACTCACACTCACACTCACACACACACTCACTCACACACACACTCACTCACTCACACACACACTAACACGCACTTCACTACCGCACACGCCTGGAGACCTGTCGGGAGCTTTGATCTTGTCCGGGCTGGGGCGGTGTCCCGCTGGTGGGAGATACCTGGTCGGGGAAAACCCGCTAGCAAACGTGTAGGTGTATACCGAATATTGCCATCCAGTGCGGGGGGGGGGAGCGAGATCACCGCAACTTCATGACGTGCCCTTAACTAACGGAAATAATGACCTGGTCGCACCTGGAATCTTTGATCAATCAAAGGAAGGCTTTCGTTTATAGTTTCCAGATGAAGGGAATGCACTAGGCTTGTCCAACATAACGGCACTGTGGTCAACGACAATGGCGCCCACAGGTTCCTCTGGGGCCACGCGTAATACTCCATACTCAGTTCCGCCACCATCAGTCCAACGTGACGTCTTGTCGCACACTGTTCTTTCGGCCATCCAGGCAAAGAACTGTCAATTCGCTGGTAATATTACTAATAAACAAAACAAAAGCGCTCTTCCTTTTCTGGTCGTTTCCTTTGCGTATTTTCAGTTCAGTCTCATCCAGTTGGTTCTCGGGAACAACTATAGCGCTCCTCGAATCGCGACAGAAGGGCCGCCACTGCGATTCCCGCCGAGTGGGCAGAGGGGGGGGAGGGAAGGAAGTCGCGTTGCTCAGGGCAACGGCACGGGCACCCAAGAATGACGCAGCTGGGTCCATTTTCCCGTGCCCTGAATTAACCCTTTCTGACCCTGCCTACACAATTGGGTAGGTATAGGTACAGTCCTAACCCACACAATGGTGCAAGTTAGGATTTTTGTTTGTTTTCCTGATAAATGCGTTCTTTCTTTGCATTCAGACCCGTACACATCGTTTATGTAGGTTGTTGAAAACCTATGGTTTTTAAAAACTCGCGTTTAGCGGTAGAAAGCTTTTATTTTCGAGTAAGGCAGACTAAGAACAAAATTTTCTCAGGACTATTCGACTTACGTTTTTTTCAGAGTCTAGGTCTGAAAGGGTTAAGTAGGGCCCCGAAATAGTATTTTATGCAATTGTTTCATAATGTTAGGCTTTATTACATGTGCACATGTTTGGAAGACGAGTGACGTTAAGAGCGTGTTTTCAAATTTATAGGAATGCAATGGAGCAACATTATAAAAGTTGCATGCGCCATTTTTTTGTGTAACAGCTTTATGAATATATACGAGATTGAAACTTAATTTTTCGAAACAACTTTCTAGTGACGTCTCGGGTATTTGACATCTTTGCGACAACACAGGGGTCGGCTGTTCCGTTTATCCCACGATTCTGTAGCTGCGATTGGTTGAATGTACGATGACGCAACCAGTTGTGCCGTAAAATGCTGAAACGTCGTCATATGTGCCCTAAAATGCCCGATTATGATAGATTTCTTGAAACAGTGAAAAGTTCGTTCATAATGCTGGTATAAAAAATATTTTTTCATTGCAACTAAAAATGCGTTGACTCCTAATTCAAATAAACCGCTATTAATTATTTGTATTGCATTGAGAAATGAATTGTGTTTATGTGGAGAGGGGGGCGTAATAATAATAATAATAATAATAATAATAATAATAATAATAATAATAATATATTAACTACTTTGGGAAAGATTCCGGTGGCAGCTCTCCATAAGTACATCAAGTAATACAATTAAATTTCATTCAAGTTATACGTTCAATTAAGTACATTAAGAACCCATTTTTTTTACAAATTATGAATGCTCTTTCTAACATATGTTCATTTTATTAGTATTAACTTATGTTTTTTAATTTATTTTTGGGTTTTCCCACACTCTGAGGTAAAGTCTCTAGCGGTACTGCAGGTAATTCGTTCCAGTTTTTTATTGTCCGATCAACGAAAGAAAATTTTCCAATGTCTGTTTTTCGCCTTCCCATAATTTTGCTGACGATTATTGTACGATAATTTTAAAAGCTTCTGAATATCCTTCCAAACATTACTTTCAAATAACGATCTACTGTTCCAGACCTCTGTGTTTTCTATGGGCGCACCTGAGCGTTGGCCAGGATGGCCTTAATCAGGATTGTTGGGCAGGCGTGGTTTATAAATTAATTCCAATGAACACTAGCTAGTTTGGCTTCGGCGGCGATTTAAACAGCTGTAAAAGTATCTTCATATTTGTTAATTTGACTTTTTCAAAATTAGATTAGAAGAGGGGGGGAGAAGTCAGTTTCCCTTTAAGCCATTACAATACCTACATTTCTTCCGCGTTACAAATTTGAATTCTGGTACCCACCCCAAATCGCGTTGAAGCCACGGGTGGTAAGCTATGGTACGGCTGGGGAAAAAACTCCTGAAGGAAGGTTTTTTTCTAAAAATAACTGGTTTTATCCACTTTTTCGTTACGAGAGCCCGGCAATAGGAGTTTTTCTGCCGAAAATTCGCCGCTTTTTCCCGCCGCCAAACACAACTTTCTCTCCACTGCGAACGCAATAGCGAAAACGTAATATTTGAGGGAAATTTTGTGTCGTTCAAATCTACCGCACTACTAACTTTTCGTGTAATCTCACAACTTCCTAAATTCAATTGTGGGAATTCTGAAATTTGTGGAATTTCCTTCTTCACTAAATTCAGTTGCGTAACCTGATCTAGTGATTTTTGAAGGATAAGTCAAGCAGTAAGGGTTTGTTCCAAAGTTCAGTCCACCTTCCCAAAAAGGATAAGTTTCGACCTGGGGCACCGTCGAGCGAACGTGGTGGCTCACGGGTGGCCTGAAGAAAAAAGAAAAAAGGAAAAAAGGAAAAAAAAGGAAGAAAAAAGAAGTGCTGTCGGAAAGTACACAGTGTAAGGTCGTACGGAGGCTGCTCTGTTTTGCGGCCATAAGGGCCGCTTCCCACGGCGCGGCCGCAGCGCGCTTCGCAGCAGCGTGGCGCGTAGCAGAGCATTGGTTTGAATGGAAGCCTTCCCACGTGCAGCGGGTGGCGGCTGCTGCGGCAGCCGACGCCGAACTCCAGCTACGCGAAGCGGAGGAGGGGCCACGCGCCACCTCCAGCAGAACACAGCTTTAAATGGGAGCGTTCCCACTGCGCCGCGGCCGCAGCGTTCTACCTGCTCGGGTCCCTTTGTTCGTCGTCGCCGGAGGGTCGGCGAAACCTACCCCTCCAGAGCCCTCTCCCTTCCACGGCGGGCGGCGGTGCGGCCGTGACTCCGGCGGTGGCTGCGTCGGAAGAGCTATGCTCCTTGAACGAAGCGCGCGGCGGCCGCGCCGTGGGAAGCGGCCCTAAAACTCCCAGTGCGTCAGGGCCCCAGGAAGCCAGAACGGGTCTTGGCCCCGGGCACCGACGGCGGCTTTTCTGTGTGGAACACGTTCTTCCAGCGGTCTGAAATGTAGGCTCCTTGCCTTATACGAGCTGTTGTCTGTGCACGGTGAGAGAGTTAACTGTAGGAGCAACGCACCTTAACACAATGAATCGTTTTTTTTCATTATATTATATGACCCGGTGAACTTAGTATCACACACACACACACACACACATTCGTGTTAAATGGAAGGGTGAAATCCAGAACGGTGCAAGTGGCCTTTTATAAATTACGAGGAAATGTTTATTTCATTCAATATCACTGTAAAGTTGTGGTGCGTTGTGTCATCATTAAAATCATGAAATTACATTGGCACTAAAATACAGCCTAATAAAAAGACGTTTTTTTCTCAGAATTTATAAAATGTCACTTTTGCCGTTCTGGTTTTCATCCGTTCAAATATAATAACATTTATGTATTGGTTTATTTATTTGCTTATTTAATTCTCCGTATTTATATTTGTGTAAATGTTTATTTTCATATTTAATTTTTTGCTTATTTATATATTTATTTGTGTTTTTTTCCGTCAAAACCTGGAAAAATGGATGTACGATGGGAAGGGAAAAAAGCTACATTCGGTTTTCGGAAGCACAATGAGAAACCATCGCAGCTTTGCTCAATGAATTGACAGAAACATCATGTGTAGGTGCGATAGGATAAGCGTGTACGCAAGTGTGGTATGTCCAATTTCTGACGGTGTCGCATTAAGATAGAGAATAAACAGGAATAAAAAAAGGAGACGGAAGAAAGGAAGAATTTTCCTTCTTACGTCTTGATTTAATTCGGTTACAGCATGAAATAATACTTGCTATGAAAAGCGAGTTGTATTTTCTGAACATTTACACTTAAAGCAAGTTTATTTGTGGTTGGTGAGAAATGATAAGCGATTTAAGATAAGCGATTCGTAAGCATGAAAAATAAAAATCTTGAAACAGTCAGTGCAGCCATGGTGCGGATATTTGAAGTAGAAGTTTAGTTTGAGTGCGTCGCTATATGAAATCGTTCACTACCCTACTATAGTCAATGTTCACTTTTGCCGAGTCATCGCCCCGGGTCACTACGTTGATCGGTTACGGGTTTGAGTCCCGCGTAATGCGTTTTTGACCATGACCGTAACAGGTTTTTGTCCAAGAACGTAGTGCGAGTCTTCCATTGAGTCATCACCTCAACCGTATCCACGCATCTGTCATTCATTCGCCTTCCATCTCCAGACCAGTGAAAGCCGGCTTCAAACCACTACTCCGCTTCCTGTGCAGGACACGGGAAGACTACTGTTCATGTTCGGATGGGTAGACAGACGTTTTGCCATCATTCGATTTTTCGTTATCAAGATCCTACAGAACAAATTCTGGCTTCACCACGTGTTAGAGGAAATTCCCCTAAATTTAGCAACTGTATTTATACAGTATTAGGTTACCAGGGCCATGTAATAAGTTTTTATGCCTAAAATTCGCCGTTATTGCGTAAGCGGTACCGTCTACGGCGTAAACGGTATCGTCTACGGCGTAAGCGGTACCGTCTACGGCGTAAGCGGCACCGTCTACGGCGTAAGCGGCACCGTCTACGGCGTAAGCGGCACCGTCTACGGCGTAAGCGGCACCGTCTACGGCGTAAGCGGCACCGTCTACGGCGTAAGCGGCACCGTCTACGGCGTAAGCGGCACCGTCTACGGCGTAAGCGGCACCGTCTACGGCGTAAGCGGCACCGTCTACGGCGTAAGCGGCACCGTCTACGGCGTAAGCGGCACCGTCTACGGCGTAAGCGGCACCGTCTACGGCGTAAGCGGCACCGTCTACGGCGTAAGCGGCACCGTCTACGGCGTAAGCGGCACCGTCTACGGCGTAAGCGGCACCGTCTACGGCGTGAGCGGCACCGTCTACGGCGTGAGCGGCACCGTCTACGGCGTGAGCGGCACCGTCTACGGCGTGAGCGGCACCGTCTACGGCGTGAGCGGCACCGTCTACGGCGTGAGCGGCACCGTCTACGGCGTGAGCGGCACCGTCTACGGCGTGAGCGGCACCGTCTACGGCGTGAGCGGCACCGTCTACGGCGTGAGCGGCACCGTCTACGGCGTGAGCGGCACCGTCTACGGCGTGAGCGGCACCGTCTACGGCGTGAGCGGCACCGTCTACGGCGTGAGCGGCACCGTCTACGGCGTGAGCGGCACCGTCTACGGCGTGAGCGGCACCGTCTACGGCGTGAGCGGCACCGTCTACGGCGTGAGCGGCACCGTCTACGGCGTGAGCGGCACCGTCTACGGCGTGAGCGGCACCGTCTACGGCGTGAGCGGCACCGTCTACGGCGTGAGCGGCACCGTCTACGGCGTGAGCGGCACCGTCTACGGCGTGAGCGGCACCGTCTACGGCGTGAGCGGCACCGTCTACGGCGTGAGCGGCACCGTCTACGGCGTGAGCGGCACCGTCTACGGCGTGAGCGGCACCGTCTACGGCGTGAGCGGCACCGTCTACGGCGTGAGCGGCACCGTCTACGGCGTGAGCGGCACCGTCTACGGCGTGAGCGGCACCGTCTACGGCGTGAGCGGCACCGTCTACGGCGTAAGAATCCCAATCCCCGCATAGGTGTTGACCGCGGCTGGCGAACTTGTCACTCAGCGTGAAAGCCGTCCTTTGAAGTGCTCTCTGCGCCTGAAACGCGTATGTGGCGCTGGAAGTGGTTGGACTGCTCGCCGCCCGTCGCGTGGCCGGGCCGTGCGCGGGGTGCGTTGACCTGGCCTTGGTGGCGTAGGTTGCGGCCGGGATCGTTACGGTCGCTGGCGGAAAGAGGGGGAAACAATGGAGATGGCGTTCGGTTGCTTGCAGACGTTTCGCCTGTCAGCCCGAACGCGCCAAGACGCTTGTTCCTTCCCTCCCCAAGTGGGTCACCGTCGTAGAGTGCGGGATGGTACTGCTTGGTTGGTTGGTTGATTGATTCCTGGCGCGTGAACTCCTAAAGTTAATAGTCCCGCAAGCGTAGTGCATGTTTTGCTCGAGAGGTGGCGGTGAACCCGCTGGATGCTGAGGTCCGGCGCCCACCTACCATCGGCTAGCGGGTTTTCCCCCACCAGGTATCCCCCAGTGGGGCTTTAAGCATTCAGAATATATAAAGGAATCAAAATGAAAATAAAACTAGAATATTCCAATTCAAATAATATTAATATGAATATATTCGCCTAAGCATCCCTATACGTTAGTGGATGATATAGGTTAGTTTCATGAGATCGAAAACCGTATTTAAAAATCACTTTTGTCTGCATTTTTTTCGGCACTGTTTTTTCAAAATGTTTTCTACTTTTTTTTAAAATGTGAAATAAATTTTTGTGTATCGTTAATGGTATTGTTAATTCTTCGTATTTATGAACTCGTACATTTCTGTTGAAAAAATGTATTGGTGTGACATTTAGATCAGATTCCCGGCAATTTCAGACAAATATGTCAAAGATCCTTTTGTATGAATAGGATACTTTATATTGCTTGCACGAATGCTAAAAGTATACATTCTCTTTGGCTATGCTTCTTAAAAAAAGAGTTCAGCGATTTAACTGACCAAAACTAGAAGCTTCTTGACGTAATGAAAAAACGAAAACAAAAAACGAATCTGACACGCCGTTGACCAGCGAAACTTTACGCAACAAGATGACACATTTCATTCCCAACAAGATGATTTGCACAGAACACGCTGGTGCGCTTTTTTCACACTCGGGATGACTCACCGTGTTTATGAATGAAAGGCTAATCTCGCGTCCTCGGTCGTTCCGACCGGGCGTAGCCAATGAGAAGATGAGGCTGTCTGCTCAACGCCGAATCGGGCTGTAGCGCAGTGGGAGGAAATGTGGCCAGGAAGTTGATGCGTTCTCGTGGGCCGCGAAGTCACGACCTTTGTGCAGTGTGGAACGGCAGAATGGAGGGCGGAATTGTGCGCCAACAATGATAGGGATGGAAAGTAGGGATGCGCCATCGATAACAAATCATCGATGTCCAAAATTAAATCATCGGTGTTCAAAATTAAAACATCGGTGTTCAAAATTAAAACATCGGTGTTCAAAATTAAAACATCGGTGTTCAAAATTAAAACATCGGTGTTCAAAATTAAAACATCGGTGTTCAAAATTAAAACATCGGTGTTCAAAATTAAAACATCGGTGTTCAAAATTAAAACATCGGTGTTCAAAATTAAAACATCGGTGTTCAAAATTAAAACATCGGTGTTCAAAATTAAAACATCGGTGTTCAAAATTAAAACATCGGTGTTCAAAATTAAAACATCGGTGTTCAAAATTAAAACATCGGTGTTCAAAATTAAAACATCGGTGTTCAAAATTAAAACATCGGTGTTCAAAATTAAAACATCGGTGTTCAAAATTAAAACATCGGTGTTCAAAATTAAAACATCGGTGTTCAAAATTAAAACATCGGTGTTCAAAATTAAAACATCGGTGTTCAAAATTAAAACATCGGTGTCCAAAATTAAATCATCGGTGTTCAAAATTAAATCATCGGTGTTTCTGAATATCGATGTTTTTAGAATGGATTAGTAACCTTTAAAATTAAATTCGTGTGCATTAAAATTTAATTTGATAGGGTTCGTGTTAATCAGTTGCCCGAATAATGGTACGAGAAGAAGGGGCAGACCCTATGCCCACAGCGTATTTGTTGACCATATCTGTGTGCGAAATTAATATTAAGAAAGAGGAAATGCAAGGGCATAGAGACCATGGAGATAGTTTGGTCGATGAAGGTAATGCAAACTGCGTTCCTTTGGTTCCAACACAAATATTAGTATTATTATTGGTTATTATTTCATATTATAACTTTCACAGTATGGGGATTGGAATTGGATCGTGGAAATTTTTCATTCAAAAACAAAACATCGGGGGAAAAAATCATCGATCACAAAACATCACGTTCAAAAAAAATCGGTGTTTATACATCGGAGTCCGAATTATCGATTTTTTTACAAAAATATCGATGTTTCGAAAACATAGACATGGATGTCTCGTCCCTAGTTGAAAGCAGGGGCGTATCTACGTGAGGTCAGGCATGTCTCGAGCCACTCATAAGGGGCTCGGTTATTTATTTTAGTGTATATATTATAAACAGTGTTTTGAAGTATCCTGACTGCGGTGCAAATTCTATGCTTTCCATGGTTACCTTGATACGCCATTGGTGAATTAGGGTGAGGGAGCTAGATCGGGGCGAGGTGGAGGTGGGTACATAGTTATGTACAAAGGAATAGTGAAGTTGGGGTGATGGAAAGGGTAACAGGCGAGTTGGAGGGGAAACGGAATTGTTCACGTAGCGAGAGAGAAGTTGTGGTTGGAGGAGGAAGGTGTTAAAAGGGTGAGGAGCGAGGTGGTGGCGAGAATGGAGATGTGTAAAAAGCGAGACCTAAGTGAGAGAATTTGGACGGACGTGTTGTGGGTTGAGAGAGTCGAAGGAGGGACGGACGTGTTGTGGGTTGGGAGAGTCGAAGGAGGGACGGACGTGTTGTGGGTTGGGAGAGTCGAAGGAGGGACGGACGTGTTGTGGGTTGGGAAAGTCGAAGGAGGGACGGACGTGTTGTGGGTTGGGAGAGTCGCAGGAGGGACGGACGTGTTGTGGGTTGGGAGAGTCACAGGAGGGACGGACGTGTTGTGGTTTGGGAGAGTCGAAGGAGGAACGGACGTGTTGTGGGTTGGGAGTGTCGAAGGAGGGACGGACGTGTTGTGGGTTGGGAGAGTCGAAGGAGGGACGGACGTGTTGTGGGTTGGAAAAGTCGAAGGAGGGACGGACGTGTTGTGGGTTGGGAGAGTCGAAGGAGGGACGGACGTGTTGTGGGTTGGGAGAGTCGAAGGAGGGACGGACGTGTTGTGGGTTGGGAAAGTCGCAGGAGGGACGGACGTGTTGTGGGTTGGGAGAGTCGCAGGAGGGACGGACGTGTTGTGGGTTGGGAGAGTCGCAGGAGGGACGGACGTGTTGTGGGTTGGGAGAGTCGCAGGAGGGACGGACGTGTTGTGGTTTGGGAGAGTCGAAGGAGGAACGGACGTGTTGTGGGTTGGGAGTGTCGAAGGAGGGACGGACGTGTTGTGGGTTGGGAGAGTCGAAGGAGGGACGGACGTGTTGTGGGTTGGGAGAGTCGCAGGAGGGACGGACGTGTTGTGGGTTGGGAGAGTCGAAGGAGGGACGGACGTGTTGTGGGTTGGGAGAGTCGAAGGAGGGACGGACGTGTTGTGGGTTGGGAGAGTCGAAGGAGGGACGGACGTGTTGTGGGTTGGGAGAGTCGAAGGAGGGACGGACGTGTTGTGGGTTGGGAGAGTCGAAGGAGGGACGGACGTGTTGTGGGTTGGGAGAGTCGAAGGAGGGACGGACGTGTTGTGGGTTGGGAGAGTCGCAGGAGGGACGGACGTGTTGTGGGTTGGGAGAGTCGAAGGAGGGACGGACGTGTTGTGGGTTGGGAGAGTCGAAGGAGGGACGGACGTGTTGTGGGTTGGGAGAGTCGAAGGAGGGACGGGCGTGTTGTGGGTTGGGAGAGTCGAAGGAGGGACGGACGTGTTGTGGGTTGGGAGAGTCGAAGGAGGGACGGACGTGTTGTGGGTTGGGAGAGTCGCAGGAGGGACGGACGTGTTGTGGTTTGGGAGAGTCGAAGGAGGGACGGACGTGTTGTGGTTTGGGAGAGTCGAAGGAGGGACGGACGTGTTGTGGTTTGGGAGAGTCGCAGGAGGGACGGACGTGTTGTGGGTTGGGAGAGTCGCAGGAGGGCAGCACGACTTGTGGCAAGAGTGGAAGGAGGGGCCACGTGGGTGGGGGTGGAAGAAGTCGAAGGAGGGGACGAGGTGTGTTGGGAGTCGCAGGTGGGCGCCTTGTGGGTGAGAGGCAAAGACGTGGGAGCGCCGCGGAGCACAGGACGGGTGTGTGGCGGGGCGGGGCGGGGCGGGGCGGGGCGGGCGGGGCGGGGCGGGGCAGCCACGCGCAGCGGCGCGTGCGGAAACGAGCCCTCGGGCGGGGGCGGAGGCGGAGGCGGCGGAGCGCGAATGGCGCAGGCGGAAGGAGTCTGCGACGCGCCGCCGCTCCCGAAAACACCTGGCGCCCCCCACCCCACCCCACCCCCCTGCGCACCCACACGCAGCGCGCTTAGGCGACCTGCTGGGAGAGACGTAGATCCCCGCTGCTGCACCACAGCACGGAATCCTCTTCGCGGTTATTCTCGATTCATTGCGAAGACTCACGGCAACAAACTTGCGCAGCAAAGTGCCACTTGGCCGAACGTGACGTTTGTGTGATCTGAGCTCTCTTCGGTTCGCAGTAACTTAGCCTCTTCTATACTACGTTTTTCTAACGTGTCCCATGACATTAGGACATTATTACACCCCCTGCCTTATATGAATCTTTTTCATTAATTCGGGAACGTTCTTCTACGGGGCTTGTGGCCTCAGAAATATGCTTAGCACTGTTAAAAAGTTTCACTTTAAAAGGCAGGTGGTGTAAAAATGACCTAATATTATGGGCCACGTTAGGGAAAAAAACGAAGTGTGCAGACAACAAACTAGCAACTTATGATTAGTGAATGCGTGCTCTGCGTTTGGGTCGAACTTCGTCTTTTTTTCGTGCTGTATTTAGAGATTCTATAGATATGCCTCGCCTCCTTCAATACTCAAACCATATTACTTTGATCGATCAGCTTGTACGAGATGAATCCGGTCTCGTTTCAATCTCATTTCCCCTTTCAGTGCTATTTCACTATTGTTACAGAGGAGTTAATCTAAGAAGGGACCACTTTGACTGGTCGGGAAAGAAATGAACGTCATGTAGGGCGATGCCACAGCAACAATCAGCGATGAAGCCATTTACAAATGTAAACGAACACTGACAAAATGAGTGAATGGGCGTAACTTGCAATTATATCGACAGCAGTGGCCAAGCAGTTCTTGTCAAAGCGGACTCTTATTATAGTATTCTCTCTATATTTACAGAATGTGAGTATTCCTGAACGACTGTGCCGGAAGAGGAAGTCTGATATGGCAGCTGTTGACTTTGTTTATTTGTTACTTCTGGATCTCTTGTTGGAAAACAGATGTATTCATGTTTGTAGTGGTCTCCCTAAAAAAGCGCCTTGTTCCTACCTTCGAGTGCGCTGTTCGATTACATGGATAGCGACTCTGTCAGGATAGGGCAGTCTCAGGGACTTTTAGCTGCTTTGCGTGTACAAGCAACTACATAATTTCATGTGTTGTTGGGAGCGTTTTACACAACTGATTCCTATCAGCTGAGCCAGGCCATCAACATGTCGCTGCAGTGCCTCTGATCGGGAGGTCCTTGGTTCGAGTTCAACAGCGGCAGTATATTTAGCACTAGCTATCTAGGAGGAATTCAGCCGCTGTCTGGAGAAGAATTCTAGCTGCTCTGATCGGTAGTTTCCCGTGGTTTCTTCGATCAACACCAGGCGAATGCCGGAGCAGTACCCTAACAAACAGGCCACGCACCAAGCTCGATCATTTCTTTCTCTTCCTTGTCCTGTTCCACCCCTTACTTACACCCTCTAAACATGCACTAGACCATCACACATGTCGGAAGATCAGTGGGGGGACTTGAAGCTTGCCCTGGGTGTGATGGTGCCCCGATGGGGGAGATCCCTCGATGAGGAAACCCCGCCCGCCGGCGTGTTGGTCGGCGGCTATCTGATCCAGAGGTGGAAAAGCACCGCCACCTCCCACGATAAAAAGCATGCGCTACTCTTACGGGACTAATGACCATAGTAGTTGAAGCTGTTACAATTCTTAATAACTTCCACAAACTTCCTTATCGTTTGGCGAACCTGTTACTAGACCCCATATGCCAAGTGGAATATGATAATGCCATATTTGCGGCGGCGATGGTGTGGTGGTTAGCGTACCGGACTGTCATACCCAAGCTCGCGGGTTCAAACCCGGTCAATGTCGTGGATTTTTAGGGCGACAAAATCCTTCGTACGCCTTCCTTCGGAGGGGAAGTAAAGCCGGCTGTCCCATGTTCGTAGATTTACTTGCATGTAAAAGATCCTCAAGCCTAAATGACGCCTCTGAGCTAAATTCAAATCGCCTGTTCCTCGCCCAAGAAATACCTCCTTTCTCTGCTAGTTGATGAAAGGAGCGTAGCGAAATTTGCGTGGTCAGACGGAAATGCGGGCCTGATTGCCCGAGTCTCGCCACGTAAAATAAGGCAAATTCAATTCAATTCAATATTTCCACTAACGTAACGTGAAGTTCTCACGCGCTCGACCTTTTGACTAGTTTTTAGCGTAAACTAGTCTCACCTTGAACTTGAGAAACTGTGTGTTATCTTCGATGACTCGCGTTTTGCGACCTGCTGCGCAGAAAATCTCTTAAGCGTAGCGCAGACAACCGTAACGTTGCTGTTGCACCTCAAGTCAGCCTTGACTTGCAACAGGAAGCCGCAGGTTGATAACTTGCGCTGGCCTTGCAGCGCGCCTTAACACAGTTCCTTTCGTAGCAGAAGTGGTGCTGTCATCCTCACACTATGCTTCACGCCTTCCGACATTTCGTGTTTCGATTTATGACAAATTTGGCTCTCATGTTTAGTCATTTCTTGTATAAATACAGAGTTGCGCGGCGGAAAATTACCGCGTTTGAAATCCTTTTGAATGAAATTAGTATCACGAACCAAATGAAAACGCTTGTCTTTTTAATAGTCGTTTTGGATCTGTTAGATTAATTCATGATATTTGTCTCCTTCGCCAATGGCGTACGCCGGGTTTGAGGTGAACAGTATTAACTCCCCCATGCCGTTCCAAAGAGAATTCGCTGGTTTAGATGGAAAGGGAACAAAAAATAGGTTGTTGCTCGTGCATTCTCTCTGATCGACAGTTTTCCGTGATTTCGCCGGCCAACACCAGGGGAATGCCGGAGTAGTAGTCGACCAAACAGGTCACGGATCGCGGGCGATCTTTGTTTCTTTTGTTTTTTTCGTACCATCTGCCATTACATACTCACTCGTATTTATATTCTCTACACTATCACACAAGCCGAAAGCTTAGAGCTTGTCCTGACTCGCCCGGTGCCCCACTGGGAAAATACCTAGAGGGGTAAATCTCGAAACTGACGTGTAGTTCTGCACTGAATCTCACGATCGAGTGGAGAGGTAAATCTCTCAACAGATGTAACGTGCACTATACGTACGGGACTAAGTATATAAATAGTTAGCGCGCCTTTAATCGATTCTCACTCAATACAGTATTGTCCTCATTTGCTCTCCAATTCTTCATTAATTTGCTCATTATTTCACAAATTTACTATTTTTTTCCGATGAGTATACGTGCTTACTATTTTTGTAACTAGGTTAGTACTCGTATTGTGTATAGTGTTGGAATAACATGTTTTGGACCAGTGCGACGATAGGATAAGTAAGAGGGGACAAACTGGAGAAGAGTACGGCAAATATACTTTTGAACAAATTGCATATTTTTGCTCGAATTCATGGAAACCTATAAAACAAAGACTTTTATTAATCATAATATGCGTGATGGCAGTCGTGTTGTTTCAAAACATCCTAATGTATTGTTTACTTTTATGGTAGCCAGTGTTTTATTTACATTGTGGTTTGTGGCCCCGAAAATGCTAATTTCCGGTATGCATTCTTTAATGGACACTGTCCAAACAGTAAACATTGAACGGAAGTACTAATCAATCCGGTAAATTGCCAAGGAATAAAAAAGTGACGTCGGAAGAGCACGGCCTCCTTAGATCCGCCACTGCAACTGAGGGCGTGGCAGGTCGGCGGGCTTCGGAAAGCGAAACCGCCTCCATCACCTCACGCAACCGCCGCCAGCACATCGGGTGCGCTTATCGCAGAGGCATCCGCCGCCACCGCCGCCACCGCCACCGCCGCCGCCGCCGCCGCCGCCGCCGCCGCCGCCGCCACAGCCGCCACCGCCGCCACCGCCGCCACCGCCGCCTCCGCCGCCTCCGCCGCCGCCGCCGCCGCCGCCGCCTCCGCCGCCGCCACCGCCGCCACCGCCGCCACCGCCGCCACCGCCGCCGCTGCCGCCGCCGCCGCCACCGCCGCCTCCGCCGCCTCCGCCACCGCCGCCTCCGCCGCCACCGCCGCCTCCGCCGCCGCCACCGCCGCCACCACCGCCGCCGCCACCGCCGCCGCCTCCGCCGCCGCCGCCGCCGCCGCCGCCGCCGCCGCCGCCGCAGCCGCCTCCGCCGCCGCCTCCGCCGCCGCCGCCACCGCCGCCACCGCCGCCGCCGCCGCCGCCGCCGCCGCCGCCTCCGCCTCTGCCGCCGCCTCCGCCTCTGCCGCCGCCTCCGCCGTCGCCACCGCCACCGCCACCGCCGCAACAAGCGGCCATTGTAAGCGGCCGAAGAGCGTGCGGTTGTTTCTCGCCCACACGAACGAATTAAGACGTTCGTCCCCATGACGAGATAACGGCCCGCTGCTGCTGTTGCAAGGAAACGCCCGCTCTGTTGAGATTCGCGGTGTGTTGAAACGAATAAACCGGTGGTGGACGAGGCTCAAGTGATTTGCATGATACCTAATGTGGATAGTTATTAAAAGCGTGAAAAGATGGGAGATTTGTGTTACCTGTGTTGACTTCACGCAACGAACTGTATTATATGTACATTTAGTAAGACACGCAAAAAATTAGCATTTCATTAATTCAAAAGCATAAGGCTGTGATTAATGGAAGGTTAATTCGAAACGCAACTTCCGTTTCGGCAGTTGCGAGAAATTATTCGCAAAGAACAACATCCGTTCTGATTAGAAGCAGAATTTCGAGGTAGTGAGGAGAGGAGTTCACTTTTCGCATACCACTAGATTCGCCGAAGAAGTTGTGAAGTATTGTACTGTTTTATTGTATTGTACTGTTGGGTCATTATTTAATATTGGCCTTCCTGCAGCCCCGATTCGTCGCCTCAGGCACTGAAAAACTGCCATGCAAAGCCCGCTTCATAGGCGAGAATATCGCTTTAGCGACGTTTTTTAAAATTATTAATTTTTTTAACAGAGCATGCATAGATCAGCACATTGCGATGTTCTTGTAGGATGACTTCATTCCTTGTCTGAATATTTTTGTGTAGAAGGAAAGTAAAACGACATAAGTGCCTCCATTATAAATGGTGATTGTATCGAAATGTCACGTAGTTTTGTGTTGTAGAGATTAGAAAACTAGTTCTTTTTTTCGTGAATAACCAAAACACAAGTTACTTTATAAATTAACTACTTTCATATTTAAATTTCGATATCTAAAAAGGAAAGTAGCAAAAAAAGGAATTGTTTACGTGTTTAGCTTATAACGTAATGATAGCTGCAAGGATTGTGTGAGTCTAATTATTGATTTAATAGCGAGGCTGTCGTCAGAATGTGCAATTGATAGCGGGCATTCACACGCACTCTCATTTTTGTCCAACGTTCTCACAAATTGGACCGTGGGTAAAAGATTATTCACATGGACTTACAGATCCTCTGGATTACAGGAGTAAGTGGATTCCAGAAGGGACCCGCTTCCCTCAATGAAGAACTGACAGGGCAGATGTTCGTATCTTAGTAGTTGTTCTCTAAAGTGTATATTCCACTACACCAGAAAGAAAATAACTTTGAAGAAATTACTTCAAAGGAGTAATCCAATCTGTAGATCACCGAACGAAACGCGATTTCAGGAGTTAAAAGATGTTTTAAGGTACCAATGTTTTAAGAGCTATAAAGTTTATGATGACAATTAAATTTAATTTCGAATACGTTAATAATTCTTTGTTACAGATAAAGCTTAAAAATGTTTATATTGTTGTAAATTAATAACACATGTAGTAAATCACACATTCGGCTAAACAGTCTGTTGGTTGTATTCTTCTAAATTGATAATTAATAAAGTAACTAGTAAATACAAGCTGCTGAAGAGAACCCCACACAATTTCTTTTCGAAAATGTAATACACACACTGCTCAAGAGCAACAAATAAAATACTATCGTATAACACTGCAATAAATTATACAATCGAATAAAATGTGTGTAGTAACATAGAAAAACAGTTTTTTACATACCAAGAATATAAAAAAAGTTGCTGTTCCACAACGCAACACATGAATAAAAAATATTTAATGGCGAGCGACCTCTCCCTTGGAGTTTTGCTGTCACATGACAGCTGTGTCGTCAGCGGTTTCACACTGTGTGTGTGTGTGTGTGTGTGTGAATTTAGCCGGTGGGCGCATTATGAAAATGGGCGAAAACCACAACGGGCTAGGAAGACTCCACCTTGCAGGATATAATATTCACGACAATTGAATCGTTCATTTCTGAAACCTGTCAAACGCCAAAATACAAAACACGCTTTGGCGACGGATTATTGTTCCAGGGGGATAGACAGATCGTTTAGTGCATATTTATATGAAAATATTCATTTAGCAACTCCTTAAATAAAAAAAAACAACATATTTTGAAATACGAGAAATTGGAAGACATATTCTCAGTTTTCTCAAAATGAGGAATTTGGCGTTTGACGGGTTTCTGAAATAAACGATTCAATTACGGAAGCAATGACACAAGTAGTTTGCTCCAGAGGAGATTTTGTGCTGCATCAGAATCAGCCCATGCGATAAGGTTTCTCTGCCCGGTTCCTTTACTATTCGAAGGACTGAGTATATAGAGATTCCGGGAGCGTCCCATGCTATGGTCATTAGGCCAGTAAGGGTAGTACATGTTTTTATCATGGGCGTTGGCGGTGATCTTTCTTCGCTGGATGGTGAGATCCAACTCCGACCTTCTTGCCACTTATGGGCTTTCTTCAACCAGGTATCTCCCCGCAGCGGGGCACCGCCGCAGCCGGGACAAGCTCTAAGCTCCCGGCAAGTGCGGATGTGTAGTGCAGGTTAGTGTAAGTGTGTGTAAGTTAATGGTGAGGATACGACAAGGAATGGGAATGAAAGATCGCGCTCGGTCCGCGGCCCGTTTGTTCAGGTACTGCTCCGGCGTTCGCCTGGTGTTGATCGGAGAAACCGCGAAAAACTACCAATTAGAGCAGCTGGCCGATAGAATTCTCCTCCAGATAGCGACTAAATTCGACCTAGCTATGTAGCTTGTTTCGGAAACCCTGCCGCCTTCGGGAGTGGAACCCTAGGACCTCCCGGTCAGAGCCATTACAGTGACATCACTTGATGCCCTGAGCCACCTCAGCGGGTAGTGAGCGTTACTCATACTTCGATTTTTCTATAGTGGCTGATGACATTAGGTCATTGTTATACCTCCTGCCATATAAAATTAATATTTTTAATTAATTCGCGAACGAGCTTCTCGACGGGGCTCGTAGCATCAGAAACGTGCATACCAGTGTTTAAAAAAAAGTTCATTTTATATGCACGAGGACTAACAATGGCTTAATGTCATCTGCCACTATAGAAAAGTCGAAGTATGGTTGGCGTTCCGCAGGATAAAAGAGAGGTCGCTGCGGGGCCACCTGCTTGGACCGCAGCCAACGCCGTCGCGGTGTCGCCCAGAGAGAGTATGTCGCGGTGTCGTCAGCGGGAGGGGGAGGGGGAGGGGGGAGAACCGGCTCGGCGGAGGCATTTTCATATGTCACCCGCCGAAAGGGCGCTGATTCAGGGAGCAGGCCCCGCGGAGCGCCCTGGAAGGGCAGCGCAAAGGGCAGTAGGGCGACGCCAGTCTGTTCTTTGGAAATGCCTCGCCTGGAGACAGAACTAGGGCGGCTGCGCCAACCTTTGCGTCCTCTCGGCTCTCACGGAATTCACCATTGCAATTTCTTCATTCGGGGAAGAAACTTCTAAAATTAGAGGATGGATATGTTTGACAACTTACATGTTATTAATACTCGTATGAAATGCGCGTATTTAATAAAATAATAGTGACCATTGTGGCTGGAAATGAGGCTGGACTTTAATGTGTTAATGTGTAAGTTGTGTACTTTCTAGGTTTTTTATTTATAAAAGTATATTTTTGTGGAGTGATAATTTTTCGTTTGTTTTCATGCATTATTGATCTGTCTTTGTAGCCTAGCCCTGATGGAGAAATTAAATATTTCGACACGTTGACATAATAATTGTGTCTTTATCCATATTGACAAATCACGTGAAGTAACTCAATATAAAAATATTGTTTTAGGTACATATCAAAATCATTTACGCTTATTAAATATAATTAATAAAAAACTTAACCCCTGATGACGTGATGAACGAGGAATCACGCAACACACTTCACACTAGAACTTCTCACTCAGAATGCAAAGTATAAAATTAATTAACGGTATAAAGTTAGAATTGAGAGTCTGAGATAGAGGGGTACCTTGAAGAGAAAAGACAAAGCCCACGAACTATTTCTTCCCATTTCAAATAAAAACGAATGAACATCGGTATCTTTAATCTACCCAACGTCACTTCTGAAGGGCTGAAACCACTGATATGTAACTGATTTAAATGATTGAAAGCGTGAGAACCATAAACACAACGCACAGCGCAGAAACAACTTACAAAATCTACGCATGCATTGTTTTCGAAACATCCACCTTTTATAGATAATCAATGTTTTAATCCTCGATATATTAGAGAGGTTGATTTTTTAACATCGATGTTCGGGGTTCGATGTTTTTTTTACGTTTTTATGTTTTGTTTAGTGAAAAAATCCCACAATCACAATTTTGTTTCCATTTAACTCCGAAATAATAACTCAATCTACCACCGTTAGTGCTACTGTGCATTTTAACGAACGATATTTGCTCTCTCTTAATCGCGCAGGCTGTCTCTCGCTCGAGTGGATTCCGGTGATATTTTCAACTTACTTCTGGAATTTCCTAAATTACACAGGAGAAAAAAAACAAAAAAACAAACAAACAAACAAACGTTGTCAGACCCAGAGACTCGACACGTTACTCTATGTATGTCGACGCGCTGGATCCGAATCTGAAGCCAGAATGCACCATCACCTTCAATTTTTTTAAATAATAAAAACAAAGAGAAAAAACATCATGACATTGCATTTTTTTGATTTCGTTAGTTGTTGTCAGACCCAAGGGTTGTCAGACGTGTCTATGAATGTCAACGCTCTGCATCCGAATCTGAAGCCAGAATTGCGCGATCGCGAAAAAACACCATGAAATTGTTGATTGTATATTTCACGGTGCTTTTTGAGATTTAAAAAAGCTCTGGTGTTAGATTTTGATTCAGAGCGTCGACATTAATAGAGAAACGTGTCTACTCTTTGGGTCTGAGAACAACTTGCGTGTGTGTGTGTGTGTGATTGGTATATTGAAGCCTCGGTGTAGTGCGCATTTGATGTGACCTGGGGTGCAGATGAAGTGATTCTTAAAAGCGCTGAGAGCGGCCGAATGGTGCTTATCGCTCGATTGCTCGAGTGGACAGCGGCTGCACCAGAGGGCTTGCGAACGCCCGCCGCTAGCAATTGGAAAGGCCACTTCACACCCGTCAGGATTCATTGTCTGATTATTCCGTGCGGAAGTGCGCGTCATCTGCTGTGGTCGTTAGACCCGTAAGTGTCGGGGGTGGCTGGATAGCGTGAAAACGATCTTCTCCCTTTACATGGTGAGGTCCTGCACCGACCTACACGTCGGCTCGCGAGGTTTCACCATCTAGGTATCTCCCACTAGCGACGCATCGCCCCAACCGCAACAAATTGTTAAGTGTTATTTCATATCTCACATTATGGATTACTACAAGATATCTGCTACCACCACGGAATTTAATCAGTTGATGTGTTCAATCACATCAGCCGGGTTGTATTTACAAGATAGGGCACTTCACAGCCACTATATCGTCTGGCGAAGCGTCTCGCGAAAAGAAAATTATCCGACAAGGCAAGCAAGGCGCACGTTTGTAGCGGACTGAGAACTGCAGATAAACTTACATTAACTTATATTGTCCATGTAAGTGAACTTACAACTTGTGTTAAATCGTCTTTGATATCTCAGGGCATTAATGTGACGTCACTGCACCAGGAGGTTCTAGTGTTAGTCACGACGGTGGCAGTGTTTTGTACACTATCTAGTCAGCTAGGTCGAATTCAGCAGCTGTCAGGAGGAGAATTCTAGCAGCCGGCTGCTCTGATCGGTAGTTTTCCGTGGTTTCTCCGATCAACGCCAGGCGAATGCCGGAGCTGTATGCTAACAAACGGACCACGGATCGCACGCGATCTTTCTTTCCTCTTCATTGCCTTGTCCTCACTGCTTACTTACACACACCTACACTTACATGCAGTACACTATCACACATGTCGGGAGACCAGTCGCGAGGTTACACTTAGAGCTTGTCTCGTGGGGGGAGGGATCTTCCACGGCTTGTGGAAGATACCTGGATGGGGAAAACCCCCAACAAGCCGACGTGTAGGTCGGTGCCGGATCTCACCATCCAGTTTTTTTAAAATTTATTAATTTATTTTTATTTTGGTAGACATTACAGTGTTCAGTTTACATGTTAACTGTGCAAATGATTGATGATCTTAACCTATCTTATACTAACTTACATTAACTTAAAATTATACATTACAATTTATATAAAACAATATACTGGGAGAGGAAGCAGGCAGCACCTCAGATTAGTATTATTCCAAGTTTGCGAATATTTTATAAAATGAATGGAGGGGAAATCTGTTGTTAATTCTCGTTCGATAATTGGGGGCTTTGCCTAGTTTATAGAAGGATGTTGCTTGAATTAGGGGAAGATTAGTGTAAAAGTTATGTGCAAGATAGGCTATTTGGTTTTTTATTGTGTTTATGTTTAAATCATTGTGTAGTTGATTGTTAAACCATCCAGTAAGGGGGCGAGAAGATCACTGCCTCCTCCATCGAAACATTCGTGTACTACACTTACGGGACACACGACCAAAGCAGTTAACGCGCCCAGAAACACGAAGAAATCAATGAATTAATCAATTGAAGCCCCTGTTCTGCAGTCCTTGCACTGAGAACGGAAAACCAGCGGTGCAGGGAGGCGCTCCTCTCACAAGAAGCAAAAGGGGTTAAAAGGGATTTTCGTAACGCGTCGACTATCGCGCCATCTGGTGCGCGGGGGCGGAGACGTTTCCCACGCGTCGCACGCGAGGCTCTTTTCCCACCAAGAGCGCTCTCCGCTCACGCGTTGGCGCCCGGGGCCAACGCCGGGACGGACGCCCGGGAGCAGCCTTCATCCACAAGTCTTGCGCTGGGAGGGAGGGTCTGAAGCCAGTGGGTACAATATTGAACGAGTAACATGTACACACAAACACACTTTACACTTACACGTACACACAAACACACTTTACACTTACACGTACACACAAACACACTTTACACTTACACGTACACACAAACACACTTTACACTTACACGTACACACAAACACACTTTACACTTACACGTACACACAAACACAAACACACTTTACACTTACACGTACACACAAACACAAACACACTTTACACTTACACGTACACACAAACACACTTTACACTTACACGTACACACAAACACACTTTACACTTACACGTACACACAAACACACTTTACACTTACACGTACACACAAACACAAACACAAACACACTTTACACTTACACGTACACACAAACACACTTTACACTTACACGTTTACACACACACACACACACTTTACACGTACACGTTTACACACACACACACACTTTACACGTACACGTTTACACACACACACACTTTACACGTACACGTTTACACACACACGTACACACACCCTTACATTGCGACCACGTTCGTTTCCTGCCCCTTGCAGCCCGACAGCTTTTGTTTGCTCTTTGTCAAGGGATTCACTTCATTAGCACCTTCTGGGAGCTTGTGGCGTAATGACTAATGTGTCTGCCCTCCGGCACTGGCGCCCGGCTTCCATCCTGGCCGATGCATTGGAACTTGAGGTGGACAAAGCGACCTCACGCACGTCTTCTCGGAGTTGTCTGGTTTCCTCTGCCTCTCATTACATAATTTCTCCATCATTCCTCTCACCATCGTTATCGCCGGACACGCAAATTTATAACTTTGAAATTATTTTGAAAAATAAATGGGGTCTCGTGATTTTGATTAATGTTGCTATAGAAATGCATTATAACGATATCTGAGATGAGTATTATCTGAGTGATTTTTGAAATCGATGTTTCTCTTCACATGGAATTATCGGGTTAGATAGCTCAGTGACATCTGTCGCTTTCACGGCGTTTCTGAATGGAAGGTCTTAGGTTTGAGTCCAACACCAGGTTTATTGACTGCTTCCGGCTGCCTTTTTCCAAAATTTTATTTATGTTCTGGATGAAATTACAAATTCAGTTAATGTCAACTTCACATTTTTGAATCCGGCTGCCTAATCGGCAATTTTCCATAGGTTTCTCCGATCAACACAAGGCAAATGCCAGAGCAGTTCCCAACAAACGGGCGACGGACCACGTGCGATCTTTCCTTGTTTTTTCTTGTCTCTTTGTCTTATTTTTACACATAAACAGGCACACTCACAGGTCTTTACTACCACGCACGTTGGGAGCTGGAGAGTTCCTCCCGGCTGGAGTGGGGCCCCGCGAAGGGAGACATTTGGAAGGGGAAAACCCACAACCCGAAGTGTAAGTCGACACCGGATCTTACGTTCCAGCGGGGAACATCACCGCCACTACACTCACGGGACTATAATTCGATTTAAATAGAGTGACTTCTAACTTTTGATTAACTGGACGCGGTTATCCTATTAGGAGCTTCGTTACGTCCTATTTGTTGAAATTGAAGTTCCTGTTCGGATAACGGCGTTCCATCGAATCTGCCGTCGGAAGGTGGTCTATTTAAATCTGATCTTAATGGCCACAGTAGTAGTCGCGGTCTAAATCCCTAAACGCTCAATCTCCGCACGCGGAATGTCCTTTTGTTGTTTTGGCTGCGTGTTCGCGATTCGGTGGCGATGTGGGAGGAAACGGGGCGATGTGGGAGGAAACGGGGCGATGTGGGAGGAAACGGGGCGATGTGGGAGGAAACGGGGCGATGTGGGAGGAAACGGGGCGGGGCGGTATGGGGCGGGGCGGTATGGGGCGGGGCGGTATGGTATGGGGCGAGGCGGTATGGTATGGGGCGGGGCGGTATGGTATGGGGCGGGGCGGTATGGTATGGGGCGGGGCGGTATGGTATGGGGCGGGGCGGTATGGTATGGGGCGGGGCGGTATGGTATGGGGCGGGGCGGTATGGTATGGGGCGGGGCGGTATGGTATGGGGCGGGGCGGTATGGTATGGGGCGGGGCGGTATGGTATGGGGCGGGGCGGTATGGTATGGGGCGGGGCGGTATGGTATGGGGCGGGGCGGTATGGTATGGGGCGGGGCGGTATGGTATGGGGCGGGGCGGTATGGTATTGTATGGGGCGGGGCGGTATGGTATTGTATGGGGCGGGGCGGTATGGTATTGTATGGGGCGGGGCGGTATGGTATTGTATGGGGCGGGGCGGTATGGTATGGTATGGGGCGGGGCGGTATGGTATGGTATGGGGCGGGGCGGTATGGTATGGTATGGGGCGGGGCGGTATGGTATGGTATGGGGCGGGGCGGTATGGTATGGTATGGGGCGGGGCGGTATGGTATGGTATGGGGCGGGGCGGTATGGTATGGTATGGGGCGGGGCGGTATGGTATGGTATGGGGCGGGGCGGTATGGTATGGTATGGGGCGGGGCGGTATGGTATGGGGCGGGGCGGTATGGGGCGGGGCGGGGCGGTATGGGGCGGGGCGGTATGGTATGGGGCGGGGCGGTATGGTATGGGGCGGGGCGGTATGGTATGGGGCGGGGCGGTATGGTATGGGGCGGGGCGGTATGGTATGGTATGGGGCGGGGCGGTATGGTATGGTATGGGGCGGGGCGGTATGGTATGGTATGGGGCGGGGCGGTATGGTATGGGGCGGGGCGGGGCGGTATGGTATGGTATGGGGCGGGGCGGTATGGTATGGTATGGGGCGGGGCGGAGCGGTATGGTATGGGGCGGGGCGGGGCGGGGTCGGTGGCGCTGTGGGACGGAACGGGGCGTGGCGTGGCGTGGCCGTGAGGGTGGTGGGGGAGGGTGAGTCAACCGCTGGCTGTGGGAAGCGCTGGCAAGTGGCGGTTCCCTGCGCCGCGTGGCGTTGCGATGCGCCGAGCAGCAGGCGGCAGCTTTTCGCAACGCGGCGGAGCAGTTCCCTCCTCGGCCCTGCCAGTGGCGCGGCTAGACGTCGCTCATAAGCGCTGGTCCGCATGAGGTGCGCCCGGGCCGACGGAAGGCAACCACTATGAATGCAGGGCAGTTCGTATTGGGAGTGTTACAAGTACGAAGGTCCAAGCCGGAGAGTTCTGTATATTATACATTTAATTTTTTCTCCTATAAATAATTTCTCCACAAATCAATCGTGCAAAAGGACCAAGCACATGAATTTACGAAGTCACAATTTTTCAGATAAGTTTTCATTATTTTCGGTCCTTTATGCCTTTTTTTCTAAAATATCTTTGACACAAATTAATATATTAAGTTAAAAATATTGTTTTAATTAAATCAATTACGCAAATTTAAAAAAAATTGCTTTGTTTTGTCAAAATCCTTCTCAGTTAAATTGCTGCCCTGTTTATTCGATAAAACCACTCCATCTGCAGTTCGGTACACACTCGTTCAGAAACGCTATGGCGAAGGATAAGGCGAATCTGGACAAGTGCCGTGTACAAAGTAAACAGACATTCGCGCCTGCTAAGTTTGTAGTAGCGAACTTCGAATATGGGGCGTTTTCGAAATAATAGACAATCCAAACGGTCGGCTGTTCTGATCGGCAGTGTTCCGTGGTTTGTCCGGTCAACTCCAAACGAATGCCGGAGCAGGGCCTCAACAAACGAGCCCCGGACCGCGCGCCATCTTTCGTTTCCATTCCTTGTCTCATGTACTTATGTATACAGTTGCTCTTATGTACACTTACGCACACTAACTCTTACGTATGTAATGCTTTGTAAGTTGCTGCTTGCTAGGCCCCGCTTGCACCCACAATGATATAGGCAGGCAGGGCGTCGCAGTTAAAGCAGCAAACGCGTATTACAAATTATTTAGATTTTATGGGTCCTTGGGAGCTAAGTCCCTTCAGAAGACTGCAGGATGGTGGATCAGCACAAGTGAAAATGAAAGACAGAATATGTTTTAGCAAATGTCGAAACAAGAGTCCTTTACTTACACAGAAATGAAGTTACACAGAAATCAAAGCTACATCAAAGTGACGTGGAGACCTCCGTCCAAGTAGACGGTAGCTCGGAGAGTCCCCCGGGCGGGGCCCGTGGGCGTATTTTATAGTACTCAGGGCTTTGTGTATCATACGCTTCCACTTGGGTTGCACGTGGCCTTCCTTCCCCAAACATGACGTGGCCATAAGGCGTTGAATCGCCTCTCTGTGCTCGTGCCTCTGCTTCGGTCATATCGTCCGTCACCTTAAGGGCTTACTCCTGACGCTGATGGCTGCCAGCGGGTGGTCTCATGTCTCCAGAACCCACGTGCCTAAGTATTCATATTAATGGATACTTCCCAGTTGAATGCGTTATGATCAAAGCTCCTATAGAATTTTATAAAGTATGATTATAATAATTACAATTACAATCATTACAGTTACAATCATTACAATTACAATCAATACAATTACAATCATTACAGTTACAATCATTACACGTACACTAACATGCAATAAGCCACCACACATGCCGGGAGACGGGTCGGCAGCTTTGAGCTCTTCCTGGGGTGGTGGGGAACCATGGTGGGAGATACCGGTTAGGGAAAATCCCTAGGAGCGGCCTGTAGGTCGGCGCCGGATTTCGCCACCCAGCAGGGGAATATAATAGCTACTTCCGCGATGAAAACATGCACATTGCTTACGGGACTAATGACCTTAGCAGTTGACGTGCTCGGAATCACCAACCAACCATCGAACCAACCAATCTACTCCCCTGCCCTGCAGTCATTGATAGAATGGCATTGTGAAAATAATCTTATTCATCCCGATCGTGTGCGTTTCGTGTTCCTGCCTGCAGGCTGAGCATGAAGCGGGCACATTGCACTAGTTCCTCACGTACACACTTACATTTAAATGTAAGGCGATTTGACAGTGATCAGATGGATCCAATCGGGAGCTTCGTTACAACTTAATTCTTTTGTTATTGGAGCTCCCAATTGGATACCCGCTTCCCAGCTGACCAGAAGTCAACTCGCTGTGCATTTAAATCGCAGAGTCCTGTCTCCGACGACAGCCAGCTGGCTGGGCCCTGCTGCAACGCGCAGACCGCGGCGCCATCTCTTGTCGCGCAGTAGTACTACTGCGCCGTGGCGCCGTGAAGATTATTGCCAGTGACCACTTGCGAGCAACACTCGTATTCAGATGACCTCAAAATTCTTTGAAACTGACCTACCAATTACTTAAAAATAAGTAGAAAATTACCTTTAAAATGACTTAAAAATAAGGGGAAAATGACACAATGTTTTAAAAAATACTTTAAACATTTTCATGCAAATGTTTTTTTTTATTCAATGACTTTTATAATTTTAAATACATTTTATTTACAAAATATTTAATTTTAATATAAACAAGTAATTATATTTATTATAAAGTCTTCATTTTAGGAGAAAACGTGATCTTTAGCTCTGATCTTCCAATCGTCAGATTCGAAAGGCTGAGGAACTTGCCGAAGATCCGTGTAATTTTCATAGTTCGGGAAGCAAGAGTCCGCAGCATTAGTGAATTTTGTTCGAATTTCTAATAACTTTGTTATAGTGTGTCATTGAAAATTCATGAAACATTCAGTAACAAAAAACACGAAAAGGAAAATAAATGCGTAAAAATAACCAAAAGGACGCAAATGTTCAAAAAATACCTAAAAATTGCAAAGTGGGGAAACAAATTACCCGATGAAAATTACTGGAAATTGTCGATATATTCCCGATTTGCGAAGCAAGGAGGGGATTTATCTGAGAATTTCCAAAGCACGAATGGTATTTAATCGGAATATCTTGTGAATGAAATTATGTGCAACTGAGTTCCAAAATGAGCCAAATATTGAAAATAACTGAAAACCTATGTTAAAATCAGAGGTTATGTTACAATACATACGCTGTTTATTGAACATCGACCTAGTGATTGATGTACATGGCCTCCTAAGGTAGACGAGTTAGTTTTTTATTGGCCAGTAAGTAGAAGCGATAAGAAAAATCGGATAGAAAAAGCGATAAACTTTGTGAGATACGCCGCCCTGATTGGGGCATTTTGTATGAATAGTTAAACACAACATTCTCGCTTCAGCTGCGGGCCAGTGCAGTCGCTCCGCCAGCAGCAGCTAGTATCGTTCAGTGTGATAGTGCAGCGCAACATCACGCCAAACGTTAAGAACATTGTGTTCGTAATAGTGTTCAATGACCATAGCTATTCAACTACGAGTGCTTTAGTAGTTGAATGAACCACAATGTTTTATCCAGCACAGGGCGAGTGGTTAGTGAAGCCCTAAACTCATAATATCATACGGAAGAGTCATCAAATGTGGTTCCCGACGAAGGCAACGTGAATCTCACCGACAGCATGGAATTCATCGAAATACCGCCTCAACGCCAACACTTCGCAAGTAACAACATCCAATTCGGGGTCGGATCATCAGATCAGCCCGAGGAACGAATGCATTCTCAACAGTCAGCCGCTTCAGCCCAACCGTATCATAACAAGGTAATGTCGCAAGGAAAGCGAGCCAGCGATAACGACAGTGATAACAGAGACCTTAAACGTGTAACCACAGACAGTCAGCCCCCGGCAGGGTCGAACCTACAAAATCAATATAATGTAGAAATCAAAAACAGATTTAGTTGGCTAAACGAAGAAATCCCAGATGATCTAAGTGACGAAAATAAAATCCCACCAATTTTTGTTACTAATTTTGAAAACCAAGTTTCTCTCGCGAATGAAATAAAGTTTAATGTCTCATCCAACTTCACTTCAGAATTCAAAAATCAAGATTCGAATCCAATTCCAATCAGTGACCGACTTCCGAAAAGCAGTTAAATATTTTCTGGCCACCAAAAAACAATTTCACACGTATTCGGATAAAATTAGTAAAAAATACTCCATAGATATCAAGAATATTCATCCTTCAATCTCAGAAAATGAAATATTAGCCGAAATCAATAACAAATTCAACTCAGCTATAAAAGTTACACGACTGTATAAAAACAATTCCCCCATCCCAGTAATGGCAGTAGACTTTGATGGAACTCACAAAATCGAGGATGTGTTGGAAATAAAACAAATAGGTAATAACATTGTGAAACCAGAAAGAAGAAAGAAAACCAAGGGCCCCCTACAATGTTACCGGTGTTTAGACTTTGGTCACAGCAAAAACAATTGCAATCATTCAATTTCATGTGTGTTTTGTGCAGGTGATCACCTATCAGCAAACTGCGAACAAAAGAACTCCACTCCTACATGTAAACATTGTCTCGGGAAGCATAGGGCCGACCTCAGATCAGTAGAATGTCCATACTACCGAAAAGTTTAGAAAGTAAAAGAAACAATCCTAATGACAGACTTAGGAACAATCCTAATCCTCTGCAATTTAATATAACAACTTTCCAACACTACCTCCAACCAACAACATACCTAATTTCTCACACGCAACAAATATCAACCACCAACAAAACACAACAAACACAAATTACCAGCAACATAACAACCAACAGACAAACAGAAACTACAACAATTTCAATATTGGTAACTCATTCATACAAAACATCACTCAGTTCATAACTAATCACATCATTAATTTTATAAATTCATTAATTCCAACAATTATTCAGAATATCCAACAATCAATTGCTATGACATTTAGCAACAATTATGGATCACCATAGCGATATAATTATATTAAACTGGAATGCGAATGGCATTATCAACAAAAGATCCGAATTACAACACTTCCTACATGCTAACAGAATTGATATAGCATGCATCACAGAAACACATCTCAACCAAGAAAACTCATTCTTCATTCAGGGATACATAACAATCAGAACAGATAGACAAAACTCGAAAGGTGGAGGAGTATTAATACTAATGAAATGCAGTATACCACATCACCAGATTACTCTACCACACACGCCCGGACTCGAAACAGCAGCAATAAATGTAAAGTATAATAATACAATACAGGACAATTACAATAGTAACTGCTTACAAATCTCCAAATATAAAAATCAATAATACCAACATATACACATTATTACAACTACCAAACCCATTCTTTATTGCAGGTGATCTAAACTCTAAACACTACTCATGGGGATGTCGAACTACGAATCCAGCTGGCAAATACTTATACAACATAAAAAGGAACTTGAATCTCAACATATTATCACCAACCGAACCCACTTACTTTCCATATGATCCAAACAAAAGTCCAGATATACTTGACATAGCAGTTACAAATATTAAAACTCAGTTCATTTCTACAACGTACCATGAACTAGATTCAGACCACTTACCAGTAATAATTTCAACTCGAGTAGAAAAGCCTCCTTCAACACCCCCACCCACTTTAAATACTTATCACATTAACTGGAAGTACTTTAAATGTTCCATAAATAAATCCATACCTCCATTTCACAACCTGAACTCTCCCCAAGAAATTAACCAAGCAATCATGACCCTCAACAATATAATACTAAGTAATATTAGCAACAGTCTTATTCAAAAAAGCCTAGATGTTAACAAAATAATGCACAAACCGCTCCCAACTAATATAATTAACTTAATCCGAATAAAAAATAAAACAAGAAGACTTTGGAATTCACTAAGAATTCCCTCTTTAAAAAAAGAACTAAACCTGCTAAATAATATTTGTAAAAAGGTTCTAAACAGATATAAACAAGAACAATACAATTCATATATCAATAGCTTAAATACTAAAAACAACTCACCATGGCAGTTTACTAAGAAACTCTTAAAAAAAAGAACAAGCATTCCCCCATTAGCAACTAGTGATGGTAAAAAATACTCCCCAATGGAAAAAGCTGAAGTACTGGCTTCACACTTTGTTGACACTTTCACCCCCAACAACACCCCCAAAGATCCGAAACACGACGAAATAATGACAATGTTCAATGCTCCCCTATATGATGTTCCCCATCAAATACAATTCATATCCCCTAATGAAATAAGAAAAATAATAAAGGACATGCCAAATAAAAAAGCACCAGGCCATGATCGGATCAACACAATCGTTCTAAAAAATCTACCAGAGAAAGCCATTGCTTTTCTAAATAACATTTACAACTCTGTATTGAGAACAGGATATTTTCCTCAAACATGGAAACACTCAGTCATTCACCCAATAGCAAAATCGAGCATGAATCACTCAAAAGCCGAGAATTACAGACCTATCAGCCTGCTTCCTATAATGTCAAAAATCTTAGAGAAATTAATACTCTTCAGATTGAACAAATATATCAAGAAAACAAACAGTATTCCACAGCACCAGTTTGGCTTCAAGTCACAATACTCTACCACCCATCAACTACTAAGGCTTACGGAACACATTCACACTGCATTTCAAAAGGGACAACATACCATCGCTGCATTCGTAGACATTTCGCAAGCATTTGACAGAATATGGCATCCAGCTCTCTATTTTAAATTAATTTCAATAGGTACACCTAAGTATCTAGTATTTATTATCCTTAGCTATATAACAAATAGAACATTTTCAGTTTCAGTCGAAGGCCACTGTTCCAACCCCAAGGAAAATTGCTGCTGGGGTTCCCCAAGGTTCACCACTTTCCCCCACGTTGTTCAATTTATACACAGCAGATATTCCTACTTCAGCACATATAAACACAGCTCAATTTGCCGATGACACTGCACTGTATATCTCAGGAAATTCTTTAACAACTCTTCAAACACAGCTTCAGAATCACATAAATTTACTAGCAAATTGGGCTAATGTCTGGAAAATAAAGTTGAACCCAACAAAATCTGTAGCAAAAATATTCACATTAAGACCTTTTACACACCCTCTTCCATTCTTCATAAATAACGACATCATCAATTGGACACCAACTAATAAAACAATTAAATATTTGGGCTTAAACTTCGATACCCGACTCAACTGGAAGCAACATATAGAGGTAAAAACTCATCAAGCCAAAATTAAACTAATTCAACTCCGACCCTTACTGAATCAACATAGCCAACTCTCCAAATCCAATGCTCTATTACTCTACAAAACAATAATCCGGCCGACATTACTCTATGCTTGTCCCATCTGGACCAATGCAGCTAATTCCAACCTAAACAAAATACAAGTTATCCAAAATAAATTTTTAAGATTAATTACAAAAGCACCATGGTTCATCAGCAACAATCAATTACACAATGATTTAAATATAAACACAATAAAAAACCAAATAGCCTATCTTGCACACAACTTTTACACTAACCTTCCCCTAATTCAAGCAACATCCTTCTATAAACTAGGCAAAGCCCCCAATTATCGAACGAGAATTAACAACAGATTTCCCCTCCATTCATTTTATAAAATATTCGCAAACTTGGAATAATACTAATCTGAGGTGCTACCTGCTTCCTCTCCCAGTATATTGTTTTATATAATTGTAATGTATAATTTTAAGTTAATGTAAGTTAGTATAAGATAGGTTAAGATCATCAATCATTTGCACAGTTAATATGTAAACTGAACAATGTAATGTCTACCAAAATAAAAATAAATAAATAAAAAAAGTTAAACACAATTGGTTTTAATTTCACGATTGGAATAGTCTTTTTTAATTAAAAACGCATTTTGAAGACAAGGCTTTGCATTTTTTAGCATTATTAGAATTAAGAGTTAACATTTGTAGCATTTGTTGAGAAGATTATTACACATTAAGGATGACTCTTTGAGATAAAATTATGATGAATGATTATTTTGATGGATTTATTTTTATTTAGACTCCTCCCGTTAAAATCAGAAAATAAGGGAAACTAATAGAATATTTCGCCATTTGTAAACTTTAACAAATATAAAAACGTAAGAAGCTGAAAAAGTACCGCGTGCGCCGGAGGTGTGGGGCTTTCGTCTTCCCGTGACTCTTCCGTTCAGCCAAATTAGGAAGCGGACAGTGCTCCGGCCACTGATGCAGCGTCACGAAGGAGTCAACTGCGTGCGTGAGTGGGTTTTCAGAGGCCAGGGTCGCAGCGGCCTCACGAGCAGTGTTAAGCATTCTAGAAATATCCATGGAGACAGGATTACTTCTTTTTTTTTTTTTTTTTTTTTTCGACCTATAAAAATTTTCTTTCCACTTGAACGGCCACGGGTAATAGGTGTAATCATGTTTTATGGGTCGTTGGCCAAAGAAAATTTTCTTCTTAGTTAACCAACGTTTGAGAATATTTATTACACACTCATAATGAATGTAGGGTTTAGGATTATTATTACTACACTGAGTAATTTATTCGAATTCTTATGTACGTGTTTGGTAGAAGACCCTTTGCTCTCTCAATATTGCTGTTCGAAAGTAAATATTTTTCCACTAAAGGTGCAAACTGCAATTTGATGTACCTATAGTAGATTATTTGAGGAAAACTAAATCAGTTTCTTTAAATGGGCTGCTGTGTTGTCAAGTACAGATCAATATCTAACACGCGGACGGTATTGCACCTAACGCAACAAATGACGTAGGCTACGTGTGTAGTTAATGTTATATTAACAATACAGTATTCTACACATATACACTAATATATATTATTGTATATGTGTAGAGTTTAAAGGAACACGTTTGTGGAATAGATTTCGTATCACTGACCAAAATATGGTGACTATGAACCTCAACAATGAATTTCCATGGCAACAACAGTTATAATCTAACGTCAGTTGTTATCTTCGTTCGGTTCATTTGCAAACTAAAGCTATTCAACTTTACTCTTTTTGATGTGTGAATTATTGAGCTGCTGACATCCATGTTCTCTTACTTCCTGGGAAGGCGAGGAAGTACTAAGGTATTTTTAAGGACGTAACTGTACCTGTTCGTAACAGAAATGCTTATTTGGCATCTGATAAATGTAGGCATTTAGTTAATAATAATAGGATGCGAGTAGATGATTTTTAGGTATAAATGGTCTTCTGTTGGAAACATGCCTCATGCAGGTGATAAAGTATTTTTAAAGAATTTATCTTGACATTGGAAAGTAAACGTGAATGAAATGCACTAATTCATGTGCACAGCGATGCTTTGGTTGTTTTTTTAAGGGGATGTACTTACAGCTACCTAATTAGTAATAATACCTGGAATATAATAAGGCTTGCGAGCATATATATTATTTTGACTTACTTGGAACTTCTAAGCAATCTCCCTCTTTTCTCCCTCATTATAAAAAATAAGGAATACAAATCTTCAGAATGGTTATAGTTATTTATGAAAGGATTATCGTAAGTCATCTTATTGCAATACGAGATTGGCGTTTTAGCGAACGAGGCAGTTAGGCTGAGTTCGATAACCAATCGAGTATTGTAATTAGATGCTAATGAACGAATATCTTACAACGCACTTTGTAAAAAAAATTCAATAATCTATAATTTTGGTTTACATTTGACTGTTCATTCTTCGAAAGGTGTCGGCATGTTGAGAGATGGTAACAGGAATCCATAATGTATTAGAGCACGTGTGTTTTTATAACTTTAATTGTGAACTCGGTTACTTAAAGTTTATTTTTAGATAATCAAAGCCCTAAACCATTAATAACACGTAGAAACCGGCCCGTGGTGTTCATTTCCAGTACTTTTCCTAATTCTGCGCTTAACTCTTTTTCCCCACTCCGTACCTTCCACTCGTTAGTTTTTTAATCAACTGTTTATTCACAATTTGTAACAACATAAACATTTTGTGAATTATTTATGAATAAAATTAAATTGGGCGAAGTGTTGTCCTATGACAGGTATAAATTGAATTTTTTAACTTAATCCAGTGATAACATGTGAAATGAAATTTTGTAACTGTGACTGAGATCTAGGGGGTGATGTTTTAATCTTCTGATGCGTTCACTGTTGTTCAGGATGTTCACTGCAAGGTAATTTGGGTGGTTTTGTCAAGTCTTTTCTCATATCTTCTGCTCTATTCTGTGAAGGTCTGACGTGTAAGTGAACGACTTTCCCTACGCTGAGAAAATCATTTCTGAGTGCTTTCAACGTTTCTGTCGATTTCCTTCCATTTTCATTCCCTCCAATTTTTCCTTCCAGCGACTCCCATGTTGTGGAGTGCAGCAGGAGGCGCGGAGTGGCTCGGTCCGTTAGCATTGGCGCGTTGGAGCTCTATTGTATGTTTCCCTAGGAATGTTGGGCCCCGACCTCCCCTGCGCAGGGGTCTGCGCTGGCCATTCACGTCGTGAAATGTTCAGATGCAGGGGAAGCCAGGGTACCGCCCCCTTGCCCGTTGAAATGTTTCAATACGGAAAATAGAATTTATTGTTTACTTTTAGGAGCGTTTCTTCGAAAGTCATGGCAGCTGTTTTTTTTGCCATGTTACACGGGTCAGTCAAATTTTATAGTGCTTAATTTGAAGCTTTCTATATGTATGCAAACGTTTAATGTCTGAATTTTGAATCACGTTCCTTTCCAATATGTTTATTTCTCTAGTAAATCACGTATTCGTGCATAGTGTGTATTTTGGGTACAGAGTACAGGCCTTTTGACTACCCCCCCAAAAAAAGTGTTGGAAAAATGTGTAATTAAAATTAACGTGTTCCGGAAAATCTGACCTTATTTACGAAATACGTTGTTGTTTTTAAGAAATCCGTCTTGCTCGGGGAAGTGGCCATCTATTTTCATGAAATGCAAATGTCTAAGATTATAAGAACACTTGACGAACGTACGCGTATCATACGAGTATATTTATCGAAAGTTGGTATCAGCTGCACATTCCAGAATATTCACATACATTACGCACTCTCGATTACAACACTTTAACTCATGACTTTATGCTCTTTTAAGTAAATAAAATATTTTATGGTTTCTGAAGTTACATAATATTAATTTCTTTCTAGAGAAAAAATACGGTTTTACAAGTGAAGTTGACCTTTTGAGGAGGGATCACCAGCGGGATGAAGTATTAGATGATGATGAAGGGTGAATGAACCATCACAACGGACACACAGACACACAACCATGCCCGAGGTGGGACTCGAACCCGCGATCTTTCCTTCCGAGATCGCCACGGCACTACTGCCTTAGCCATCTGAGCTATCCATATTGTTTTTTCTTTTTTTTTTCGTTAATCGGCCGACTAGGACCACGCATGCAAGCATCCTGCATTTACCGTGGCTCAGTTTTTATTTATTATCGCGGTGGCAGGTGCTTGCAACAACTTTTTTGGGGGACCAGCATTTTAGCTGGATCCGATTTTTATCCCCCACGGTTGTTAGCCCTGGGGGTATGGAAGATGAAATGATGATATGATGATAATGGGGGTGAAAGGACACCACATACAGACATACACAAATACATCCATGCCCGAGGCGGGACTCGAACCCGCGATCTCCTGGTCCGAAACCACTCCGGCACTACTGCCTTAGCGATCTCGGCCATCTGATCGGCCATATTGGCTTTATTATTATTGTTGTTGTTATTATTATTATTATTATTATTATTATTATTATTATTATTATTATTATTATTATTATTATTATTATTATTAAAATATATTGCGTATAACGACTGAAGCAATCGTGGGAAAAATTAAGCACGAAAAGCCGCTATTAAATCCACCGTTTGGAGCCAAGCGAGATTTATTCAACACGGTCAGTCTGCTGGGTGAAAAGTGGCAATTTTTTCGATTCATTCTAATCTGACCAAAAAATCATCTAATTAAAAAAATATTAAATTAATTTTAAAATTGTTTAAAGCGTCGGAACTTTAAGCTCTAGTTATAACTAAGGTAGAGAGAGGGAGCTATTGTCTGGTTGGCGTCCCGTTCTTGTTAAGGGTCAGTGACAGTTCCCCGTAACGAGGTCGTTCGTGATAGATGTCTACCGGCGGATAAGCCGCCCTCGCGTGCGGCCCGTGTCGCCAGCATTCTGCTTGCGATTCTCCCGTATCTCGCTCGTTGTTGCCAGGTCGCCCTGACGACTCAAGGCCCTCGCCCCTTGGCCAATGGCTAATGGAGCTAGCGGTTGGTGGTATTTTTTGTTATCAAAATGAGTTTATTTTTTACTTATACGTTAGTTCTTGTTATTGCCTTCGATACAGAGCTCGACATACGATGCATACCTTACCTGGATCGAGAGAATCATAGTGAGGAGGAAAATACTCAAACAGTTGAATGGTGCTACATGTTTTATTATGGAAGGGAAATACGAAAACGCAGTCAAGTTAATTAATAATAAATCAAAGAAAAATAATTTAACAAATTAGGTAAAAAATAAAATTGTGTGTGTACCACGGGAGTTAACTTGTTCTAATGATCTCCAGCGACGAAAATCCTTCAAGTTTTTTGTCGTCGCTCGGTCATTAAAACCTTTTTAACGCCCTAGGTGCATAAATAACTATAACACACTACTTGTGAAGGGAGGGGGAGACTGAAACAAAAGGTCTTGGAGAAAAGTTTGAGGATTTTTTTTAAGAAAATAATGACACGCAAGCTCCACGTTTACTTCCCGTTTTTCTTTTTAAAGTACCATTTTGGGAAATTTCTCGCAGCATTCGGGGAAATTACTCCCGGTGCATTTGGCAACACATTGTTCCTTTTTTATGTGAACGATACAATATTACTTACATACACCGCCTTTTAAATGCTTCACCTAGTTTAAAAGGTAGAATCTAATTTCAGGGCATAAAATTGTTTGTGCGGCTCACTAGACTAGTGATATAATAAATTAAGCTCGAATTACAGATTCGAACACATTTTAACGAAGAAGGTCAAAACACCATTCATTCAAAAGAGTTTGCTAAATTTTATTACAAAGAAAATGTTTTGTAGGAATTAAAAAAGTAAATATATTTTTTACGTTTTTTAATGTTTTGTGTCAAATTTGTTGATCATTTTTTCGAGTAACGTTATTAATGTAATTTTATCTCGATAATATGAATGGCTTGACCCGAATATTTTATTAATTATATGTAGTACGAGTATTAGTTAAGAGTTAATGTAATGCCTTTCGCTGCAGGTGTAGTGCTGCTAGCAGCGATTGCAGGCAATTACAATTGCTTCCAGTACAGGATGCAATAAAAATTGGGTTCGCAGGGAAGCTAAGTTCCCTGGAGGAGCATGATGGTCAGCGAGGTTTCAATTAGAGACCAAGTCCGATGAAGTATGAAATTTTAATATAGAGCTGCAGAGCAGCGTGATGTGTACACAGCAAAGTCTTTAGGCGGTCTCTCCTCTCTTCTCAACGCTACACGATCCTTATATGGGAAACAGAGAGTTTAACGAGGCCATTACGCCGCCTCCCCCGCCAGAACTCGGCGCGCCCTCGACGCCATAAACTGACATAACTGTCAGAGGACTTTTGCCCTTCTTGAAAACTAACAAGTTCCCAAACATTCCTGTTTCCATGTCTGGATCGTGTCAGCGTGACAGCGGTTCGGGTAGTCTTAATCACCCGTGACCTGAGCCCGGCCTGCTCCCGGCGAGACCCTAATTTTAACCATGAAGGGTAATATTTCTTTCACGTACAAGTTGAAAGAAATATTCATTGCTCTTCTTAAGCAATGCGTACTTCACATGTACGTAGGTGCATTTGCCATTACACCTCCCCCCTTAGAAAAAGTTTTGATCAACAGATGAAAACTTTTCTAACGGAAAGCTTTACTTGAGCTCCTCGTACGTGTGGATATGGATAGATGTTTCTCGCCATCAACTTCAGTTATACTGATAAATTTTGATGAGTGAGCAGGAGATATTGTGGAATTTATTTCTGCAGTGGAAGACTGCTCGTCACGAGTACCAGTTGCTTTATAACACAATTCTCCCTGCTCCTGAATAATTACTAAGAATCTTTCTCTTGTTTCTTTCCATTAATTCTTTGGCGAACATCTGTCCCATAACCAATAAGTACAATTTCTACATATTTTAATACATCAAAACATAAAACAACATGAAAATATTACAATTGATATGCCAAAAACTAAACTACATGTTATCACATGAGCGTACCACTAAGAATAATTATTTCTTTCTTGTTGTTCAATTAATTTCTCTACCTCATCAACTTTAACACTTCTTGACATACATAGATTCTTCCTTACATATATAGTTTCTTTCTTACGTATATAGTTTCTTCCTTACGTATATAGTTTCGTCCTTACATATAGAGTTTCTTTCTTACATACATAGTTTCTTTCTTACATACATAGTTTCTTTCTTACATACATAGTTCTTTCTTATATCATAGTTTCTTTCTTACATCATAGTTTCTTTCTTACGTACATAGTTTCTTTCTTACATCATAATTTCTTTCTTACATACATAGTTTAACATACTAGTTTGAAAACATTTTGACAACTCATCATTTGACATTTTACCATAATGTTGCCTCATGGAATCACTAAAAATAAACTCTTTGCTTGAACTTAAAAATACATACTATGTGTTAGTTCCTTTGGACACGGGAAAAGGTAGGATCTTATAGAGATGATAGATATTGGGGGAGAGAAGAGGAATTTCTAATACATACACCAAATATTGCTTTAAAGCGTACACATGGGGAATCATTATCTTTTGGAGTTCAGGAAGGGGAAAAGGAGGATAATCCAAACCATTTGGCAGTGCCTGGCTCTCCATTACCTTTTTGATCTTAGCAGTAGTAATGAGTTGTGGCTGCAGCGTTCCCTGCTCTGCATGGACAAAAGCATCTAGCAAAATTTCAAACGAATGCTGACATTCCTCGATACCTCTTTGCAATATTCTTATTTGCTCATTGATCTGACTGATGTTTTCTATCTCCACTTCTAATGCATTAACTTTGTTATCAGTATAATTAGCTAATTTATTCAAATTTTGTTTTAATGTTTTCTCATTTTGATTCACTCTTTGAATTGTTAAGTTAACAGAACTTAATGTCGATTTTATTACCGTCATTTGATCTTTGGAAATGTGTAAAAATTCGCTTTGCTCTTTTTCTAATTCTGAAATATGTTTATTATATTCCTCTGCATCCGATTGTGTTAGAGTTCCAAAAAGTACCTTTGCTATTTCTCCCACCAAATTTAATACTCCTCTCTTTGTTCTTACCGCTCTTTTATTGAAAGATTCGACATTTTCTGAATCTACCATATATTCGCTTACTAAATCTCTCAAATTATCAATATAATACGTTTTAGATCTCATGTATTGCTGAAAAGCTCCACAGTCTGTCAGATGATACCAATTTGCTTCCGATACTTTATTACAATATTCGGCTACCTTTCTGTGATGTTCTTTCGTACTCTTCCAAAGCTCCTTAATTGGTTCTAAATTTATATAGCTTACTACTTTCCATCGCATTGGGTAAAAAGAGATAGTTCCAGCTTCATCAAAATAAATCCCGGTTTGCGATTGTAGCTGCTTCACTTCCTGTCCATTTGCCATTTCCCACCACCATAATAACGCCGTTAATATTGCCCAATTCCTAAGAGCCCTCACGCTTCGTTTCGTTCCCTGAAACGGAAGAAAAGTATGGTTTCAGTCGGTTGGTATGTACTTCCTGATGCTTACGTTTACCCACCTCGTGAATAATTGCATTAGGTTCCTTCATCATCTTTACTTCATAAGGACCTTTCCATAATGGTTCTAACTTATGCCTAGCTTCAATTCTTAATAATACTAAATCATTTACCTTAAACTTTACAGGATTGGCTTTTGTTTTCTCTCTTTGATTTTCCTTGAATTGTATCAATCTTTCCTTAGCAATTTTATGACAATTCTGCATTTTAAACTTAACATTCTGTATTATGTCATCATAGTTGTACAAAGGTTGCGGAGTACTTTGTAAAATCCCTGGAATATTACATCTCCTACCGTATAATATCTCATAGGGTGTGAACTTAGTGATACTATGCGGAGTAGTATTGTAAGAAAAACACGCAAACGGTAGCCACGTATTCCAATCAAAAGACTTTGGATCACAAAAACAACGTAAGTACGTTACAAGCGTTTTATGAGTCCGTTCTAATGCTCCATTACTCTCCGGATGATACGCTGCGGTATTGATTTTTTCAATCTTAAACAACTTGCATATTCTTTTAAATACATCAGACATAAAATTACTCCCTTGATCAGTGACTATAGAGTTTGGAATACCGTATATTAATATTACCTTGTTCACAAACGCATCTGTTATTTCTTCCACAGTTTGATTCTTAATAGGAATAGCGATAACATATTTACTTAAATTGTCTTGGCAAGTTAAAATATATCTAAAATTGTCTTCCGTAACTGGAAGGGGACCTACCACATCGAGATAAAGTTTACAAAACGGTTCGTCCTGAGTATCAGTGACTTCTAATTGCTGTTTTATTTTGTGATGGGGGTCTTTATTCATTTGACACACCTTGCAATTCCTAATATAATCGGCTACGTCCTTCTCCATTCCCATCCAACTTGTATATAATTTTATCCTTTCTGTAGTTCTTTGAATTCCCTGGTGACCACCTACCGGGCAATTATGCATTTCTTTAATAATTGCTAATTTCCTCTCATTGCTTATTTGCTCTACATTAAATTGCATACATTCTACAGGATATCTACTTAAACAATCAGCATTACAATTTTTAATCCCTGCTCTGTATTTAATTTCATAATCGTATTCTTCTAGCAATAATGTCCATCTCGATAATCTTGAACTCGGATCTTTCACATTAAAGATCCATATTAATCCTTTGTGATCCGTAACGACTGTAAATTTTCTACCTAGTAAATAAGGTCGAAAGTGTTTACAAGCCCAGACGATTGACAAACACTCTTTTTCCACCGTACTGTAATTAATTTCTGCCTTGTTCAGGGTTCTACTGGCGTAAGCTATTGGCTTATCCTCACCTAATTTTCCTTGTGAAAGTATTGCTCCAATTGCATATCCACTAGCGTCAGTCGTCAATATGAAAGGCTTGGTAAAGTCGGGATATTGTAAAAGGGGTGCTTCAGTTAACTTTTGTCTCAGTAAATCAAAACTGTTCTGTTCCTTTTCTGTCCACTGCCACTCGACATCCTTCTTTAATAACTCTGTCAAAGGTCTTGCTATTGTACTAAACCCATCGATAAACTTTCTGTAATAACCTGCTAAACCTAAAAATGACTTTATGTCCTTCGGGTTTCCTGGTCTGGGAAACTCTGTTACTGATTGAACTTTTCGCGGATCAGGTTTTACTCCTTTTGTTGTCACCACATGTCCTAAGTAGTTTAATTCTACCTTCAAAAATTCACATTTGTCGGGTTCAATTTTGATATTATGTTTCCTGAGTTGCCCGAGTACTTCCCTTAGCTTTTTGTTATGCTCGGCTAATGTTTCTCCCATTATCAGCACATCGTCCATGTAGCAAAAGCATCTGTCACCAATTGACTCGTGCAGAATTGAGTTCATCATGCGTTGAAACGTAGCAGGAGCTGATTTTAGACCAAAAGGCATACGCGTGTATTCATAATGGCCGCTAGCCGTACTAAATGCAGTTTTGCATTGATCCTCTGGTTCGATTGGCACTTGTAAATACCCACTGGCACAATCGAGAGCAGAAAAGTAACGCGATCTTCCTATTTTATCCAAAATATCCTGAATATTTGGAAGAGGATAGCTATCTCCTACTGTTACGTCATTAAGTCGTCTAAAATCCACGCAAATTCGCCACTTCTTTTTGCCAGTCGCATCGATCTTTTTCGGAACTACAAGCAAAGGAAAATTCCATTCGCTCTTACTATGAGTAATTATTCCGTCATTTAGCATTTGTTCTACTTGCCTCTGAATTTCCTCCTGATGAGCCTGAGGTAACCTATAATTCTTTAAAGTAATTGGTCTACCTTTAGGAATAGAGGGTGTGGGAATATAATGTTTTGCCGCTGTCGTACTAGTCAGTTTGTCTCCCGGTAATTTGAAAACATCTACAAATTCACTACATATGTCTCTAATATCTTTAGCTCCTTCCTCTATATGATGCAATCTCAAGTTATCATATAATAATTCTATTCTCCGCTTCGTGAACGCGTCTTCATTCGTCCTATCAGTAGCATTATTTAACTGAGTCGGAGGTTTCTTTAATATTGGTGTTTCTCGTACTATTAACGTTTCGGGCGTGACATTTACAATAAGACACGGAAACGTTTTATCACAATTCGTTAAAGTTGCCGCACAGACTATTCCTGGCTGCAATAATTGTTGCTCTACATATCTCACTCCTTTTTCTGTGGTCGGGAATTGAACTACTGACTCACTGAAAGGTGGTATTGCAATATTTTTAGTAAACACATAATTATTCCTTAAAAGCCAATCTTGTCCTAATATAACATCAATATTTCTAGGCAATTTATTTACAACATAATATTTGGATTCTATTGACTCACTGCAATTATTCAGAGTTAAATTTACCATACCTTTTACCTTGATATTTTTTCCACTAATACCTTGAATCTCAATTACATCATCGCTTTGGGCAATATTTTTGACTAATGAGGATTCCCTTACCAATGATACCTGGGCCCCTGTATCAATTAAGGCTATTCCTAAGCCTCCCTTAATTTCCGGACACAATACATATACCTCGTATGGTCCCAAATCATTTTTCATGTAACTGGTTTTATCAAAGGCGTCCCCTTGTTTTACGCAGTTAACCTCCCGCGACTCCTTGCCGCATCCAGGGTTCATCACAGTAACTATATCACGTGAATCTCTATCACAAGAGCTATTCCTTACAGTATCTTTATCACGCGAATCTCTTTCACGGCTGTGATTTCCCCCAGTTTCCATATCACCTACGCAGCCATTTTGTAGAGTTACTTGCGGCTGCTCAAGCAACTCTACTGCCTGTTTCCCTGTTTGCAGTTCCTAGTTTCATGATTTCGCCTACCACATTTGGCGCATTTCGGTTCATTATTGCAAACCCTAGATATATGACCCAGTTCCTGACATCTATAACATTTCACAGTATTTACAGCAGTAACATTAACTTCACTTTTAATATGCGTACTTTGTTGCCTCCTAGAATCATATCGCGTATTCTCGTATCGCGAATTCCATTGCCCCTGATTATTCTTATACCTTTGCGATTTCACTTCGCTTTCTTCTTGTAAAGCGGTTTCAACTATTTGTGCTAAAGATTCCTCTTCTCCTTTAGCTTTAACAATATACCTTATCCTTTCATCTTTCAGTCCCGCAATAAACGTTCCCTTTAAGAATTCTCCTATTAACTGCAGACCTCCTTCTACGTAACGCGCATTATCTTTCTGTTCTAATTTTTTCAACCTGCCTTTTACTTCTCTTCTCAGATCTATAGCCATACTATCTACTCGCGAACCTCATTGTGCTACTGTTTCATTTGATCCCTGCTTCGACGTGAATAATACGCCCGCGTAATATTCTAACGTACGCCGTACAGAGAAGTTTTCCTCTAATATCGCTCTAACCTGTTCCCAAGTTTCGCGTTCTGTTCGTGCTAATAACCTATCTTTAGCATTGCCAGTAATTTTTGATTCAATGAATTTCAAAAGCAATGATCGTTTATTGGGGTGTACTACTTCCGTTGCTGCCTCAACTCCTTCTATAAATTCTCTAAGATGTCGGGGATTTCCATCAAAGTTACGCGATATTAATTTTACTGCCTGTATAACTGATATATAATTTTCCTCATTATCGCCAATATCATTGTCTGCCATGGCTGGATTAACCTCTTACCAGGAAAAAGATGTAGGGTGGCTTGAAGATGCGCAGTTCGGGCCTCCAGTGATGGCTTCGCAGCTCCCCTCAGGGTAGAGGACCCTCTCGCGGCGCAGGCTGCCAACGGCTAATCACCGAAGACGTCCCTCGGGCTCGTCAGCGGCTGCTGGTGCTGGCCTCCAAACCACGGACTCGGCTTCTGCAGGCGGTGAACGGGTACCACGGCGCCTTGTGGATTCCTCTGGAGCGTTGTTCCCTCGAGAAAGGCTCCGGCCCACCTCGGTACAGGCGCGAAGTCTCTCCAGCCCGGCCGTCAGCAGAAAGTAATTGAATTCGCTGTGCTCCTCAATCCAAGCCGCTGCCACCATGTAATGCCTTTCGCTGCAGGTGTAGTGCTGCTAGCAGCGATTGCAGGCAATTACAATTGCTTCCAGTACAGGATGCAATAAAAATTGGGTTCGCAGGGAAGCTAAGTTCCCTGGAGGAGCATGATGGTCAGCGAGGTTTCAATTAGAGACCAAGTCCGATGAAGTATGAAATTTTAATATAGAGCTGCAGAGCAGCGTGATGTGTACACAGCAAAGTCTTTAGGCGGTCTCTCCTCTCTTCTCAACGCTACACGATCCTTATATGGGAAACAGAGAGTTTAACGAGGCCATTACGCCGCCTCCCCCGCCAGAACTCGGCGCGCCCTCGACGCCATAAACTGACATAACTGTCAGAGGACTTTTGCCCTTCTTGAAAACTAACAAGTTCCCAAACATTCCTGTTTCCATGTCTGGATCGTGTCAGCGTGACAGCGGTTCGGGTAGTCTTAATCACCCGTGACCTGAGCCCGGCCTGCTCCCGGCGAGACCCTAATTTTAACCATGAAGGGTAATATTTCTTTCACGTACAAGTTGAAAGAAATATTCATTGCTCTTCTTAAGCAATGCGTACTTCACATGTACGTAGGTGCATTTGCCATTACATTAAGAGAGAAGAGAGCGAAGTAACTTAATGTTTTGAACTCGTATAGTAAGTAATATTATTAGCAACTAAACAATTTCCAAGACACGTGTCACAAAAAAAAGTGAACATTTTACCACCATTTTCTGAGAGTTCTTCGAAAACTTTTTTAAGAGCATTTATTTGACGTAATATTTTTTCTTCGTAGTATATTGCCTGGTGTATATCTGCTGCCGTAGACGCCTGTTTTTTCCCGTATAATCTTTGAAGGTAACATAAACACGTGCTGGGCGAGATGGCACTTTCACTTTGAGCCTCTGGCGATACAGGAAGTCGTCACTTATGACATGCTAAAGAGTCCTTTTACGTCGTTCTGTCTTCTCCCGAGCAATGTAGTGGATGAATTCTGGGAGAGAAAATACAATTTCGGCAATTCATATTTAATTCACGTCGTTTGCTATTTTCGTTTCTGGATATGATTCACAAAGGGAAATGCAGAATGGGCGAAGAGTGTGAAACTTGGAAGCTATAGAAACATTAGAAAGGAGCAAGTTAGGAGGTACGAGTAACTTTTAGACCTTCCGAGTTTGAAACAAAACAATGAAGTAAATGTTTGTTTAGTTCTTTTCATAATGAGCTTACAAGTTGTGGAACAGAAATTCCGTGAGATTGTGGAAATCAACTCGGCAATGAGAGTGATTAAAGGAAGTTCGTCATACTAAGCCTATGAAACTATTTTTTCTTGATTTGATGACTTGAAAATGTTTTTTCAATGGAAATTACACACATTGTACTTATCAACAATTTTTTTGCACGCCTTATTTTTGCATTTGGTAGAGAAAATGGTGATAATAATTTATCTCCATAAATTTTTGATCCCAGACAACACCTTTAATTTACCATATTTAATTAATAGAAGGTATCTACCTCACCAGCGATCTAATTAATGGTAATAATACTTTTTTAATATTTTCTTCAAGTCCATGACGTGATAAATAGTAGCTAAATTTTTTTAGAGTCATTTGCTTAAGTTTTGTTGACACTTTTTGACAGTGATATAATGACATTGATGGTGTGGTTTTGTACATTGTCAATCAGAAATATAGTTTCCCTCTCTCAGATCAAGCAAAAACTACCCGACGAATAGTAATTGACATTCCAGATCAGCTGCTTAGTGTTAAGTATGTTTTAAGATTGGCTGTACAGCAAGGAAATGAACCCTCTCAGCATGTCATAATATGTCGTGAAAGAAGCTCATATGGCTAACTTCATGACCGTTTAGTAACGGTAACAAAGAGGTGCGTTGCGAATTTGAAATGCAGTGGTTAAACAGGATAGACAGGATTGTAATACTACGCTTGACGTTTAAATTAGAATTGGATTTCTTTTCGTCATTGTTAATTCAAATTATGATGCAAGAAATTATGAAATTGCTCATTTCCCAGCAGTGCGGCCATGCACCCTCCATAAACCGCAAAGAGCCTAAGAAATTACAAATTTACTGACTTCAATTTTATACGACGATCTGTGAAAATTGAAATTGTCTCTGACGATACAAATATAAAAAAGACATTTCGATTTGAAATATTTTGTGCTTTACAGTTTTCAAAAGACGTTAAAACACAAAACATTAAAAAGGTGAAAACCGTTCAATTTGTGAAAACATTTCGTTTTCGCAGATTATATTTAATTACAATACAAGAAATATATATCCTATTAAATTAAAAAAAAATTAAAGGGCTGAATGGGCTAAAATGCTTATGCTAGACACCTATTCATATTCATTATTATAATGTATATGTATCACAATATTTTTAATAGGTTTTTATTCACATTAATTTATTATATTATGTATTATCAATACTTACGTACATTAGTATCGATAACGATTAGAATAACACTTAATTTTATATTTTCTTGTTGAAATAACTCTGTTCTAAAACCGGCGTTCATCAAAAATTTCTATGCATTTGTTCGCTCTCCAGTTTTTTGTCGTGTAGACGGTTTGTTTCATGACTAGTAAATGTCATCTTACGGGTTTGTAATTGAAAATTCATTATTATTTAGCTCTGCGCCAAAAACCTAATTTTTGGTAGTACTGTAATGCTCAAAATAACAGCATCACCTAAGGAAAATGAGATTTCTGTATTTTCCAATTCAATCTGGTCTTAAAATTTTAAACAATTATTAGTAGAAATAGGTAACCATATATTTTATGTGGATGATATGATATTTCTGATTCCATTACCTTCATAACTCGACAGATTTTTGCAAATAAAGGGGTGTATTTTTAGAATTATATTTGCAGATCACAACTGTGAGAAAGGTGATGCGTATTTTTAGCAAAATTCCCATATAATACACCTAAAGCCCCAAAACTAAGAAGTAACCAAACGAATTGCGTTTTCTATTGAAGGAAAAAATAGTATATTCCTGCCCTGCGCATCTGCCAACCTCCACTGACGCATTTAGTACAAGATCGTGTCGCTGCGTTCGTGACGTCGCAAGCGGAGTTTCACGTCCTCTGTACTGGCGTTGAAGCCTGTAGCCCCGAGCGTGCGGTTTCTAGGCGACCCCCGGCAACGATCTGGCCGTGGGCGACGCGATGCGGCGTGACGTCATGTCGTTTTGCCGCATAAGCGAAGGGGGCGGGGCCGTGTGTGTGTGTGTGTGTGTGTGTGTGTGTGTGTGTGTGTGTGTGTGTGTGTGTGTGTGATGGGCCGGGGCTGGCTGATTGCGCGCCGCGTCGGGGGAAGAGCTGCAGTAGGCCAATGCCTCTGAGGCTCTGCGCAGAGCGGGGCACGGGGCTGGGCAGGAGGGAGCAAGTCAGACGAGGGTTCGATTCCTGTAAAAGAATAGATTTCGGAATCGCAACCAGATATCTCCCACCAGCGGGGCACCGCCTCAGCCCGGGCAAGCTCTAAGCTCCCGACCGGTCTCCCTGTATGTGTGGTAGTGTAGTGTATGTGTTACTGTATGTATGGGGTGAGATTGGACAAGGAAGAGGAAGGAAAGATCGCGCGCGGTCCGGGGCCCGTTTGTTAGGGTATTGCTCCGGCATTCGCCTGATGTTGATCGGAGAAACCACGGAAAAACTATCGATCAGAGCAACCGGCCGCTGGAATTCTCCTCCAGACAGTCACTGAATTCAACCTAGCTGACAACCTAGGGAGCGGGGGGCGGAGCGGGGGGCGGAGCGGGGGGCGGAGCGGGGGGCGGAGCGGGGGGCGGAGCGGGGGGCGGAGCGGGGGGCGGAGCGGGGGGCGGAGCGGGGGCGGAGCGGGGGCGGAGCGGGGGCGGAGCGGGGGGCGGAGCGGGGGGCGGAGCGGGGGGCGGAGCGGGGGGCGGAGCGGGGGGCGGAGCGGGGGGCGGAGCGGGGGGCGGAGCGGGGGGCGGAGCGGGGGGCGGAGCGGGGGGCGGAGCGGGGGGCGGAGCGGGGGGCGGAGCGGGGGGCGGAGCGGGGGGCGGAGCGGGGGGCGGAGCGGGGGGCGGAGCGGGGGGCGGAGCGGGGGGCGGAGCGGGGGGCGGAGCGGGGGGCGGAGCGGGGGGCGGAGCGGGGGGCGGAGCGGGGGGCGGAGCGGGGGGCGGAGCGGGGGGCGGAGCGGGGGGCGGAGCGGGGGGCGGAGCGGGGGGCGGAGCGGGGGGCGGAGCGGGGGGCGGAGCGGGGGGCGGAGCGGGGGGCGGAGCGGGGGGCGGAGCGGGGGGCGGAGCGGGGGGCGGAGCGGGGGGCGGAGCGGGGGGCGGAGCGGGGGGCGGAGCGGGGGGCGGAGCGGGGGGCGGAGCGGGGGGCGGAGCGGGGGGCGGAGCGGGGGGCGGAGCGGGGGGCGGAGCGGGGGGCGGAGCGGGGGGCGGAGCGGGGGGCGGAGCGGGGGGCGGAGCGGGGGGCGGAGCGGGGGGCGGAGCGGGGGGCGGAGCGGGGGGCGGAGCGGGGGGCGGAGCGGGGGGCGGAGCGGGGGGCGGAGCGGGGGGCGGAGCGGGGGGCGGAGCGGGGGGCGGAGCGGGGGGCGGAGCGGGGGGCGGAGCGGGGGGCGGAGCGGGGGGCGGAGCGGGGGGCGGAGCGGGGGGCGGAGCGGGGGGCGGAGCGGGGGGCGGAGCGGGGGGCGGAGCGGGGGGCGGAGCGGGGGGCGGAGCGGGGGGCGGAGCGGGGGGCGGAGCGGGGGGCGGAGCGGGGGGCGGAGCGGGGGGCGGAGCGGGGGGCGGAGCGGGGGGCGGAGCGGGGGGCGGAGCGGGGGGCGGAGCGGGGGGCGGAGCGGGGGGCGGAGCGGGGGGCGGAGCGGGGGGCGGAGCGGGGGGCGGAGCGGGGGGCGGAGCGGGGGGCGGAGCGGGGGGCGGAGCGGGGGGCGGAGCGGGGGGCGGAGCGGGGGGCGGAGCGGGGGGCGGAGCGGGGGGCGGAGCGGGGGGCGGAGCGGGGGGCGGAGCGGGGGGCGGAGCGGGGGGCGGAGCGGGGGGCGGAGCGGGGGGCGGAGCGGGGGGCGGAGCGGGGGGCGGAGCGGGGGGCGGAGCGGGGGGCGGAGCGGGGGGCGGAGCGTCTGGATGTTGCGCGATGCCGAAGGTACATTGTTTTTGTTTTGGCGTGTTGAGGGTATATTTATGATAGATTTGTGCGAGGTTTCTTTTTGTATGTATGATGGTGTAGAAGGACTTGGCGGAGGTGATGGGGACATTTCCATAGATTTGTTTTGCCGTTTCGGCGTTTGGAGAGAATGTGAAACAGTCGGGCGTTTTCTTCGCTTGAAGCGGAGGAGTTAGATTTGAAAGTGTCATCGAGAGGAGAATGTCCGTCGGCCATGTCCATGGACATTGATTTCCTGTTAGAATTGTTGGATTGTATTACTCGTTGTCTGTTTGCTCTGTTTGTGATCATCATTGGTAGCATTGAATCAAATTGGACTTGAACTTGGTATGGGTAAGCCAGAGATGTGCTTGAACCGCTTTGTATTATCAAATGCGTCGGGATCATTTGTGGCCATAACTTTTCTAAAAATGTCGGAGTTGCCGGAGGTGTGTTGAAAGGTTCGTGACTCTCAAGTGACTCGTGACTCTCAAGTGACTCGTGACTCTCAAGTGACTCGTGACTCTCAAGTGACTCGTGACTCTCAAGTGACTCGTGACTCTCAAGTGACTCGTGACTCTCAAGTGACTCGTGACTCTCAAGTGACTCGTGACTCTCAAGTGACTCGTGACTCTCAAGTGACTCGTGACTCTCAAGTGACTCGTGACTCTCAAGTGACTCGTGACTCTCAAGTGACTCGTGACTCTCAAGTGACTCGTGACTCTCAAGTGACTCGTGACTCTCAAGTGACTCGTGACTCTCAAGTGACTCGTGACTCTCAAGTGACTCGTGACTCTCAAGTGACTCGTGACTCTCAAGTGACTCGTGACTCTCAAGTGACTCGTGACTCTCAAGTGACTCGTGACTCTCAAGTGACTCGTGACTCTCAAGTGACTCGTGACTCTCAAGTGACTCGTGACTCTCAAGTGACTCGTGACTCTCAAGTGACTCGTGACTCTCAAGTGACTCGTGACTCTCAAGTGACTCGTGACTCTCAAGTGACTCGTGACTCTCAAGTGACTCGTGACTCTCAAGTGACTCGTGACTCTCAAGTGACTCGTGACTCTCAAGTGACTCGTGACTCTCAAGTGACTCGTGACTCTCGTCTCCTTTGTGATTTGATAACTGAATGGTCCGTTCCAATGTTGCTAGAGGATCGGGACACCCGGAATATATCAATGAGCTGCTTGTTGCTACCATCGTTTCTAGGGTTTCCTTTGTTAGTGGTACGAATGCCCTGTGAGCGTATGTTATGACATACCTCCGAGGATGAGCTGTATACGGTTGATTGTTCTTGTTGATTGTTGTGACTGGTGTCTCTGGGTATTGCCAATGCCAAGGGACATTCACGTATGTTTGTTGGAGTTGTTGAGATACCATGCTCTATATAAATGTTATTACTTACTTGTGAAGAGGATTTTGTGGATGCATCTTCTTCTGTTGCTGCATGAAATTTTTGAAGTTGAATTAGTTTTCGTTTTAAGTCAATAATATTTTTTAAATGACTACAGTAATAACCGTTTTTGCACTTTTGAGAACGAAATGTTGTAAAACGCGATGTTTCGGTGCACTGGCACTGGTGGTTATCATGAATACAGAGAGAACACTTTTCGTCTGAGGGTGATCTGGGCTGTCCGGGCGACTTCACTTTTCGACTTCACTTCACTTTTCGTCTGAGGTTGACATGAAACTGAATGTCTACGTGACGTTCTTGAATTTATATGGAGGAGGTTTTAGTATGTTGGTGTTAAGAGGTTAACTGGATAACATGAGGTCAGGTCGGGTCAGTAGGTCGGGCTGTGCAGATAGGGTTTCGTATATCATGTTACGTACGTTGTTTGGGTACTGGATACCTCCACAGTTGTCATCCGCAGGGGTGTCCCATGTACTCTATCTTCTTCGAAGATATACTCCACTCCCCAGAGTACTTCACTCCTCACGCAGTGCTCCTCCGCAGGGGTGGGCACGGAACACACTGTGTTCCCTCGTGCAATGCGGGGCGGGGCGGAGGGGGACGGGTCGGGGCGGAGTGGGGCGGGGCGGAGTGGGGCGGGGCGGAGTGGGGCGGGGCGGAGTGGGGCGGGGCGGGGCGGAGTGGGGCGGGGCGGAGTGGGGCGGGGCGGAGTGGGGCGGGGCGGAGTGGGGCGGGGCGGAGTGGGGCGGGGCGGAGTGGGGCGGGGCGGAGTGGGGCGGGGCGGAGTGGGGCGGGGCGGAGTGGGGCGGGGCGGAGTGGGGCGGGGCGGGGCGGAGTGGGGCGGGGCGGAGTGGGGCGGGGCGGAGTGGGGCGGGGCGGAGTGGGGCGGGGCGGAGTGGGGCGGGGCGGAGTGGGGCGGGGCGGAGTGGGGCGGGGCGGAGTGGGGCGGGGCGGAGTGGGGCGGGGCGGAGTGGGGCGGGGCGGAGTGGGGCGGGGCGGAGTGGGGCGGGGCGGAGTGGGGCGGGGCGGAGTGGGGCGGGGCGGAGGGGGACGGGACGGGGCGGAGGGGGGCGGGGCGGAGCGGGGCGAAGCGGGGCGGGGCGGGGCGGGGCGGGGCGGAGCGGCGCGGAGTGGGGCGGGGCGGGGCGGAGCGGGGAGGAGCGGGGCGGGGCGGAGCGGGGCGGAGCGGGGCGGAGCGGGCACCCGTGTGGGCTGCGGAGGGCCTTGCCTGGCGGAGGCTTACAAAGCACGGCGGAGCGACGGCACGCGGGGGGGGGGCGGGGCGGAGAGCGCGGCGTCGGCCACCTGGCGCCCTCTGGCGGCCAGGTGTGCCCCCTCCCCTCCCACGACAGCGTTTTGCTTTTTGCTTGGGACAAACGGCCCCCTTTAAACGCGCGGCCTCTGCGGACACGCGAGCCCTGGCGCCGGGCGGGGCGGACGGCGATTTGGGGCGGGCTCCCATGTGGCTATTATACGCGCACGTTTTCTTGAATACCCATCCCTTCTCCTTTGCCAACATTAGTTGAATTCAGAATAAATTACTGCAACGAGCGTTGTAGACAGAATCTGATAACCAGGAATGTTCGCTCCCGTGTAATCGAAACTATTTTGCGTCGAAAATCAAACATCGAATTTCATATAAAACTCCTTTTGTCAAAATGACCAATGACCAAACTCTCCACTCCTCTCGCAACTAGCGGAGCGAGGGCTCAAGAAAACCTGCGTGGATAATACTAGTTTCGGCCGGTGGGTTGCGAATTTGGACGATAGGCACGATTCTGTCTACATGTCCGAACTATCATATGCATTTTATCTCTTCGATATATTTATTGAACGCGGAAAACTATAGTGTACAACCGATTTGCACGCGTCGCGATGTTGAACCTTGACTAAGACAAATTTTACGTTCATAATGGAAGATACAGTTTTGCTCATGCTCTCAAATAGGAGATAAAAAAACTTATTTTCAGCACAAAAACAACAGTAATTTATGAAATCGGATTGAAGGTTCGGTATTTTTAGTTTAGTTAATAGGCGCGGTCCCTGCCGAACAATCTATTCTAAAAACATTTATTTTTTCCTTGAGCGGACACATAAAACTAAATTGCGCCGGTGGTATGCACAAATTAAACGAGTCAATTTAATACTTTACAAGTTTAATACGTTCTGCAAATTTTCCCGAGGTTGGTTCTGGGGAGGGCGCTGCTCTACAGCCTTAAGGAGTAGCCGCCACTGATGGGTACCCTCGGTGTTAGGGATTCGAGGCACTTTTGCCGTATCCATTCAACATTAATAAAATACAAATGGCCCAAGCTCCGCAAACTCATCATGAACGCCTGATTTATATATGGTTTATAGATGACCATTCCTGGTCAAACCAGCAACTCCACAGAGAACCCAAAATTCCCCCAATTATCTGTCAAATAACTCACCCTCCAATAATTTCTACACAAACATAAATACAATAGATTAATGAAACAATAAAATATATTCTCAACAAATATTATAATTGGATATCTTTCCAACCTGTCCATAATTAAGAACTGATATTCTTTCTATTCATTCCTAAAAATATTTTCCAGTAACATGTTAACAGAAGCTACTCACTCGAGATTCAAAAGTTAAATTATGTTAAAATATGTAATTGTATAGAATAAGTATAGATGAAGTTAAGTGTTAGTGTTATGAAATGAAACTAAATTTGTTAAAGTTGTATTAACTCATAAGAAGGAGACAATTGAGGTATGTAGCATCGGTTGCTATGGACGCAAGTTTGAGAGAGACTAGCTCGAGTTCGTAAGAAATGGATGGCGGAATAAAGAGCGAGATATTTGAAGTGATTTTCTAGTTTAAATCCCCAAATAGTAAGCGTCTTCAAGAAATTAGAAGATTGGCAAAAGCTTGAGTATGGTATTTAAGAACATTAATCGCTGGTTGTAGAATACGGAAGAAGATATCCGCGGAAGCGGAGCAGGTAATAGTTTGCCGATTGATTCTCGTAACCCGAATTCGCGAACAATATGTTTTCTTTATGTTGAAACTGAGTTTTTTAAATTGAATATTACCTCGAGAGAAAGAGGTGAACGTATAGCGACGTTGCGTAAGTGAAAAACAGCTGCAGTTGAATTGATGAGAGATAACAACGTTCGCGTGCATCTAAGAGTGCATCTGCGGGACACGAGTTCATTAGATACGTAGCAGCAAGCCAAACAAATATACCAGAGAGTGTAAAACTGGACTGTGTAAAATTGAAGCAATCCATAAATGAATTAAAAATAGTAATGCTAAAAGAGCACATGCGTCTTCGACCGCACTTCCATGAAAAATTTCGCAAAAAAGTACTCAAATTTTCGAAAACGCGTTTTTATGCCGAATATTCGTAGTTTTTTTTCCGCAGCATTACTTAGCTTTCTCCTGTGTAAGTTGTAGCGAGAAAGTAAAAAAATGGCAGCTAAATTTATTGGATATGCATTCGTATCATTATAGCAACATTATATAAATATGCATGGAAATTTATTGGATATGGGCATCTATATGTGCATACACTGTTGCGGGACACGAGTTCGTTAGATACATAACTGCAAGTCAAACAAATGTACGAGAGAGTGCAAAACTAGAGTATGTGAAATCCATAAATGAATTAAAGCAATCCATAAATGAATTACAAATAGTGGTGGTGAAAGAGCACATACTTTCTCGCTCGCACTTTCGTGCAAAATTACTCAAAAAGTACTCAAATTTTCAAAAAAAGTGTTTATACGGAAAATTTGTAGCTTTTTCGCGCTGCATTACAATACTTTCTCTCTTCTGTGTAAGCTGTAGCGAGAAAGTAAAAAAAAATGGCAGCTAAATTTATTGGATATGCATTCGTATCATTATAGCAACATTATATAGATATGCATGGAAATTTATTGGATATGGGCATCTATATCAGCAACATTATATGGATATGCATGGAAATTTATTGAATATGGGCATCTATGTGTGCATACACTGTTGCGGGACACGAGTTCGTTAGATACATAACAGCAAGTCAAACAAATGTACGAGAGAGTGCAAAACTACTCTAGTTTGGATTTCACATACTCTATGTGAAATCCATAAATGAATTAAAGCAATCCATAAATGAATTACAAATAGTGGTGATGAAAAAGCACATACTTTCTCGCTCGCACTTTCGTGCAAAATTACTCAAAAAGTACTCAAATTTTCAAAAAAAGTATTTATACCGAAAATTTGTAGCATTTTCGCGCTGCATTACAATACTTTCTCTCTTCTGTGTAAGCTGTAGCGAGAAAGTGAAAACACGACAGTTAAATTTATTGGATATGCATATTACAGCAACATTATATAGATATGCATGGGAATTTATTGGATATGGGCATCTATATCAGCAACATTATATGGATATGCGTGAAATTTATTGGATATGGGCATCTATGGGTGCATACACTGTTGCGGGACACGAGTTCGTTAGATACATAAGATATACGAGAGAGTGCAAAACTAGAGTATGTGAAATCCATATATGAATTAATGCAATCCATTGCGAAGCGTTGAAGCAATGCATTAAAAAGAATTGAAAAGAATTGTGTGTGTGTGTTGCAGGAGCCGGAGACGGCGCCGGCGGGCCCGGTGGCGGCGGTGGCGGCGGCGGCGGCGGCCGCGGCGGCGGCGGGCGGCGGGGGCGGGCGCGGGCGACGGCGGCTCGGGCCCGGCGTCGCTGGTGGGCGAGGAGCCGGCGTTCGGTGACGCCTTCAGCGGCTCGCTCGAGGACCTCGTGCACACGTTCGACGAGAAGCTGACGCGCCTGCTTCTGCGACTACGAGCAGAGCGTGGAGGCGCTGGCGCCCGTGCAGGTGCGCTCGCAGGACGAGATCATGAGCGAGTGCCAGTGAGTACCTCTTATCTACTTTGTTCGGTTTGCTTCACTTAGGTTGAGTTCTCTTCAGTTCGGTGAGGTTCTGTTCAATTCGACGGGGTTCTGTTCAATTCGACGGGGTTCTGTTCAATTCGACGGGGTTCTGTTCAATTCGACGGGGTTCTGTTCAATTCGACGGGGTTCTGTTCAATTCGACGGGGTTCTGTTCAATTCGACGGGGTTCTGTTCAATTCGACGGGGTTCTGTTCAATTCGACGGGGTTCTGTTCAATTCGACGGGGTTCTGTTCAATTCGACGGGGTTCTGTTCAATTCGACGGGGTTCTGTTCAATTCGACGGGGTTCTGTTCAATTCGACGGGGTTCTGTTCAATTCGACGGGGTTCTGTTCAATTCGACGGGGTTCTGTTCAATTCGACGGGGTTCTGTTCAATTCGACGGGGTTCTGTTCAATTCGACGGGGTTCTGTTCAATTCGACGGGGTTCTGTTCAATTCGACGGGGTTCTGTTCAATTCGACGGGGTTCTGTTCAATTCGACGGGGTTCTGTTCAATTCGACGGGGTTCTGTTCAATTCGACGGGGTTCTGTTCAATTCGACGGGGTTCTGTTCAATTCGACGGGGTTCTGTTCAATTCGACGGGGTTCTGTTCAATTCGACGGGGTTCTGTTCAATTCGACGGGGTTCTGTTCAATTCGACGGGGTTCTGTTCAATTCGACGGGGTTCTGTTCAATTCGACGGGGTTCTGTTCAATTCGACGGGGTTCTGTTCAATTCGACGGGGTTCTGTTCAATTCGACGGGGTTCTGTTCAATTCGACGGGGTTCTGTTCAATTCGACGGGGTTCTGTTCAATTCGACGGGGTTCTGTTCAATTCGACGGGGGTTCTGTTCAATTCGACGGGGTTCTGTTCAATTCGACGGGGTTCTGTTCAATTCGACGGGGTTCTGTTCAATTCGACGGGGGTTCTGTTCAATTGGGCGGGGGTTCTGTTCAATTGGGCGGGGGTTCTGTTTTTCTTCAGGCCAGTTAGATTCCTTTCAGTTCGGTTCAGTTCAATGACTATTTTACGTGGCGAGACAGACGCCGTATTGCCCGCTCTTGGGCCTTACCACGGAAATTTCCCTATGCAGCTTTTGCCATCTAGCAGCGATTGAAAGTATTACTCGGGCGGGAGCACGGACGATTAGACTTTAGCTCAGAGGCGTCTTATAGGCTTATAGTTCTTTAACGTGTGAAGATTTGCCATGGTGCGCTGCAGGAGATCATGAGCAATTGCTAGTGAGTACCTGCCATTTCTCTTATCAACTCTTCGCCTAGACCAATTGAATTGGGTTAAATTCAGCGATGCCTCATTTTACGTGGCGAGGGACAAGTCATCTGGCTTGATCTTGCTCCTGACCATGCAAATTTTGCGACGCTTCTTTCGCCATCTGAAAGCAAAAGATGGTGTTATGCGGGGAGGAAACGGATGTTTGTAGTTTAGATCCGAGATTGATTTAGGCGCTATCTTGTTCAGAAATAAATTACAACGTGGGACATCCGGCTTTACTTTCCCCCGAAGGATGACGTACGAAGGGTTTTTCATCCTCATTCACGGCTTCGATCGGATTTGAACCCGCTAAAATAGATATGACTATGATACGATAGATGGTAGCCACTTCCTGAAAACCCTGGACTGAGAAAAGTCGAAGGGAAGCTAGTGTAGGGTTGTCATTATTCGCTGGCGAGATCACGGGCGAGTGCTAATTAATAATCTTCCTCTTATAAACTCTACGCCAACAATAATTGAATATAATTGAAATGAATTGAATTGAGATCAATGATGCCGGAGAAATAAGATATCACTCAGGAGATGAAACAAGTTATTAGAATTTTGCCCAGAGGTTTGTTTTAGACGTGAAGATCTTGTGCATTTATAAATCTACAACATGAGACGATTCGTTTTGCTTTCCCTCTGAAGGAAAGCGTAGGAAAAATTGTTTTTGCCCTTAAAAACCATGGCTTCAATCGGCCTAGAAGCCGCGAATTTGTGTATAACTACGATAGGGTTGGCGGTAGCCACTTTCATACAAATCTGCACGGAGAAAAAAAGTGAGTGCAGGTTTGTAATGGATCGCTGGACGAGATCGTGAGCGATTGCCAGTGAGAATTAGTCTGGGATCTGAAAATCCATCGGTAAAGTGAGGGGCATGAGAGTGCCTGATGGCACAGGTCGAAGTAGGTCGAAAAGCCACGGGGGTTGCCAAGACGGTGAAAACGCTGTTATGCTCCACCATTTAATACTGAAAATTTGCTGTCACGCACTGTAAATGTTTGATCCTCCTGGGAACAGAGCTCTGGGCTTTCCATTATCCAGACAGATGCCCTAGAGCAGAACTTGCCAAACTTTTCGGTCGCAGAATAAACTTGTATATATATCCACATTAAATATTTAACTACAAATAAAAATATTATTTACTTGTAATAATATTTGTAATAATTGAAAAATACAAAAGTGCTACGGAAAATTGCATTACCTCTTTTCCCTCTTTCCCCTGTAATTAAAATGCATTAGTTTTATTGAATTTACAAATAATTATATTATTATTATTATTATTATTATTATTATTATTATTATTTTTAAACGTAAATAGTGGTGAGACGATTATTAGATGTCATCAACCACCATTTTTTTAATTTGAAACTTTCGACCTCTAAGAAAGTTTGAATCGCCAGCATGGGGTCGATATTGATCACTTTGGGAATATAAATATTTGTTGTCAATCCATTTTGAAAATCTGCCCTTCCCAAGTGTTGGGGCGTGGCTCCTTGTGCCTTCCCCAATCACTCACCGCCGCGCGATGGGCTCCCTGGCTGTCAGCGTGTAGCCCCCGTCTTTTCTTTCCCTCACGAATTCTGCAATAGAGGCGTGTTATGGCGTATCCAAGAATTAGTTCATGGGAGCCACTTTCTGAAAAATCTGCAAAAGTCGAAGGATTGCGTCTGGAACAGTCAGAGCACATTGTTGGTGGAAGAAGCGTTTGCATTTGTTGCAAGTGTGTGATTGTATTAGTTAAGGCCTTGCAAAGTCAAATGAGGTAAGTACCAACGTTTTCGAAACGAAGGTTTTGACAAGGGACAGTCAGAAAATAATGTCTCCTAATTTTTAATTAATTAAAATTAGTTAAGTGAAGAATTTGGATTTCGCTCTATTTATCTATCCTCCTCCTACGATCCACCGCAGTAGTAACTTTCTGCGACATGTGGCAGCGCAGCAGTCGTTTGAAAAATGGCCAAAATCAATTTTGTTAAGAGACTGCATTCTTTGATTCAATTCTTGAATGCAGAAGGTGGAATGACCAGTCGCATTCAGGAAACACTGAAAAATGTGTACGATGATACAACACTGGTGGGTGGGTTCCATTTTGCGCCGAAGCAGATATTGAGACACAATTCATCTGTCACTTTTCACGTTCTCCATTAAAGACTTCAATCCCACAACGTTGTCTCTTACGAACAGTGATGTCGACCATTTTTCAAACTGCTATACTGCCACATGTTGACGCAGAAAGTTACTATTGCGGTGGATTGTAGAAGAAGGTTTGAAGAATACTGCCAAATTCAAATTTTTCACTTAAATGGTTTTATTTAAGTAGTAATAAATTGGAGGCATTACTTTCTGACTGCCCCTTTATTATATAAATCGGTGCTAATACACAGTAAAAAGCGATGCTACAAACACCTTCGAAGCAGTTGTAACATCAACCTAATGATGGCTATGGATCTACGTCAAATAAATTCATACAGTTTTGATTGATTCCCCCCCCCGGGGGAAAAAATTGTTTGGCACTTAGCTCCTTTGACTTAGCGTCAGTAATGGATTTATAAATATTTATAACTGCTGTTCCTCTCATTGCTTTTTATTGAAACTCTGGTTCGTTCAAGCTTTTTTCATCTCCACGGCAAAGTCATCAGAAAATGTTTCGCGTGTGGCCTTGCCAATTGAAGGAAGAATCACGGAAGTCGCGAACGGAGAGTTATGTAAAAATCTTTAAAAATGTATTGCATAGAAACACGTCAATTTATTTTAATACAATGTGGATATGTAAGTTGGTTATTAATTTCAATCAGTGGTCCACGTTAATTCTCAAACATCTTTTTTTGTAATTATGAGTATAGCACATGACGACGGTTTCCGACCCCGGTACGTTGTAATTGTAAACTTGTTAAATAATTGCTCGCAGAAAAAAGTTAAAGTTGTTCTGGGAAGGTCTGGAAAAGGCTGCGCATTATATTGGACAGAATTAGTGATGCCCCTATAAAAATTCTTTTAGTATCTTTTTTTTCTTATAAAACTTTTTCTGAAGATGGTAAGAGTAAGGCGTGTAGTTTGTTTAGTATTACATCGACATAACATGAAGGTAAATTGGGAGAGGTGTATCAGTGCCTCTGACCGAGAGGTTCTAGGTTTCGAGTCCCGACGGTGGCAAGATTTTCTACTCTAGCCAGATAGCTAGGCCACGTTCTGTCGCTGTCTGGAGGAGAATTCTAGCGGCCGGCAGCTCTGATCGGTACCTTTCCGTGGTTTCTCTGATCAATAATGAAGGCCGGAGCAGTACCCTAACAAATGGGTCACGGACCACGCGCGATTTTTCCTCTTCCTTGTCTTGTCCCTACCTCTTACTTACACTCACTAACATGCACTGCCCTGCCCCACAGGCCGGGAGACCGGTCGAAAGGTTAGAGCTTGTCCCGGCTGGGCGGTGCCCCGCTAGTGGGAGATACCTGGTGAGGGAAACCCCGCTAGCCGACGGTAGGCCGGCGCCGGATCTCGCCAGTTCCAGCAGGGCAAGATCACCGCCACCTCCAGAGCAAAGCATGCACTACACTTACGGGACTAATGACCTTAGCAGTTGAAGCGCCCGGAATCACTAGAAATCAATCACTGAAGGGAAATTTATAGGATAATGCCCTCGTCTTTGTAATCCTTTCTGGATGCGGAAGCCAGTGTGATCATGTCATAACAGATTCTGCTCGTGTAGATTCTTAATTCATAGCATTGTTTATTCTGCGTTGAAAACAACCTTCCTTTGATCTTCGCTGCACTCTCATCGCGTGACTCTAACAATGGGGCGAGTACTTTAAATAACAAATGGCCGCATTTGAAATGCCGCAGAGTCGATGGGTCGATTACACTACGCCAATCGATGTGGTCGATTTTCGGCCCAGGAGGAGGAGGAGGAGGCGGCGGATGCGAAATTTTTCACCGTTTTCCTCTGTCGGTTGCTCTTCGCTGTGGACTGTGGTCGCGGAGAATCGGGAGAGTATAGGGAAAAGTTCGGTGATGCTTCCATTCATGAAATATCACCTCATAGCGGATAGGATTCAGGCCACACGAACCTCATATGGAGAGTAATAGAAGTAATCTCTAAAAATATGTATTTACACTAAAGTTACATTCTCGCATATATGGAGGACTTCAACCTTATCTTGAGTGACAAAGCAACGTGGAGCAAAACAGGCTGTTAAACATGCACCCTTGCCGGCGCCATTTTGTGCTGCGCTAGTCGCAGAGTTTAATAATGAAGGCTTTATTAGTTGCGAGGCTCAGTCCTTAAGACCTGTTCTTCCGCTTAATCACTTCGATGAATATGTAATAAACAGAGACGTACCATCCCTTTCTTTCCTACTCTTTCATCTTCTCCTTTGTTCCTTTTCCTTTCTTCTCCTTTATCCTCTGTCGCCTCTCCCTTTCTGTTCATTTATGAACTTTCTCTCGTGAAATTGTCTGAGTAAATATTATTCTTGGTTGTGAATTCTTTCATAAATTCCAAAGCACTTGTATTAGGCCTACAACTACCGCGGAGCTGTGTCAAAAATGCGTATGTGACGGTCACCCTTACAGTCTTTGCAACGCGATTCACGCGTGACATGATATCTTCAGTTTTCCTCAGGAAAAAGGTATATTGAGATCATTAATCTCCTATGGGCGAGACACCTCAAGCGTCCCCTATTAATTTTCGTCTAGTAGCGGCAGAAACGAATACAAGTTTTCTGCAGATGTTCCTGCCGCTGTGTATTTCTTATGTTTGAAGTTCGAAAGCTTTTGGGCCCGGCCGAACTGTATACTTACGGTTTTGGTTTTTTAAAGCTAATTGTTTTGTGCATTCATAATGATTTCTCCTCTATATTTAATATAAATTTGTAATCTAGATAGTGATTAACGTCACATGACTTCTAAGTCATCTTTCCAAAGATCTTTCCAAAGATCTTTCCAAAGATCTTTCCAAAGATCTTTCCAAAGATCTTTCCAAAGATCTTTCCAAAGATCTTTCCAAAGATCTTTCCAAAGATCTTTCCAAAGATCTTTCCAAAGATCCTTGCGTTGACCTAAAACCGCCACAGTTTAACAGATGTTTATTCAGAATCTTACGAGAGGCCCATTCCATGTTGGACATTGCAGGCAGCAACTTACATGCAACGCAATACAGGGCTATAGAACATGTCATGTGACTATTTTGTATTCACTGCCCTTGCAAACGATTTCGTAGCACATTTTTCGTTGTAATTTTTTACTTTTCTGTTTTTTTCTTGTTTTTTCAAAGTAATTTATTTTCTAAAAAATAGATTTAATAGAAAATGTTAGTAGTTAGTGGCTAGAATGAATTATTTATTTTTTGGCAGCAAAATAAACATCTCTTCTGAAGATAAAATAGCTTTCTTGCGACCTGGCACTTTGAAGATGAGTTTTTCTTTGCGTTACATACAAAAAGATTAAATCGGCGCCCACATGTGACCAAGTACAGAAAGCTAGCTTTCTCGAAGCGAACAGCCGCTTATTTTTGAATATGCCATTCACGGCAAGCAAAAAGTGCACATTCCTTCGATGGCGCCAGCGGCGCTCCTATCGGTTGTCCGGAGAGTTCGTCGCAGACACCGCGGCCGCTGCGAGCCACCTTAGGAGGCCCTGAGAACAAGACGCGACACTTGCAGCGCAGCGTCGGGTAGGAAGGTTGGGTAGGAAGGTTGGGTAGGAAGGTTGGGTAGGAAGGTTGGGTAGGAAGGTTGGGTAGGAAGGTTGGGTAGGAAGGTTGGGTAGGAAGGTTGGGTAGGAAGGTTGGGTAGGAAGGTTGGGTAGGAAGGTTGGGTAGGAAGGTTGGGTAGGAAGGTTGGGTAGGAAGGTTGGGTAGGAAGGTTGGGTAGGAAGGTTGGGTAGGAAGGTTGGGTAGGAAGGTTGGGTAGGAAGGTTGGGTAGGAAGGTTGGGTAGGAAGGTTGGGTAGGAAGGTTGGGTAGGAAGGTTGGGTAGGAAGGTTGGGTAGGAAGGTTGGGTAGGAAGGTTGGGTAGGAAGGTTGGGTAGGAAGGTTGGGTAGGAAGGTTGGGTAGGAAGGTTGGGTAGGAAGGTTGGGTAGGAAGGTTGGGTAGGAAGGTTGGGTAGGAAGGTTGGTGCGGGAGGGCGGTGGCAGAGGGCAGAACTGTGGGCAATGGCAATGGCATGGCTCGAGACAGGACTGACCCGTGGGAGGTCCGCGGCGCGGGGAGGCGCGGGGCGGGTCTGAGCGCAACAAGACGGCGATCCGGGAGCCGCAGGGCTGGGCAGGATGCGAGTGCGGGGCGGGGTGGGGTGGGGCGCGGCGCGGCGCATGCGCAAAAAGGCCGAGGCCGCGAGGCTGGAGCACAAGCAGCTGCTGCTGCTGCAGCGAGGAGATGCGCTTTTTGCCGCTGATGCGTCAGCGCTCCACATGCGACACGCAGCCCACACCCACACGCACACACACACACCACACGCACCCACCCACGCACCCACTCGCGCTTCCGGCCGATTCACTCACACCCCGGTATGTGTTTATTTATCTTTGTGCGACATTACTAGCTTTCAAGGTCTTGAATTAAACGCACAACAAAGAGCGCGAACCATCCACAATACGCAAACGCGCACTTGATGGCGTTCCACACGAGAAACTGGTTCAGAAGTTACCGCTTTCCGGTATTGATACCAGACTTGTGGCGTGGACTGATGAACTTGTTCGAGAGAGGAAACAAAAAGCTCGAGTTGGACTACAGTTTTCATATTTATCAAAGGGAGCTTCAGGGATCCCTCAAGGATGCGTTATTGGACCTCTCGTGTTACTCGCGTTCGTGAATGACCTGCCAGCAAATTTATTTTTAAACGTACGATTGTATCAGACTCAAAAGATTCAAAAGATCGATTCCAGACATGATATATCGAGTTATTCAATCCAACGTAGACAGGATATTTTTCAGGTTGATCTAGATATATTACATTTCTGTGCGGAAAAATTAGCACGACAATAAATACTTCGAAAAGCAGAAACATGTTTTGCAGGGGCCGTAATTGTAGTGAAACGCAATACCTTTTAGGCAATGAGAGTACGGCGCGGTCAGTTAGGGCCTTTATAGAAACAAAAAAAAGGAAACTTTGGATACAATAGGCAAGAGCGATTATGTAAACTTACTTTCAGACGCAATAGGAAGAAAGAAGAATTGTAGTCTTTACAAATGAGGAGGGATGCTCTGTGCTCTCTACAAAGCATATGCCGGTTATCCAGCTTGCAAATATATCTACATCCGACTTGGTAGACCCACGTACTTCAGTAAAAGGGATAACGAGCTCAAAATTCAATTCCACAGAGGACAAATGTAGCAACATTTTCTTTACAAATTGAACAATAACGAACTGGAATAAGTTACTTGCGACTTATTAGAGTCCGTTATTCTTTTCCTCTAGGTGTTCAAAAGTGTAAAGTAAATTGATTAATAATTGCAAGGCATTATCATTATTATTATTATTATTATTATTATTATTATTATTATTTATTATTATTATAATACATTATTCACAGCATCTACTGGTCGGTATGTCAACCACACACAGGAATGATGACCAGGTGTGTTGTTGCTTTACTGAAGGTTCAGATGGCTTCTGACAATACGACATGTATTCAAAATTACACACTTATTATTATTTATTATTATTATTATTTATTATTTATTATTATTATTTATTTTTATTATTATTATTTATTATTAGTTTTATAACTATTATTATTTAATGTCTTGATTTATTAAATATAAAATGTAATAATTTTCATTGTGGGGTTTGCATTGAAGTATTGTCGTGTGGGGCAATATAGGAAGAGAAATTAAACGCAAGGTAATATTGCAGAGATGTGCGAGTGCAGGGTACTTAAAGTCACGTGTTAAGTACTTAAAAATGTCTCTAATGGATAGCCAGAAAAATGTAAATTTTAGTTTTTATTGTTATTTCTATTATTATTATTTCAAAATAATTGCAAGTTATATTGCATTAATTTTGTTAATCGTACGTCTATTAGATGCCCGCACAAAAGAACGTTATTTGAAAAACTTTGAGGTAGTAGATTAAATTTCTGCTAAGGGGCTTGCAGTATATTTTGTGGTATGTCTTTTCTTCAAAACTGACAGTACTGTGTCCGAGTTTCTAAATAAAGAGAAAAAGTGTCAATTTATTTCGTCCACACAGAAATAAAATTTAAATTTTAGTCTACACAGAATAACCTGAGCCTCCCTACTACAATCTAATAACATCTTTGCCGACAACGGAATTCGATTAACTCCTTGAAAGGAAGATTATTAACCAGCAATTATACAGTTTATCGCTGCCTACGTCCTTCCGATTATAGCTGCCCTCCGACCGTCTTTTAGCACAATCTATTGCTTTGCCGAGGCCTGGGTGTGCGAATGCAATTATGCCGCGTTAGCGGTGTATCCCTAACTGGTTCCCTTTGACTCGATAATGTGGCGGCAGAAGGCCGGTGCACTGGGATACAAAGTGTTTGTAAAATTATCGCGCGCCGACCGTTGTAGGATATTTAAATGAGATGCACTTGGTGTGGAACCGATAATAAATAATGCACGAGAACGATGATCTCTGATGTCGCCGTGCCTTTGAACGAAAACCTCCTTCCGAATAAAAGAAAAAAGGAAACGAAAATGTGGAAAAAAAGAAGCAGAGGAAAGCCCAGGTTATCGTTTAGAATCGAGACTGCTTTTGATCTCCGTGAGTAAGCTATAAACTTGTTAAAACTACATTTTAGAGGAAAGCAACATTTCTTTCACTTCCAGAAGATTTGAGCTAATCTTTTAGTGAGAATAAACAGATATCTCAATTTATTTAAAGTAAATCACTGATATCAAATCATTGTTATAGCATGAATTTTCAGGCAAATTGACTTATCTTCTTCGTATGTGATATTTTCGTCAATACATATGCACCCGTTACTCAAAGGAAAAATAATTTGATTTATTTAATTATGTACAAATAGATAATGATTAGGAGAGTCTAGTAGAATATTTATCTCACTTTTCAGCACCAACTCGAAGTTAAAGATATTTGGGACAGATGTCAATGGAACGAAGAAGTAATACTACGTGGATATAATTGAACCTCGCGTATTAATATTTGCCATTCATAGAGATTTCCAATTTCACAGGAGAAAATAAAGTTTGTTTTTCGTAATTCCAACATTTCTCGGGGCATTTTTTATCAATAGTACACCCTTCACAAGGTTTGCACCCAAACAAATATTTCACTCATTTAAATAAGAAGGAAGTAGTTAATTCTTCCTTAAGGACACAACTTCTAGGTTGTCATATGACTTTCGATGAGATTCGATGCGATAATTTATTATATGTCAGTAACTAAAGACTTACATACTGAATCAGTGGTTTGTATTGATATCACGCTATTATCGATTCAATGGTATCGGAAATGTGTGAACATGATGTGCCAAGAAAATTAAATAACATAATTTTCATCTTGTAATTCACTTTTTTTCTTCCTGGAGCTCTTTCCAGCATCAGGGGAAACCGATTTCGCCTGTCCGCGACGGGTACCCACTATGTTCCTGATGGGGAAACATATTAACCTTTGCACTCTGCGGGCTCCTCGGTCTGTGGTCAGCAGACTCACAAGGCCTTCCGCGACAACACACACACACACACACACACACGCGCGCGCGCACACACACGCACACACACACGCGCGCGCGCGCACACACGCGCGCGCGCGCACACACGCGCACACACACACGCACACACGCGCACACACACGCACACACACACGCGCGCGCACACACGCACACGTGCGAGCACACATACACACACACACACACACAAGGGAATGACAAGGGACAAGCAACCATGCCCACGGAGGGACTCGAACCGGATAGCCTTCGGACAGAGGCGCTGAGTCGGCCCACGCTGTAGCCAGCTCGCCCTTCGGCATCATCTTTTAATTCACTTCTTGCCTTTAATTTCACTTTTAGCGTCGTGTGCAGCTCTTGATGGCGGTGGCGTCATGTGGTCTCCCCCTCGTGTCGTGCATGCGGCTGACTCAATTCCCCTCCCCTCCCCTCCCCTCCCCTCCCCCTCCCCCTATTCTCCCCTCCCCTCCCTCCCCCCTATTCTCCCCTCCCTGGAGACCCTCTTCGCAGGGACTTTTACATGATGAGCTCCGCCCCGTCATCTTGTTTATGACTCCAATATCCCATTTCTAATATCACTCTCCCTGCTACTATTTCTCTTACCTGTTCTTTTGTACAATTTTTTAAATCCCTCTAGTTCTCTTTTTCACTCTCTTCTCATTCATTTCTTTTTCTGTTCACTTACTTTTTCTCTTTTTCTTTCCTTTTTTCAACGTATACACATTCGACTGATGTCATCCTGTTTTTAAACTTCATCGTTGCAGTTTTCCGTACATGATGATGATAAAGTTGTGTCAACATTTACATTTAAACTATTTTTGTTTTGTTTTAATTATTTTCCGTTTTGTATAATGAGTAAGTTCACCTAGGAGAGACTGAATGTTGATATTAAAGTTTTCCAATATTTCTATGATATAACCTGGAGAAGTATAGTGCTTGTATTTGCTAATAGGAAACGAAGGCCAGGAGGATTTAGGAGCTTATCCCGACTATGGTGGATAATTGTTTTTTTCATGTTTTTGGGCGCGTAAAGGGCTAAGGTCATTAATCCCGTAAGTGCCGTGCATGTGTGTCTCTGGAATCGGCGCCAACATACTGGCTTGCGGGTACAGCGGGGAATCACCCCTGTGGGTACTAGATCCAAGCTCCCAAGTAGTCTCCCGTCATGTGTGGTAGTGCAATGCATTTAAGTGTAAGCGTTGGGGAAAGGACGAGGAAGAGGAAGGAAAGATTGCGCTCGTTCCGTGGCCCGTGGAGTTATGGTGGATTTACGGCATTTGCTGATTGGACGAGTCAAAACCGACTCTGCCTGTATGTGAATTCTAAAGGCTGGCCGTTCTGATCAGCGGATTCCTCTGATCAATGCCAGACAAATGCCGAAGTAGTGCCTAAACAACGGGCCACGGACTGCGCGCGTTCCGTCCTCATCCTGTCCCGAATCGATCTCAAGAGCGGAGAAAAGGGCCGATCGCTCGTCCTCACGCGGTCTCGGAGGATTCCTGCCTCACCGAGAGTCGGATCAGACGTGAAGGTCAGACCTCACCACTAAGCGGGGACGTTTACCGCCACCTCGCGCGCTAAAACTACTTTCGGGACTGGACACCGTAGCCGTTGACGCACCCGGAAACACGGATTTATAAATCAACTCGTGTCTCCCACAATTAATCCGTAGTACAGTGAAACCTCTCTTAAAGACCACCCCTATTAAACGACCACCTCTCTCAACGACCGATTTTTCTTGGAACGAACTCAAAAACCCGTGTATTGTATGCAAATTATACTCTTGTTAAACACCACCTCTTTCCTCGACCACCGGCCGACTCATTTTATAGCAGTTTTCTTAATTTACGTCTTTTAAGAGACCACTTTTAGGAAAATTGTAAGTGTGCAGTGCACAGAATTTCCAGTACTTAAAATGAAATATGGCGACTTTGAAAAAAAAAATTCATACGCGCGACATGTCCTGTGCATCATATTCATTTTCGAGGAAATCGGAGGGCGGATGAATCTGGACATCACGTGACAATAAACCGGCATCACTGATATGGGTGCTCTCACGGCTGCTCGTTCTTTTTGTTTAATTTTTTAATGAGACTGAGGATGAGGTGACGTAACGATTATTTCTTTGAATTACTGTTACCCTTACTTTACTTTCCTGCAAGAATATCTGGTACGGTGGTACACCAATGTTGGAACTAAGTTAACGCGTTGCCCCGTGACATGCGAGTACAGTAGATCCTCGCTAATCCGAACCCCTCACACCCGAAATTTAGAATAACCCGAACAAGATTCGAGGAGGAGAAAATGCTGATTTGTATTGTAAAGAAATGATTTTATAATTATTGTAGAACGGAATAATTAGTTATTGAAACACAAGTTGTCGAAATGAAACGTTTATTATACTGGTAACTACGGAGTATATCACTCGTCTATGTTGCAGTAATTTTCACGTAGAAGCGGTAATCTTCTTTTGCGTAAGAAACTGAGTCTGCTTGATGATGCGATGTAATAATGTGATGCGATCGCTACCCTAAATAGTAATTTCCTCACATCGCACCCTACCTTGCGTTGTCTCGTAATCACATACATGTATGTATATATGTATAGTACATTTTTTCGGATAATCCGACCATTTTCGAATCCGAATATACATCCCCCTTCCAATTAGTTCGGATTACCGCGGTTCTTCTGTATTTGAGTTGCGTTGATAATGCAAGAGTATCGTTGGATGTCCTTGAATCAAGATTGCATCTGGAATCTCACCCAAAACACATCGCCTGAAGTTTTTCTTTTTTTTTAAATGGTGGGAAGAAGTGCGAGGTATTGAGCTTCTAATGTTTCGAATAAATATTTGCACTGGTAAGTGACCTCCCTTCCAGAAAGATCACTTCTGTCCTGGGACCAATACTGGTCGCTTAATACTAGGGTTACCATGCGTCCTCTTTTTCCCGGACAAGGCCTCTTTTTGAAGGAAGAAAAACTATCCAGGTGAATTTTAGAAGAAAGGACGAAATTTCATCCTTTTTTATTGGAAGAGGGTATTACTTTTAAATGCGACCTAAACCTTTGAAGAACGAAATGAAGTTCCCTTTGTTAAATTTTTCCGGCATCATAACATCTCATTCTTTTATAAGTAAATTACGTTTAAGTTACTGTCTCGCCTAACAACCGTCAATATCCATCGATCAAAAATATCTACATTTAGGTCCTTTTCTTCATGAAATGCGACAGTGCTGCCTGAGCTGGTATAACGTATTGAATGATAATGCTAGTTATAGATGTGCTCTGTGGTGTTAATACTATTGTGCTGGCGTGTGGAGTTAATATTGCTCTGTGGTGTTTTTATTGCGAGCAGAATGCCAAAAAAACCTTGTTTAATGGCAGTCTTAAAATTTCAAAGCGGTTGTTGCAAGGTTCAAAGCAATTTGATTGTTGATGGAGATTTATTATCCACCAAATACTTCTGGTATAAAAATGGAAAAGGCAGTAATTATAGTGAAGTAGGCCTATTGCGTGATTGAGAAAGTGATAAGAATGATTGAAGTAATTATTTTGTCAGTAGTAAGAATTTTGTCTTTAAGAAAAAAGAGTCCTCTTTGTTATAAGATATATCCCCGTTTTACATAATGGAAGTATGGTAACCATAGCTTAATGTTTTCCTTGGTGCACCCAGTGCAAGGCTTGTATGTTGGTGCGGGGAGGGGGGTAGGGATATGGGGGTGGGGCGGATATGTCCCTATGTCGGGAGTAGCCGCGGATCCTGCGCGATCTTTCCTTCCTCTTCCTTGTCCTATCCTCTCCCCCTTACCCATACACTCGCACTAACATGCATTACACCATGTCGGGAGACTGGTCGGGAGCTTAGAGCTTAGGGCTGGGGCGGTGCCCCGCTGGTGGGAGATACTTGCTTGGGGAAAACACAGCTAGCCGGCAGTAGGTCGGCTCCGGGTCTAACCATCACCGCCACCTCACGAAGAAGAAAACATGCCCTACACTTACGGGACTAATGACCTTAGTACTTGTCGCGCCCGGAATCAATCGACCAATCCTGTGATTGAAAACGTACACTACTCTTACGGGCCTAATGACCTGAGCAGTTGACGCGCCCGTAAACGCGCTGTCCATCGGTCCGCAGCGCATTGCTTGGCGCGTCCTCCCGTGGACGGCGGGTGTGTGTGTGTGTGGGGGGGGCGTGGTGGTGCACCTGCGCCGTGAGGGGCCGCGTGGCGGTTGGCGCTGTGGCGCGTGCGCGCGCGCGCTCCGTCCTCCTCCGCAGGGGGCGTTGACCTCTCTGTCTTCGGGGGAGGCGCGGGCGGGAGAGCTGCTGTTGTGTCTAGGGCGGTTGCGCTTCTTTGATTAGTCGTTCCGGGCGCGAAAGCCGCTATGGTCATTAGTATAGTTAGTTTAGTGTACCTTTTCATCGCATGGGGTGGCGGTAATCTTTCCCCGTTGACTGGCGAGATCTCCTGTGTTGGATCGTGGGTATCTTCCCCAACCAGGTATCCCCACCAGCGGGGCACCGTTCCAGCCGGGATGAGCTCTAACCTCCCGACATGGTTGTAGTGTAGTGTAGTGCAGTGCATGTGTGTGTGTGTGTGTGTGTGTGTAAGGGGGTGAGGATAGGACAAGGAAGAGAGCGGAAAGATCGCGCGCGGTCCGTGGCCCATTTGTTAGGGTATGCTCCGGCATTCATCTAATGTTGATCGGAGAAACTACTGAAAACTACCTTTCAGAGCAGCCAACCTCTAGAATTCCCCTCCAGACAGCGCTTGAATTCGATCTAGCTATATAGTTAATGTCGAAAATCGTGCCACCGTTGAGTCTCGAACCTGGGACCTCCCGGCCAGAGGCACTGCAGTGACGTAATTTGATGAGCTGAGCCACCTAAAGCCGAATGGTTCTTAAAGAAACGCCCCTAGTTGGACAAGCACTTTTCCAAGTGCAGGTCTTGGAGCACGAGCCTCATCTCCCAGAAGCCACAACAAGCCTCCCATGCACCATTTTGATGAAAATGCCGACCCCCCTCAACCTCAGCATAAATATTTAGTAACAGGAGAAGCCACACTTCACCAAAATCTTCACCAAAAGACATTAACATTTCAGATATGCGGGAAGCTTGTTTTCGCCGATGTGGCCTGTGTTATTTATGCCTCACGCCCGTCAGATCTATATTTTAAAAAGGAATATAGTTTCATACTGAAAGCAAACATGGAACGTACGGCCCTTGAATTGCGCATTATACGTATAATATACACGCCAAGTACTGAACATAAAGACGTACTTCTGACAAAAATTGCACAGAATGTCAAATAGGCAATTGAATTTTAGGTAAAATCATGAGATTCCTCGTCAGGAGAGTATCAACTTGGCTGCTCGGAAGATGTTGGGTCCTATGCACAGATGGTAGCGATGCGGTCACCATGGTGCGACCTTCCTCAGGGCAAAAAATGCGAAAGTGTTTTCACCCTAAGGAAGGTTTCAGGAGAGTGGTCTAAACGCAGTCTGTGCCCAGGACCCAAATCTCACCAACAACCAAAATATACTAATTTTAGAGTGATTTCCAAGTTGTGCAGGTTGCTGATGACTCCTCCAACGCGTGCGGTGCGGAGGTACCCAGATCATTCCAGAATGTCGAGGAAGGATCAAAATATTCCCAGGTCCAAAGTCCCTCTCGGTAAATTGAGGCCTACGAGATGTGCCTGGGGCCTGAAACTTTTAAGTGTCTGCGTCGCCAGGTTACGACTATCTTTCATAACCATAAAACGCCCTCCCTTGCAGGGGGAAATTCTATACAAGTTTCGCTTGGGTGGGGGTGGGGGATCCAAAAGAGAATAACGAAGAAGGAAAGGAGGGGAGGCTGCAAAATAATGTCATGTAATAACGGTAATATCGTGGGATTAATAAAATATTGCAAAGCAGCAAAAATGTGAAACGTGAGAAATGTAAATAATTTGAGAGAAAAAGCAAATATGAGAGTAAAGACGAATAAAATGTTAATGGAGGTTAATGTCATATACTTAATATTAAAAAGGATGTAAATGTCAAATGTGTAATGTACTAAAGGAGAGTAATGCCAAGAGAGCGACTTGGTATGGACGAGTAATGCCAAGAGCGCGACATGGTATGGGCGAGTAATGCCAAGAGAGCGACATGGTATGGGCGAGTAATGCCAAGAGAGCGACATGGTATGGGCGAGTAATGCCGAGAGAGCGACATGGTGTGGGCGAGTAATGCCAAGAGAGCGACATGGTATGGGCGAGTAATGCCAAGAGAGCGACATGGTATGGGCGGGTAATGCCAAGAGAGCGACATGGTATGGGCGAGTAATGGCAAGAGAGCGACATGGTATGGGCGAGTAATGGCAAGAGAGCGACATGGTATGGGCGAGTAATGGCAAGAGAGCGACATGGTATGGGCGAGTAATGGCAAGAGAGCGACATGGTATGGGCGAGTAATGGCAAGAGAGCGACATGGTATGGGCGAGTAATGGCAAGAGAGCGACGTGGTATGGGCGAGTAATGGCAAGAGAGCGACGTGGTATGGGCGAGTAATGGCAAGAGAGCGACGTGGTATGGGCGAGTAATGCCAAGAGAGCGACATGGTATGGGCGAGTAATGGCAAGAGAGCGACATGGTATGGGCGAGTAATGGCAAGAGAGCGACATGGTATGGGCGAGTAATGGCAAGAGAGCGACATGGTATGGGCGAGTAATGGCAAGAGAGCGACGTGGTACGGGCGAGTAATGGCAAGAGAGCGACGTGGTATGGGCGAGTAATGGCAAGAGAGCGACGTGGTATGGGCGAGTAATGGCAAGAGAGCGACGTGGTATGGGCGAGTAATGCCAAGAGAGCGACATGGTATGGGCGAGTAATGCCAAGAGAGCGACATGGTATGGGCGAGTAATGGCAAGAGAGCGACATGGTATGGGCGAGTAATGGCAAGAGAGCGACGTGGTATGGGCGAGTAATGGCAAGAGAGCGACGTGGTATGGGCGAGTAATGGCAAGAGAGCGACGTGGTATGGGCGAGTAATGCCAAGAGAGCGACATGGTATGGGCGAGTAATGCCAAGAGAGCGACATGGTATGGGCGAGTAATGCCAAGAGAGCGACATGGTATGGGCGTGTAATGGCGAGAGAGCGACATGGTATGGGCGTGTAATGGCGAGAGAGCGACATGGTATAGGAGAGTAGTTCCAAGAGAGTAGAGTGTTAAAGAAAAATGATGTAGAACAAACAACAATCTGAACTTCCCCACTGCAACTGTATCTGGACTGCAGTGTGTATTGTGGCCCGCATACGGAACTTCGGGCGGGCAGTGAATGTGAGGCGGAAACGTTCCTGCGCAGTCGGGCAGCCATCCGCTTCGGCAGCGAGTTTATGCGCCTCCGCCGGGGCCGGGGCCGGGGCCGGGGCCGGGGCCGGGGCCGGGGCCGGGGCTGAGGGCTGGGAGACGGCGGCGCGTGCGGCATCGATTTCCACGCGCGGGGGCGGCGCGGGCGGCGCCTACCTGCCTCGGGCGGTCAATACGGCGGCGGGAGCCCTCGCCCGGCCCCAGCTCCGGCCCCTCCTCACACACACACAGACACGCACACACGAGTATTCGCCCGGCCCTACGACACATGCACCGCATCTCACACGCCCTCGCTCTTGCCCCGCTCTTATCTCGCCTTTTCTCTTGCCTTCCTCTTACCTAACCTTCACCCTCGCTGTTGCCCTCGCTCCGATGTCAGCTGGATTTTCGGCATTAACCAGACAGCTAGGTCGAATTCAGCTGCTGTGAGGAGGAGAATTTTAGAGGCCAGCTGCTCTGATCGGTAGTTTTCCGTGGTTTCGTCAATCAATACTAGGCGAATGCCGGGGCAGTACCCTGACAAACGGGCCGCGCGCGATCTTTTCTACCTCTTCTGTGTCGTATCCTCATCTCTTACACACACACTTAGACTAACATGTACTATTCTACCACACATGCCGGGAGACCGGTCGGGAGCTCAGAGCTTGTGCCGGCTGCGGCGGTGTCTCATTGGTTGGAGATACGGGGTTTAGGGGTAACCTCTCTAAATGACGTGTAGGTCGGCGCCGGATATCAGGGAAAATCGCTGCCAACTCTTGCGATAAAACGTGCAGATCGTGGACGGGACTTTCAGGACTAATGATGTTACACGCCTGGTTGACACGCCTGGAAACAACACTCAATAAATTGAGCAGTGTTTTTGCTACTTTTTGGGAAACCATTTTGTATGGTGATGTTCAACAGTAGTTTTGCTGCTGAAGACTGCTAGTTAATGCCTGATGTCAATATATGAAATTGGTAGAACTGTTTTTGGTTTCTTACTGCGTTGTTGTGTGAGTTGCAATCGATCTATCGAAAGCAGTCGTATCGGAGTCTGGCGCGTGAGTGCGAGGTTATAGTTTGTATTTGTATTTAGGCAATACATGTCCCGTAAAGGGAAATTGTCCTCGGCACCGTTAGGTCCCGTTTTTTTGTGGGTCTCCCAAACTGGAACCCGCGATATCTCGAATTCGTTTTTCCTTTGTGACTTCACATAGCTAGCGACGCCAGTTTTGCACTTATGAGCCAAGTTCTCCAAGCGGTGGCTCAGTGGTTCCGGTTGTCACGTTCCTCTGAAGCGCAGTTTGCCTTTTGCTTACCTTTCTTTGCTTCGTGGGATGCACAGCCTGTTCCCTCACCTACACCCACTTCGACCTCAACACAAATACAGGCAACAACTCTTCACGAAGATGCGGAATGGAGTGCGGTTACTCACGAGATGTCACCCAATTATTCGATCTTCGTTCCTTTCTTCCTCTTCGTCTGCCCTTTCCTCTTCTTCGTCTTCCCTTTTCTCTTCTTCGTCTTCCCTTTTCTCTTCTTCGTCTTGCCTTTTCTCTTCTTCGTCTTGCCTTTTCTCTTCTTCGTCTTGCCTTTTCTCTTCTTCGTCTTGCCTTTTCTCTTCTTCGTCTTGCCTTTTCTCTTCTTCGTCTTGCCTTTCCTCTTCTTCGTCTTGCCTTTCCTCTTCTTCGTCTTGCCTTTCCTCTTCTTCGTCTTGCCTTTCCTCTTCTTCGTCTTGCCTTTCCTCTTCTTCGTCTTGCCTTTCCTCTTCTTCGTCTTGCCTTTCCTCTTCTTCGTCTTGCCTTTCCTCTTCTTCGTCTTGCCTTTCCTCTTCTTCGTCTTGCCTTTCCTCTTCTTCGTCTTGCCTTTCCTCTTCTTCGTCTTGCCTTTCCTCTTCTTCGTCTTGCCTTTCCTCTTCTTCGTCTTGCCTTTCCTCTTCTTCGTCTTGCCTTTCCTCTTCTTCGTCTTGCCTTTCCTCTTCTTCGTCTTGCCTTTCCTCTTCTTCGTCTTGCCTTTCCTCTTCTTCGTCTTGCCTTTCCTCTTCTTCGTCTTGCCTTTCCTCTTCTTCGTCTTGCCTTTCCTCTTCTTCGTCTTGCCTTTCCTCTTCTTCGTCTTGCCTTTCCTCTTCTTCGTCTTGCCTTTCCTCTTCTTCGTCTTGCCTTTCCTCTTCTTCGTCTTGCCTTTCCTCTTCTTCGTCTTGCCTTTCCTCTTCTTCGTCTTGCCTTTCCTCTTCTTCGTCTTGCCTTTCCTCTTCTTCGTCTTGCCTTTCCTCTTCTTCGTCTTGCCTTTCCTCTTCTTCGTCTTGCCTTTCCTCTTCTTCGTCTTGCCTTTCCTCTTCTCCGTCTTGCCTTTCCTCTTCTCCGTCTTGCCTTTCCTCTTCTCCGTCTTGCCTTTCCTCTTCTCCGTCTTGCCTTTCCTCTTCTCCGTCTTGCCTTTCCTCTTCTCCGTCTTGCCTTTCCTCTTCTCCGTCTTGCCTTTCCTCTTCTCCGTCTTGCCTTTCCTCTTCTCCGTCTTGCCTTTCCTCTTCTCCGTCTTGCCTTTCCTCTTCTCCGTCTTGCCTTTCCTCTTCTCCGTCTTGCCTTTCCTCTTCTCCGTCTTGCCTTTCCTCTTCTCCGTCTTGCCTTTCCTCTTCTCCGTCTTGCCTTTCCTCTTCTCCGTCTTGCCTTTCCTCTTCTCCGTCTTGCCTTTCCTCTTCTCCGTCTTGCCTTTCCTCTTCTCCGTCTTGCCTTTCCTCCTCATTACTAGTGTTTCGGGACGCGTCAACTTAGCGACGATCTTCTCCCGCTGGATGGTGAGATCCGGCGCCGCCCTACCTTCGGCTAGCGAGGTTTCCCAACCTGGTATCTTCCACCAGCAGGGCACCGCTCCAGCCGGGAAAAGCGACTGGTCTCCCGGCATGTGTGATAGTGGGGTGCATGTAAGTGTGTGTGTGTGTGTGTAGGGGAATAGGACAAGGAAGGGGAAGAACAGGCCGAGTGCGTTCCGTTTGTTGGAGTACTGCTCCGGCATTTGTCTGGTTGATGGAAGAAAGTACGGAAAACTACCAATCAGAGCAACCGGCCACTAGAATTCTCCTCCAGACTGCGACTGATTTCGACCTAGCTGACAAGGCAGTGCCGACAATCTTGTCTCCGACGTGACTCGAATGTAGGACCTCCCAGTCAGAGCGACTGCAGTGACATCAGTGGATGCCCTGAGCCACCTCTCCCGATCCCTTACTCCTCCTTCCTCCTCCTGTTGCTTTTGTTCCTGTTCTCCTCGCGCGTATCCACCCTGTCTAATCGCGTAAGTCGTGCGTCGCTGCCTAATTAGCGCCGGCGAATGCGTTGAGCGTGTTGGGGTGAGTGTGTGTGTCGTGCGGAGCGGCACTTGAGGCGGCGCGCGCCCTCGCCCTCGCCCTCGCCCTCGCCCTCGCCCTCGCCCTCGCCCTCGCCCTCGCCCTCGCCCTCGCCCTCGCCCGTCGGAGCGCCGCCCCCGGGGCGACGCCGCGGGCGAGGGGGCGCTGCGGTCGATTGCCGCCCGCGCGGCGACTCCGCTGCGGAGCCACCGCGCCTTGTTTACTCTTTGCGCGCTGTCATTCCAGTTTAATAACACTGTCAATGAACCACGTATACAACCCCTAACATTGCTCCTTAGAAATGTATGTTCAGCAGTTGTGGTTCAATGTTACGAATTTGCTGTTCTGCGTATAAAAATGATACATAAAAAAACAGGCTATTTTTTGCCTTTGAACAGTTGCGTTGGAAACATTCCGTGGCCAGAGATGTTCAAGAAACTAGTTAAAGGGAAGTAAATGGATGGGGAAAAGGGAGAAACGGTTCACGTCACAGAATATCTAAAAAATTGAGGGCATGGAGTCTACACGCAGACAAATTGTCAGATTTCGACATTAGATGATTTCGTGAAGAGAGATTTCGGCTCAATCATGTGGAAAAACCCCTGCAAGTCGACGAATTGGTCGGCGCCGGATATTACTTCCCATCGGGGAAGGATCTCCGCCAATTACCGGGATATAACTATCACTACACTTACGGGATTGATAACCGTAGTAATTTGTTTTGCTCTGTCCAGAAACCTCAATCTTTCGCAGTGAAGGAAGTGCAGACTTCGACGTCTAAATGCCAGACCGGCTACGGTGCCTCAGGACAACACGTGATGTCACTACAGTGCCTCTGGTGGATAAACCCTTGGGTTTGTGTCCTGACGGAGTCATTTCGGATTTTCGTCTCTGGCTTGTCAGCTAGGTCGGATTCAGCTGCTTTCTGGGGGAGAATTCTAGCGGCCGGCTGCTCCAATCGGTAGTTGTCCGTGGTTTATCCGATCAACACCAGGAGAATGCCGGGGCAGTACCCTAACAAACGAGCCACGAACCACGGAATACCTTTCCTACCTCTTTCTTATCCTATCCTCACCCCTTGCACACACTTACACTAACATTTACTACACTACCGCACATTCGGGAGCTTAGAGCTAGTCCTGGGTGGGGTAGTGTCCTGCTGGTGGGAGATACCTGGTTGGGGAAAACCCCGTTAGCCGATGTGTAGGACGACTTCGGATCTCACCATCCACCTGAGTAAGATCACAGCGACCTCTCGAGATACGTTTTAAAACATTTACTACACTTACGGGAATGATGGCCATAGCAGTTGAAGCGCCCGAAAACTCAAAATAATCAATCTAAATGTCAGGAACATGGAGTAACTCTGTGCCTTTGGCAGGCGCGTGGTCGCCTGTCGTTTGGTCAAGCGCGTACCTTTTGTTGCTGACCCTTCACCTTTACGTTTATGCGTGCGCGCGGTTATCGCGATGTGGACGAAATCGATTCATTTTGCATAAAGAGTGTGCACTAGAGGTGCGCACGTTGCAAGGTCTCGAAAATCACTTTTAATCGATGCTTCAAAGCGGTTTTGTAGCAAGCCGGCCACTCGCTAGTCAGTCGCTCTCCTTGTACAGTAGAGTTCCGAGTTCTCCGGCTCTGTGACGTCATGCGATTACGCTGTGGCAATCAGTGAGCGACGGAGAGGGGGTAGAGTGGGGATACGGGAAGATGGTGAAGGCAGAGAGTGGGGAGGAGATGGAGAGTACTATTCAATTAAAAACATTGGTCTTACCTAATCACTGTCCATCGATGAGCTATCGCTGTTTTCACTTTCTTCACACTCGTTATCCGAGTCCATATTTATAACAATACTGTCTGTCAGCACTTCCTTCATTTCGTATATTATTTTCTTTCCGAATTGTTTTAATACTAGTTACACCAACACCAGTATATACCGCTGCTCTTTCTGTGGCCTTTGTCAAAGGAACTAGCAGATGATTTTGTTTCTTTTCTTTATCGCATGCCTCAATTACACTTGCTATGATCTCCCGACCTTCACTGTGAATTGTCGAATTCGATTTCCGTTTCGCCATTTCACGTGTAACATTCGCGCACTCTGAATCACAACTGAGCTGATGTTTGCGAAACCAATGCAGTCACCGAGTGCCCGCTCGCTCTTTCCTACAGCCCACGTATGATTCACGGATGTCAGTCAACCAAATCCTACAGCCCATCGCCTTATCGCGCTCCCTCCTCCCCGCGGAGAAACGTAGACCCCTCTCACAGGGCCGGAGAACTCGGAACCGAACAGTAGTGTCTTCAAAGTGTTGGGCTTTAGAAGAATGCAAAGACACGCAAGGTGTCCAGGGTGACATGCGGTGTCCGAGGCAGAAGACAAATTACCACCTTGCACTAAGACTGTGTTAATAATGGTCGCATGAATGTTTATACGTGGAACGCATAGCGCGTGAACGTATTTTATATTTTGGAACTAATTGAAGGAGATGTCAAAATGACACTTGCTAAGGAAGACTTCCCTGAACGGTTGAAGTTTGAGATAACTTGCATGCAAGGACTATACAAGGGATGTGTTCAGGACCATGCATTTACTAGACTGCGTAATATGTACTGATCTGTCTTCAAGGTTCCAACGCATCTGGCAAGCGAGATAGGACAACCAGCTCTCCTACGAATTCTCTTTCGTGATGTCCACAGGGGTTGCAGTAACCTCTTCGCTGTCTCGCGAATTGTGTATCAACTAGCAATCTTCGCCTAAATGACCCTCAATTGGTGTGAGGCAATTATTTGGTGGTGAGGCAAGGCGGGTAGTTGGTGTAAAGCAATTTACGTATATGAGCACAGTTGAGTGCGCGACATGGGCGTGAACCTGAAACGTACCCCCGACTTGATATTTTTAAATGAATTAAATTAGTGATATTTGAATTAAGCATTTAATGATATTTGTTGATTTATTTATGACGTAAGGAAAATTCTTACAAACTGCAAATATTTCGCCTAGAAGCGGCTGCGTTTAGCTCAGAGGCAGCATTGCCGCGGTCTCTGCAGCACTTCTGAACAGGGGGTGCTACAGCTGAGTCCCGACGGTGGCAGGATGTTCTCACTACGTAAATAGCAGGGTCGAATTCAGTTGCCGGAGAAAAACTATCGACCGAGTGCTCTGATTGGCAGACTTTGGTGGTATCCCCGATCTTTACCAGGTGAATGCCGGGGCAGTGCCCTATCAAACGGGCCACGGACCGGGCACGATATTTCCTGCCTCTTTCATGACCAATTCCTCTCCCCTTACGCAAACACTTACGTGCACACATGTCGGGAGATGAGTTAGGAGCTTGAGATTTGTCGCGTCTGGAGTAGTGCGTCACTGGTGGGGGGTTCCTGGAGGGGGACGCCGGAAGTCGACGTGTAGGTGGGCGTCGGATCATACAATTCAGGGGGACACTACCGCCTCTTGCTGGCATTAGAATACACTCACTACACTAACGAACTAATGCTCTGTTGTCGTGCCCCGATGTGACGTCAGTTGACGTGCCCGACATTCTAAATCAATCAAACATTCAATCAATCAGTCGCGGTGTCTGATGAAGTTTCCACGAATTCAATCGCTGTGCAACTAACTTCGTGCAACCGTCGTGTAAGTGTAGGATCGCCCGCGGAGGGGGGGGTGGCAGGGAAAATACCCCCTGACATTGGGGCCAGAACTCCTTTCTTTTATTCGGCAAAGGACCAAACTGCCAATGCGGTGTCAAATATTCAGCACCGACTCGACAGTTCCCCTCAATAAATTAATCGTAAGCTTAAAAAATGTGTTGTATTTCGGATTTTTTTTTTCAAAATTTTAGAACTCTCCACGAAACCGTATTGACGCAACTTGAGCGAGAAACTGAATTTGCGAAAATGACAAATAACCAACCTGTTCGCCACACATTCTTTTGAAGCAAGGGTATTTTCTAAATATTATAAGTTTAAATAAAAAATACAACGCACGTGGGGAGGGGGGGCATAATCTTCAGTCCTCCCCACCTGAAGACCTCAAGACCCGTTGACTTATATTAGCTAAATATAGTTTTTATTGGTTTTATATTGCCACAAAATTTATTCAGGCTAGAATACGTCATAAATAAATGAATACATGCAAGTAAATTTTAAATTCAGCATAAGCAAAAAATTGTTACATAATAATATAAAGTTGGCTGAGTAACTACACCTGTAGCCTTCCTCTAGAAAAAAAGTTTTGTTGCGCTACTGATTTCTGATAATAGTAGTTTATGCAATTAGTTTGTAATGTTAAACCTTATTGCATGAGTACATGTTTTGAAAACGAGATACATTAGGAGCGAGCAAATTTGTATGAATGCAATAAAGCATCGGTATAAACTAGTTGCATACGCTGTATTTTGTTTAATAGCATTTTAAATTTATAAGAAAATCAGACGGAGACGATTTTTTTAAATATTACTAATATCGCGCTTTTTTAAATTTATTTTTATTTATTTATTTTAAACTTTTACTCATCTTTCAACTACTTTACTGAAAATAACGGGAAGGGATTCTGGAAAACGTGCGCAGTTAATCTTCTCCCCCATACGTCACATACAGTTTTTACTGTTTTTTGTCTAAATAAATCTAAATCTAAACTTCATTTTGGGAAACAACTTTGTTGTGACATTTCAGGTATTTGACATCTGTGCGAGAAACCTATGGTCGTCTGTTCGATTTACCTCTCCCTCCCCACAATTATCTCGTTGCGGTTGTCTGAATGTGTGATGACGCAATTATTCGTGCCGGAAAATCTAGTTACGCCTTATTTGTGCCGTAAACTGCCCGATTATGAACCATTTCTTGCAACAAGAGGTTTGTTTACAATGCTGGTATACACAACAATATAGTTAAACGAGGATGATATTTTGTGTTTAATTAGGGCAGCCCAGGCCTCTTGTTTCCACGTGGCGCCCCTGCGCCGCGTCTGGTTAGGCTCTTCACCTGAAGGGAGCGAAGCCCCACGTCCCACGAGGGGGGGGGGAGTTGCCGAAGGGGAAGGGCTTCTCGTGCCCTTCAGCCGGGTGAGCTAACGAGGGAGCGGTGATTTTCCTCTCGCCTTGTTAGCGTGCGGTGTTTTTGTCCTGCAACACCGGTAGTTATTGTAACTCTCTAGGCGGTTTATGTTCCTTTCAATCGGTTGTGTGGATAAACAGTTACTTTAGAATTGGGAAACTAGGTGTAAATTAGTATAACAGAGAGAAAAAATGATTTTTTTCTTTATTTTTTGGTCGCATCAATGACAAACGTTATTAGCGACTACAATGATGTATATGTATAGCAGGTGTTTACAGAGAATTATGATTTTTCCATCATTACATTAACATAAGTGTATTGTTGTTTATGTAAGTAAACGTATTTTCAAGTCTATAGCAATGAGTCATCTATGAATGTAGTCAACTGACTCCACTCAACTATGAATAAAGTCTATGGCCATAGCAGCGGAAGTTAAAATAGAGCGAACTTTGGCTTTAGATTTTAACATTACGTTTAAACCACTGAACTGATTCAAACTTTGCTAGTGGACTGCGTTCTCTCGAATACTATAAAACAGAATTGGTATCAAATATTGTTTTAATTTACACCAATTGATTTTTCTTAATTATAAATTTTACAATATTGTTTAAAGTGGCATGAAAATGGGATACTTGTGAGGACATGCCAATTTTCTCCCGTATTTTTATCCAGTTCTAATGTATTAAAATAGCGTAAACTTGTTTTCGTTGTCATTTATCGCGCGTTTTAATAAGCTATTAAATTATTTCACCTCTTATTTAAAAAAATCATTATTTGTTTTTTCTCATAGTTCAATGTGCAATAGTACAATCTGCGACTTCTGTTCCTTCACACTGTTTGATACAAAAATGTAGTTTTGTAGTGCGTTTTTCTTTGATATTCCCTGACGTTTCTGTGAATAATTCTACCCACTTAATTGTTTGGCCACTAAGGAAGCCAGTCACAGTGATGGATTTGGGGCATAACTTCAAGGGTAATTTCGTCACAGATATTATTACAAAATGTTTATATTCAATTATTATTTTGATATAATACGTTTAAAATAAAGAAAAATGCATCTCGAGCGTCATCGAGGAGTCTATAAGAACTCGTTGGTTAACTACTAAAATGAACTTTACAAACGCTATGCTTCATAGTGAATCTTCCGACCTTGTCCCCTTAGACTCACTTGGAGGAATGGTAGAATAATATGAATAATAAAAAAATATAGATAACTTTAACAAATAAAAGTAATATAAGAAGTAATATAAATAACAAAAATCTTCGAAAACTTCAAGTATATATGTGTGTAAACAGTACTGAAGTGTTTAGTGAAATATTAGCATCAGAAGTGGTTGATCTGACGCAAATTCTGCTGCTGTCCCTAAATATTGAAGCATCTTTTGTTAAGAAGGGATTGAATGGGATTTATTATTATTATTATTATTATTATTATTATTATTATTATATTTTGTTTATTCTCAAAGTTTTTGGTTTCACATGGATACCACACAGATACAATATCAAAGCATGGTAACACAGGCATATTTAAAATCTACAAAACAAATTAGGGCATTCTAACACATAAACATAAAATAACTGTTTTCAGATTGTAAACATAAAATAAGTTTTCAAATGCTAATAACAAATACAATTTCAAGAATGAGCTTTCAAAACCCAACATGTCCTCCCATGAATCTCCTGACTAGTGAGTAGGTACTGATTATAACCGACTTCTGGCGGCCGATAATAATGCTCTTCTCCAAGCAGAGTTCTTCCAGCGATCTGCAGAGAGTTTTTGGTATCACGCCAGTTGCTGATAGTACAATTGGGATAGTTTTCACTTCTGACACTCGCCATTGTTCTTTTACGGCAAATACTAGTTCTTTATTATTATTATTTATTATTATTATTATTAAATAATTAATAATGTACAATTAGAAGTGCCCGAAAGAACAGCAGTGTTGTAACCCGAATGTGTTGTCGTGTGTTGCAGGATGTGGTGGACGATCACGGGCAACTTCGGCAACATCCTGCCCATTGACTGGAGCAAGTCGTGCACGCGCAAGATGCAGCTCTCAAGTCTGCATCTCTCAGACCCCAAGGTGCGTGTCTTATTGTTGGGCTGCCCGCCCGCGCCTGCGTGATGCAACCCGCTGAACGCGAGCGCTCTGCGGGCCGAGCGATGAACAGGGGCTTATGACGGCGTATATCTATCACCGCGACAGCAATCTAAAGCTGCCAGCGCTCCAAATCCAATTTTGGGTAGGGTTTTATATTTTTTCTAATATTTTATGATATTGGTATTTGTTCGCCCATAAGAACAAATCTTAATTTTTTCGTTGCAAAGCCCTGATTTTTAGAATAAAAATGCGGGATTTTTGTTCCTAGAGCTTCAAATTAGCCTTGAATTTTTTATAGGGTTTCAGCATTTTTCTAAGGTTTTTGAGTTTTGTGTTTATTCACCCAAAAGAACCATATTAATTATTTCTCTTTGTTCAGTTCTGATTTGTGGAATAAAAATTCGGGAATACGTTTTTCTTAGAGCTTCAAATTAGCGTTAAATTTGGGGTAGGGTTTCGTATTTTTGAATTGATTTTGAAACGAATTTTGTAGGTGGGTGCTACTAGCTTTAAAACTAAAACTTACAGCGCCCACGATTTTGAGAAATCTAAAAGAGCCTAAAAGTCTGGAAAATAGCATTTAATTAGCCTAAAATTTTGGTTATAGTTTGGTTTTTAGGTGCTGCTAGCTTTAGATGGCTCACCGTGAAGGACAATCGGTGTTTGCACCAATTGAAAGGGTACAATCGAATGCGGATTCAGTCAAAATTTCACGTGTGCTTGAATTGTAAGAAAAGTGCCGTAGGCAGAGTTGACGGCGCAAGAGTTTGCGACAAGCTTGCGCTTGGCCAAGTGCACAGTTCGCCTTTAAGAGCCATTGACGGGTACAATGAAATCGTTAACATAGACGTGGGGGTTTAAACACATGCATGCACATAAACATACCATTCAGTGTTGGTCGATGTAAACACAGCGTCTCTCATCGACATCAATGCAATAAATACTCGGCGTAGGAATTTAACGCGGAATAGAGCAGATTTAAGTAAAATGAAAGCGATAATGCTTAGATAATGAAATCGTATGCCATAAACACAGCGAATGGTTCTGGTTGGCCTTTGATTAGGAATGATTATCATAAATAGCAATTTAATCTCCTGTAAACTGCATTAGTTTATAACGCAAACCCTAGAAGTTCTATGGGTCATGCTGCGGTACGTGATGGGTTGTTTTCAGAATTCCTTTCGCGGCCTTGAAATCTTTGATTTCGAACTCCCGCGGTTACGCGGTTTAAGTGTGCTTTTAGATTTCTCGATGTGAATGATACCTCGCTTAAAATGCTTTTGTGTTTTCTCTTCATTGTGAATGGCCCTTCTGGCTCTGTATTCAAATCTCGTAAAAAAACATGAATGTTTTTACCATTACTCGGAGCAGGAAGGTCTTCTCGCAGAAAGATGTATCTTCTCATCCCCAGCTAATCATATCAAAGAAGATAGGATACTTCTGAGAAAAGAGGTACTTGGAATTTCAATGATAGCACCGCACACTGCTATTACAATTTGAAACGACTTTCACTGACGTTACGTCTCAGTATATACGGTTGGCCCATTCAGAAGTCTGATCAACGGCTGTACTGCGAAAGGCTGAACCCACATGAATTGGCGCGCAAGCGCCTGTAGTGCTGATATTGAGGACCGTTGCCTAGTCGGCTCTATTCAAGCGCTGATTTTCACCATCGTTACTCAATGTGCGTCTGCCCTAGCGCTGGCTTTCTTTAGTTCCTCGGTGTATGTCTGCCCTAGCGCTGACTTTGACCTCGGTTCCTCGATCTAAATCTTCCGGAGCGCTGTTTTTGACCCCCATTCCACGGCGTGGTTTATAAGAACCCTAATTTGACCACCTTTTGTTCCTGCATTCGTCAGAACTGATTTTGACCAGCATTTCGCAGCGTGAGCTAGCAAGAGCACTAATTACGCCGACCATAGGTATGTCTGTTGGAGCGCAGATTTTGAGCCCCATACCTCAATGTAGTTTTCCGGAGCGCTGATTTTTGACCACCTTTCCTCGCTGAGCGTTTGTCGAAGCGCTAATTTTTGACAACTTTTGACCCTCTGTGTGGGTTTAAGATCTGTCTCCGGCCATCTTTCCTCGCTGCGGGTTCTTAAGATCCCTAACTTCGACCGCCTTTCCTCACTGTGCGTTGGTCAAAGCGAAGATTTGGACAACCATTCCTCACTGTGCGTTTGTCGAAACGCTGATGTTGATAACCATTCCTCACTGTGCGTTTGTCGAAACGCTGATGTTGATAACCATTCCTCACTGTGCGTTGGTCAAACCGCTGATGTTGACCACCGATCCTCTGCGTGGGCTTGTACGTCCCCTGTCCCTGCCACCTCCCCGTGACGCCGCTCGCGCGTGCCTAGGACGCCGGGCTGAGCCCGGGCGACGAGGAGCTGCCGGAGCTGTCGTCGGAGGACGAGGCGGCCGCCGCCGACCTGGACATGCACGCGCTCATCCTGTCGGGGCTGGGCGGCGGCGGCGCGGGCGGCGGCGGCGGGGCGGGCGGCGGCGCGGGCGGCGTGGGCGGGCTGGGCGGCGAGGACGAGGAGCCGCTCAAGACGGCCGACGAGGTCATCCGCGAGATCGACGACCTGCTGCAGGAGTCGCCGCCGCCGCCGCCCGAGGAGCGGCCCGCGCCCGCGCTCGCCTCGCCGCTCTACGAGGACAGTGAGTGCGCGCGGCCACGCAGCTGGCGGGGGGAGAGATGCGCGAACGGAGAGAATGAAAGGATGGTGAAATGGTGGAAGGATGAAAAAAACGTAATGAATAAAATGTTCAGTAAAATGAATGAATAGAGAGTGACGGAGGGATGGGAAGTGACGGAGGGATGGGAAGGGACGGAGGGACGGGAAGTGACGGAGGGATGGGAAGTGACGGAGGGATGGGAAGTGACGGAGGGATGGGAAGTGACGGAGGGATGGGAAGTGACGGAGGGATGGGAAGTGACGGAGGGATGGGAAGTGACGGAGGGAGGGGAAGTGACGGAGGGAGGGGAAGTGACGGAGGGAGGGGAAGTGACGGAGGGAGGGGAAGTGACGGAGGGAGGGGAAGTGACGGAGGGAGGGGAAGTGACGGAGGGAGGGGAAGTGACGGAGGGAGGGGAAGTGACGGAGGGAGGGGAAGTGACGGAGGGAGGGGAAGTGACGGAGGGAGGGGAAGTGACGGAGGGAGGGGAAGTGACGGAGGGAGGGGAAGTGACGGAGGGAGGGGAAGTGACGGAGGGAGGGGAAGTGACGGAGGACGTTGGGATGGCCTGAGAAGGGAAGGGGCGGAGGTGTGACCGAGGTGCTTGCGTGTGTGCGCAGAGCTGCGCCAGCTGTCGGCGTCGCGCCTCAACGAGCTGTACCTGGAGCTGGAGCTGCTGATCCGCGACTTCTCGGAGACGCTGATCGCGGAGCTGGCGCTGCGCGACGAGCTGGAGTACGAGAAGGAGCTGAAGAACACCTTCATCTCGCTGCTGCTGGCCGTGCAGAACCGCCGCCGCCAGCACCACGTGGAGCGCAAGCGGCGCGGCCAGCGCCACGCGCCCAACGGCCTCGACCCCAAGGTACTGCTCGCGCCCACCGCCAGGGGCGCTGCACGGCGACGCCGCGAAACACCGCATTTCCGCCATCTTTTCCGGTGTTGTACTTCAGAAGGACCCACTCATTTAAATTCACATTCCCCAATGCTTAACTAGAATTGTTTCTCGTATTAACGGGGAGGGTGACAAGATCCTCTTCGATGAAAAGAGAGGACAAGTGCTCAAAAAAATGTTATTTGGTGCAAAAAAGAGGACAGTCCATTATGTTTTAAAAAACAATGTAATATAACACACGTAGTGTGTACATATTACATTATATTTTTATGGATGTATTCTGTCAGATGTTAAGTACTGATTCAAGCAAGAACTGATGAAACTTTATTTGAAACAGATCTTTATTGGAATTTAAGACTTAGGTTCCAGGTACACAGGCCTTGCATTGAGCTTCAGAATCCAGAATCTAATTACGAAATTCGGTGTACTAGATTGATGTAAAATGAAATGCTGAACAAAGAAACATACTCTCTTGGAGGCTTTGATAACTCGCTCTAACTTATGGAACATATTGTGATAGTTGTGATGAAGCGGGGGGGGGGGGGGATGACGCATGCCGAGCAGGTAGTGTTATGTTCAACTTCTGGGACGCAGCCGAAAAGAAAACGCATGGACGCAATCGTAATATATACAATATACAGGCAATATAAAAATTAAATGAAGCTCATATAATTGTAATGCTAAGTTCATCTTGATCCACTGTCATTGTCAACTAAAATCCATGGTAATCTGTTGACAAGGATATACGTAATGTTAATGGTGTAACTTCCAATGTAAGGGTAATTAATTCCTCTTTGCTCATTCAGGAACCAAGTTATTCACGAGTGCAAAATGAAATACTGTAAATCGTATTCAGAATTTAAAAAAGGAATATTTTTGTCATTACTCATATTTTGCAATCAAAGTAATCCAAATATTACCTTAAATATTGTTCATTGTTGCTATTATTGCCTACTTATCTATCAAATGTGAAAGGGAAAAAACTATTATTTAAGTGTTATTTAGGATAGTTCATCATATTTGCGTACACAGCCAAAAATTCTCATTTTCCCCTCGTGCAACAGGGGCTCTAAAAGTACTCAAAATGGCCTCTCTTGCGTGAAGGCAAGACGACTTTAGTGTCGCGCACAACTTCGCCGGGTTGCCCTTTTATTTCTGCCACCACGCTTTCAATGCGCTGAAGGTCATCACGACCCTTCACTTCGGCAGCATAAACACGGTCGTTTATTAACCCACCGTTCCAAAAGTGTTGGGAGTATCAGAATTATAAAATTAAGACACTGAATGAATCTTTTGCCGAGAAAATGCCTAGAGAACTGAAAACGAGTACAGTATAAAGGCCCATTCACAATGCAAATGTTAACATAAATATAACGCATAGACGTAAACATTAACGTAAGTGATAAGTGACTGAAGTATTCACAATGTCAACATAAACGTAAGCAAAATAGAGAGTTTCTATTGGCTGTGAAAAATTTTAGTTTACTATTGGTTGTATAAGAGAATCGATTTCGAGGTATCGACTGTGTCCATGGCCCATATGGCATTACTTCGTCTATCGACTTCGCTCCTATTTCGATTCTCAATTTTGAGTTAACGTCCTGTGATTGGTTCATTTCTTATGTCTTACTTAAGCATAAACACAGAAGCCCGGCGCTTGCAAGCGTTTTAAGTTAACGTCTTACGTCTTGTGCTTATGCGAACGCATTGTGAATGGGTCCGCTTATGGACGTAGTCCTAACTTAACGCCATACTTATGTTTATGTTTACATTGTGAATGGGCCTTAAGTGTCTACGGCGTGAATGCTGCACCCTCTGGAAACGGAAAAGTAATCTCTCTGTGTGAATTTGCCACGCGAGGGTCTGTGATGCGTTGATCTCACGCGATATTTGCCTTGTGCTCGGTGAAGCCGTTACACGAGCACAAGCGCATAGTCCAAAGTTTAACGTAAATAATTAATTTACAAAACTAAACGACGAAGAGGATTTAATTTTAGAAAATTCAGTCTGTAAATTACGTAGGGGATAAGGTCACAGTGTTATAATTAATGATGAATTTGTGTTAAGACCCATTCACAATTTAAACATAAACATAAGTATGGCGTTAAGTTAGGACTACGTCCATAAGCTGACTCATTCACAATGCGTTCGCATAAGCATAACACGTGCGACGTTAACTTAAAAGATTGCAAGCTGCAAGCTTCTGTGCTTATGCTTACGTAAGACAAGAAATGAACCAATCACAGAACGGTATCTCTAAATCGAAATTGGAGTGAAGTCGATAGAAGAACTAACGCCATATGGGATATAGACAGTCGATATCTTGAAATCAATTCTCACAACCAAAAGAAACTTATTTTGCTTACGTTTATGTTAGGCATTGTGAATACTTTAGTCTATCGCTTATGTTAATGTTTATGTCTATGCCCTATGCTTATGTTTACGTTTGCCTTGTGAATGGGCCTTTACTAATGGGATAAGATCACGGTGTTACTGATGTATGAGGAATGTATTATTGTGTATACATTTTGCAATACTAAATCGATTTGCATCTTTGCGATACTGGAGAGTAGCGGTGACGCGTTAAAGCAGGGACAGCAATAAACAGAATGGCTCTGAATAAATGTAAGAGAATTTTAGACCTTATAAGGAGTTAGAGATGATCACTGTTTGCCTATGAACTTGCTATGTGGTTGGTAATTTTGTGTATTGAAATTACATGTAACCACTTACGTCTTAAACTTTAACTGCTTTGCTCCTTCGTCCTTTCACTTCCACTTTTCCACTGCTTGCTCAGAGCTGCCAACTTTGTCATTAGCACCATCAATCTCCTGACTACTCCAACCCCTAAAATTATTTAATCATACTTAAATTATAATTTGTTTATATCACTGATTTAATTTGAAGCCCTTTTTTCTCAACTTTCAAACAAACTTTTCCCTGATTGAATTTTTTGACCCTACCATCATTAAAATGCACATCAGGAATTTATTTGTAATATTAATTTAACATTTGAAGATGAAATAGATCTGAACTATTTAAGTTCATCATAACAAAATATACAAAGATATTATATATTAGCCCATAAAGAATATTGTTGATATAAACTTTTTATATTAATATAAAATACTAGCCCAAACTGAAATATTATACCTCAGTATTTTAATAAGCATGTTAATTGCTTGAACACTATATTGCAAGGGGTATATCTTTGTTTATGTCCCTTTTACATTATGTTATACCATATACTGCCACATTCCAACATTTTGAAAGAATTTTGTGTGTATGTTTAATTGTTTTCATTTACATTAATTTTCTCTGAACAAAATATTATTCTTTAGCCAATTAAGAGAGAACAGATAGCCTTCAAGCAAGAATCTGTTGGACAGAAAAATCATCTCAAGATGTATCACTTTAGCATGAACAACATTCTCTTGCCAGTAAAGCTATTAGAACCTCTGTTTACATGTTTTGTAATAAGAAAAGCAGTCATTATTGTATGTTGTTTTAAGAGTAATATAATGCCAAAATATGTGCATTGTGGTTCATAAATATTATAATTTTAAAAGCAACCTTTATTCTATGATCATATTATAACAGAGGTCATAAGTTTTATTTCTCATAAGTTAATACATTTTGGTTGAAAATGTGTGTTCTCAAATTGTATGATAATCAGGCACTACAACTACTTATTATTAAAATTTTAAAATTAGTTTGATTGATTGGTTATGAAAACAAACTGCCTTTTAGTGTCAAATGTTCCCATTCTCTTTGAGCAGGATAAAATGAAGCTTGTGGAAGAAGATAAACTTTGCTTTCAAAGCACTTCTGTACTACTCCTGCACTACCTTCTCTTTTGACTGACTGTTCCCATGTTATACTTTGAGCATTGAGATCATATTATATTTACGTAGTTATTAGTTGCAAAATTCCATTATTGTGGTTTATTATTTCATTTTCATACCATTTCTTTTCAATTGCATATCATTTCTTTTCAATGACAATTTAACTTTTGCAGTTTAGGATGCTGATTTCTTATTCTGTTAAAAAAAAGAAAGTGGATAGAATTTTCAATCCATGCTTATTCATGAACATATTATTGATGAAGTGATTCCAGAAAAATTTTGTAAATATCCAGTGAGATGATTGTATTACTTTTTTATGCTCTAAACTATGCTTCGTTGAGTGTTATCCTGAAAGAAGCAATCATGAATTAAAATATCTCTGATACCTTCTGGCTCTCTCTCTTTCATAAATTCAGCAATAGAATTTAATTTCTTAAGAATTTCAATGTAATAGTTTGATATTGCAGAAATATCTTAAGATGAGCTTTCATTGTTGGTTTCACATTGTTCTTGTTTGTTTTTATTTTTCTCTTCAAATTCTTGATTACTCACTCCCTTACTGAATCACCCATGAATTGTACTTACAATGGTTATCATATTTTCATCATATTGCAATGAATTGCCAATAACAAAATTGTGGAAATGAATACCCAGACAAATAACAATTTTTGGGAGGTGGGTGTCTTTTTGGAAAAATCAAATTTTTGTGTTGTTTATTGAACTACTATTACATTCAGGGTTATTAGTAATATTTGTAAATAATCAATTGCATTTTCAGTACTTATTTATTAATTGTTTGGAAATTCTTTCCTCTTTGTGAAGGATAAGGAGACAGGTCTTCCTGCTCTCATTTCCTCCCTCTTGCAGAATTCCCTGCTATCCTAATGCCATCGCGGAATAATCAATATTCCTTTATTTAAGTTACTTATTACTCATTACTTTGACTGTAAAAAAAATGTTCACAAATAGTATAAAATTTCATATTTTAATTACTAATTCTATTTTGCTCAAACAACTTTCTGGAGATATTCCTTTTCCCTTAAATTAGAGTCGTTCCACATACACAATTCAAAAGTGTCGAATTTTAAAAAATATTTATTAATTTGATAAATGGCACATTGAAAATATTAGCAAGGGTGAAATTTAAAATATTAAAATTAGCCCCCCAAAAATATAATTAAAATAAAGTCCATTTTATAATATTTCTTTTGCTACCATCATTCTTACAGACAGATTCTTTAGTAATTACATTATGATCTATTAAAATTTAAAACCGTTCGATTACTACATTTAAAGTATTTTTTATAGTTTTGTAAAGAACCTAGAACCTGAAGCAGACTACAAAAGATACTCCGTCCAACAAGGTGACGGGATGGTGACAATTATGTATAGCATATACAAGGAGCGATAATCACACTCATGAAAACTGTTCAAAGGATTGGTTGTCTCGGCAGCTTAGTGGTTAGAGCAACTGGGCGCAAACCAGAAGGCCTGGGTTCAAGTCCTGGTTGGGGGCAACCAAGTCTTTGAACAAAAAATTTAATTACTACAAAAGATAGTCAAAGCATAGTAAAAGTAATGGTTTAAGTTTTAAGAGGCACATAACTGCTAATAATCTTGTAGATAATATAAGATTTAAAATAAGAGATAAAAATATTATAAGGAGAATTAAACAGGCAATAGTATATTAGAAACTATTTAATTGATTGTGCACATCCAGCTCACTCAATCACTTAACAACTTCGATTGTAATATCTTCATCCATTGCAAGCTCTTAGGGCTGAATAAATATGTATGAGAGTTTGGAGGACATAACAACAATTTCAGTATCTTGAACCATGCATGCCCCATCTGAGGTCTGTCACCACACTTAAATCTTGCAATGCAAAACCTATTACAGGGAACACTTCAGTAAAAATTGGTTAATTTTACTAACAATATGATTGTTAAATTGTATACTTACAGATAATAAAAATGTACAGGAAGCCAATTGAGTTTGTTTGGAATGATTTGGATAGATATTAGTGCATCAATGTATCCTCTTCACAATGATCTTTACAGGTCCTATACTGGAGATCGACCTGTCCATTGCAAAAATTACCACCATCTGGCAGGGGTACCATTCTTTCATGTTCTTAAATTAAATAATATATTATAAATTGTTCATAGGTCTCCTGCATCAGAATGTTGTATAGTATAAAATGTATGTAGGCCTCGCGCACTTTAAAAATATTCACCAGGGTTGAAAATATAACTTTGCACATACTTGTTACACAGAGTTCTAGTCATTAAGTTGGCAGACTAGAGAAATTTTGATGTACATCAAAGAACTTAAGTTAAGTTTTATTATAACTTCAAAGGAGATGAGAGTTCAGAGAAGATTGTTGTGAAATATTAATATACCAAGCCTGAGTATTCAAAGACAATAATGTGTATTTTTAACAATACTTTTATTGTGGATCTTCAGAGAGAGGACGGAGAGGGAGAGAATGGAAATAATTGAATAGCAAATTGTAATATAAAAATGGTGTTGTGGTGTAAAATTCTTTTACAAGTAACAATGTCCTTATCAGATTCCTAGTACTCTGATAAAATTGCTACTGGTACAAAAATACTGAAAAGTGTTCAATAATATCCTATATTTTCCTAATAAATAGCAAATAATAGCTTTGGCACTTAACCATCCGCCTTAGAAACTTTCTTTGTCAACAATCAAATGATTGTAACAAAAAAAATTTTGTGTTCCAGTACCTCACTACAGTTATCCCATACCATTTGGGCTCAGGACCCCCAGATAACCAGGCTCTTCAGGTGCTCATCAAGAGTAAGTCCCAGTTTTGCTTTTTCCTTTTCTCGTGCTAGTTTGCATGATTGATTGATTATTTAAAGAGATAGTAGATTTTAGCAATTGCTAAAAATGTAAAATTTTACCAAACACTGAAAATATTAGTAATTGTAAGTTTGATGGTTGGTGCGATGTGTTTCTAAAGGTTTTGAATCTGCAATAAAATGCAAAATGCTGCTAAATTACGTTTTATGTTTTCTTTTCTGTTCACTCTCTAACAAGACACACAACATTGATAACAACAAATCGATGTTTGAAACAATTTAATTTGACAGTGGCCGTTTATACAAATGGTGAAATATTAAATTAATTACTCTTAATTCCTGATTTTAATGGGAAAATCTTAAAAGCATCAAAACATTTTTTTTATTCTCAATAGTCTGCTCTTAATAATAATTTTCTCAACAAATGCTACAAAATCCTAAATGGCAATGGTGTGTCACAGCCATGGAAGTGGTGAACTATAGGGCTACATGAAAATTGAGTTTTACCTTTCAGCCTTTGTCTATTTTCTTCTACTTCAGAGATCACAACAGAAAGCTAGTGCATTAAGGTGTTTCGATTTGAGATATAAATTTTAATCCCATGACCTTTGCTCATCTTCACGAATTATCTAGATGGTAATAAAGAATTCTACAAAAGATAAAGAAATAGAATAAATTATTTATAATATAACAGAGAATAGAAGTGAAGTTCATGTTATTAAACAAAAAATCAGGTTAAAATAATTTCTTAAAAAGAAAATTCTACTACAAACGATGTGATCTTCAGAATTTCTGATCTTCATATCTTACATTAACACAAAATCTATTAAAAATCTCTCTGGATTTTTTTCTTAATGCTGGAGTAAAATCTAGAAAGTAGATTTACTTTGTTGTGTTACTAACAATGCATTACCAAACAGTCAAAATTTAAAAAGCAATTTTCTAAAATTGTTTAATGATTAAAATCTTGCCCTATCAATGTGTATTCTTTCCTTTTTTTTCTTAATAGATTTTAATGTCAGTGTGTTCTTATGAGGTACTTGTTATTTTTAACTTACACAACAGTATATAACAATTAATCTTTCAGGTTCAGTTCTTCTTTCCTTCCTCATGTTAATACTTTTAATCTGCCTCTAAATGACTTGCTCAATTTCTTTCAGTAGTATTTTTTCACGAAAAAAGGAAGTTGAGTAAAAAGTCTTTAAAAGCAGAAGAAGCATATTAGTTGAAGGAACTCTTTGCTAATAAAATAATTGGTTAAAGTAATTTACATTTTTTATCTGAACTTGATCCTCTTAATGAACTGGTCTGTTTATGACCATGCCATGAAAAAAAAATGTCTTCGATATAAATGTACAGTTCGTTGTTGAGCATTTTAATACAATTATTGGAAAACTCAGGAACAAACTTGTTTTACTGTTACAGTCCTGAAGGCAATTAATGAGGATAGTCCAACCGTTCCAACTTTACTCACAGACTACATCTTGAAAGGTAGGTAATACTTTTAGACCTTTTTGGTCAGTGGCATTCACTAATTGTATGTAGACTGTTATTCATCCTCATGAATTGCTCTCATACTGAATTCATTTTAGTAAATATTCAGTCACAAAACTTTGCGATTTATTGTTTTCTTATTTCAATTTTTTTGATATTTTTATCAAGATTTAAATTATTAAATGCAATTGTAGAATGTTTTGAACAGAACTTGTTAAAAAAATAACGTTAAAACTTTGAATTCAATGATTATAAGAGTGATTAATTGATAAATGCAGAAAGTAAATCTTGAAACTGAAATTTTGTACAATTTTTCATTATTTATAAGTGAGAGAAAAACAATTTTAACACTATCAAATACTGATATTAACGTGAATGTAGTGAATATCTATCATGTATCTTTACATTCAGAAAGAAAAATTTCTTATAAAATTAATTCTAATGACTTATTATAAATATTACAATGAAAAAGTGTAATGTCAAGGGTTTTTTAATGTGTGTTCATATTCAGCATATTTAATGTTTGTATTTCAATTAACACTGAAAACGTGTATCCTGGTGAAAAAACAACAACTCTGAATAGAGGGGTATTCAGTAGAATTAGAATGAAAAGATCGTGAAAATTCTAAGAAAAATTATCATTTGAGCATTGTAAAATATTAACTGATCTAAAGAGTTAAATGCAATACAAGCAATGTACAGGGACTCTCATCTAGATTTTATTTATTAAGATTTACAGTTATTTAATAAAAATTATGGATTTTTTTTGAGACTAATTAAAAACATTGAGAATCCATTGGTTTTATTTGTTTCTAAACTGAAATTTTAAATGTAATGGGAAAATATGTTTGCTTTGAATATGTTTCATTGCAATTCAACATTGCAAACATGTTCAATATTGACATTGAATATGTTTCATTGTTGGCATTGCTAGCCGAATTGCTTGACTACACTAACAATAAAGTCACTTAGGTTAAACAACTTGAGACATTCCAGGTTCCTGGATGTGTGACAGTACCGGAACCCTGGGATATATGATGTACTCGTAAGAGCACTGAGCCCTTGGCCAAAGAGATAAAAGGCAATGATTGACTGGACCGACTGACTAGGTTTCTCCACTATATGTTTGATGCCGGTATGCGTCAATAATAGAACATTGTCATGAATTAATAGAAGAGAATTTAAAAAGAAGAAATATTTTATATAAATGCATACCATGATTTAATTTCTCTATGCCAATGTTTATATATTGTACATTACTAATAAAATTGTATTCATGCTATGATACTAGAATACATTCAGGTCCTTATCACAGAAAGTTGCACAGCCAAATAACACAATCACTTTTAACTACCCTCTTAAAGTAGGAATTTCCCCCCTCTTTTCTTACTTTTATGTTAATTAAATATTATTTCTTCAGAGAATGCATTTCCTGTAGCATCCTCCCTCACTCTAATTACAAATAAAATCAAAAGTACATGCAGCTATTCACTGTTCCCAACTGCCAACTGTAGTACTCTCATTGGAAAGAAGTTCACAAATAATGAAAGACTCTAAGCAATACAATCTCAAACTTCCTCTTTGCATGTTATCTTCATCACAAGTACTGAATACACAGTGAAGTGAACATACTGAAGTGAAGTGAAATGGACATCAATTTATGTATTTCAATTCTCTAAGAAATTAATCTTTGATGATCTTGTAATATGGAAGTAATGCTAACATTCTTGTACAATCAATCCTGGACAAACTAAATTAAGTGAACCTTCCAACTTTTCTCCTCTTTTTAGGCTTTGAGAAAGCCAATGCCAGGGTAAACAGAAACAAATGTGGGAAATACTGGAAGATGAAGACATACCACAGACATAATAAAAGGAATCCAGAGTTAGTATACAGACTCTCAGATTAAAGTAAGAATGAATGATGGAAGTAATACAGAGACTTTTAGAACAACCAGAGGACTATAACAGGGGTGTGGGCTATCACCATGCATGATTATCATATATGCAGTTTATGATAAAAAGTGGAAACAAAAAGAGGAAAACCGGTATAAATAAAAAAAGAAGACAAAGGTACAAACAATTGTCTATGCAGATGACATGATCCTAACAATGGAATTAGAAGATGGCTTACAGAGGGCTGCAAATGAACTTCAGAACATAGCCCTAACGTATGACAAGAAAATCTTGAAAAATAACACTAAAGCAATGTCATTCCAAGGCAAAGAAATGAAAATGGTTAAAATTGTTATAGATGGAAAAATAATAAAACGAGTAGTAAAATTTATGTACCTAGGAAATATTGGACAAAATTCAGAAGATCAAGAAACAAAAATTCAAAAATATAGTAAGGTAAATGGAATAATCAAGAAAAACTTAGGAAGAGACATGACAGCAGAGGCAAAACTTAGAATACACAACATAACATCTAAACCACTGTTAATGTATGGATCAGAAATATGGACCCTAAAATAAAGACTGACAGAGATTAGAAGCTACACAAATGAGATTTTTTCGGCATCTGGTAGGAATTACAAATCAAGATCGATGAAGAAACTCTGAAATCAGGAAAAAAATTCAAAGCAAAAAATATAATAAATGACATTAACAACAACCAGAGAAGATGTCTTTTGTCATGTGCGAAGAATGCAGAAAGATTTCCTAAAGAAGTTTTAATGTATAAACCCGTAGGCTGGGGTGAAGAAATATAGGAAGTTCCAACAAAATATGGATTGTTCAGGAACATCTGGAGGAATAATCACCAGATCTACGCTCATTTAAACAGGAATAGGCACTGGACCTACTATCCTACTGTTAAAGTTGACAATGATGATATTAGCATTCTTAATATGTTCCAATTGTTAACTGTTATGTGAAGAAAACCTAGGGAAAGAAATACCTCCTTAAGATTTTGGCAAATACTCGATTCAAAGTGCTTCTTTTAAATATTTTTGCCTTATTGAGATTTTATGCTCGAACATACTCAGAATTGCAGTCTCTTGATAAAGAGATTTGTCTGATGAAACATAAACATGTTACCAAATTTTTTGTAATGATTCATGCAAAACAAAAGAAAACAAGGATATTATGATCTAAATTTTTTGTTCTATTGCACAATGTTGATTACATTCATTGTGATTAGGGTTCTGTGCACTTTTCAACTACAGTAATAAAAATGTTGCACACACAATGAATGATTTTAGCCGTCATGAAGTAGAAATTATAATAATTTAATGATGAGAATGAATATAATAATATTTATTATTGTTATTGAGGGAATTATTACTATTTAATCATGTTATCTATTAAGAACAATTTTTATTTAAAATCTTTGAAAAAGCATAATGTTATTTTATCATACTTTTGTTTTAAATAATACTTTTTACTTGCAACTTGAAACAAATGTTTAAAGCTCAGAACCTTTGACTACCTAGCTGTTGTACAGTAGACTCAGAAAATTCCCCTTATTTATGATGAAAGATGAATTTTCCAGAAGAATAAATGATTTTTCAATATTTGTATGCCTAGGAGTGGCTTGAATATATATTTTTTAACACTAAAAATGAAGTACGGTTTCTTGTACTTGTTTTCATGTGCAAATCAGCTAATCTTTTTTCCTTCTAACTAATAGTTTGGGAAAACGTATGAAACTTGCGTGAAACATGAAACATTGCAAAGAGAGTACAAAACATCTTTCATACATTTCTATGTTAAAATAACAGTATTCACAAATTGTCCAAGGTGATTTGTGCACTTGTCATGTAACTTACTTTGTATTACATTTTTTTAAATAAGGGAAAAGGTAAACTAGAATTTTTGGGGGTCAACTGGAAAGGAAAACTTCTTTAAGTTAAAGGTTGAGTGGGATTTTGTGATTGCAGAAAAAAAAATCAGAATAATGAAAACAATGACCAAAAAATGAATTGGAAATTATTTTAGAAATAATAATGCTTTAATTTACAGTACCATTCTTATTTTATCTATATTTTCCTTTTCTCTTCTTTTTTCTTTATCTTTTTCTTTCTATGCAATTGCCTCTTGACCTATGTGAATATATCATTTATTGAGAACCAGTCATCTTGAGAATGATGTCTTTGTAATAACTTTGCTGCCATCGTTAAAAATTTTTATTAAAATTAATGAAAGAAAATGGCAAATATGAAATCTGCTTAAATTATTAATATAAAGCCAACACTACATAATCTATGTTCTAAAACAGTGATAATACAATTAAAAATAAATTCCTTATTGACTTTTATGGTTACTTAATGCTGTATTAAAAATATTGTCATACTACACGCTTCTGTTTAACTTAGTTTAGAAAAGGAATTTAAAAAAATTAAAGTACATGTGCAATATTATAATATTTATATAGTTCTAGATAGCCTTCTATGATAAAGAACATCTTAGAGTCAAAATAGTAAAAGAAAATTCAATAATTGAACAAGTTACGACTTTTAAATACCTCTGAAATTCAATATGATTGAACCATAAGGATATAGAAGGAAAAAATACAAAAAAAATAGAAACAATTGAATAATAGACATTTTGGACATATGAGAGCAGAAACAATGATGAGAATCCATAATATTACATCAAAACCAAAGTATGGTTCAGAAATGTGGATAATGGTTATAAAGGAAACCATTACAGGGAAGCATAGAAGTAGCTCAGATGAAGTTTCTAAGGGCAGAGTTAGGAGTAACAAAAGGGACAAAATTTGAAATGAAACGATTAGGAAAGAACTGAAATGAGGAAACTTAGCAGAAGAAATAAAAATTTACCAAAGGAAATGGAGAAAACACATGAAAAGAATAGACAAATGACTTCTACCACGGATGGCATTAAATTGGCACTGAATGGCAAAAAGGATAGTGGCGGACCAACAAGATGATGGCATCAGCAGGAACACTTCACTACGTGAAAGAATACTACTTTATTACCCACTTACAGTAATAGGGACAGGAACACAGCTCCTAAACCAAGGGAGAAATTACGATGATGAAGATTATGATGATTGATGATAATTGATGATGGCAATGACGATGATAACGACGGCGATGATGATATAGTTCTAGAAGTTAACTCTCAATGTTAACTCTCAAAAAGTTAATTGTGTGCACAAAATTGATAAATTGCCTTTTGTAATTTTTACCTATATTTTCCTTTGATGGTGGTTGCTTTCCGGATGAAGATTTTTCTTCATTCTTAAAGATTTTTCTATCTTATCTCAGCTTACTAGTTTTAAGATTAAGTGCTCCTCATTATGTTCATTTTTGCTGCGTTTACACAATTTGTCTAATGATCCTGAATTTATAAGAGTATGCTCTTAATCTAGGGTCAAATAAACATGTTCTTAAGCATGCCTTAGTGTTAATTTACTTTGTTTTACCAGAGATTCCCTACTGAGCTGCAGTCATGAGCCACTTTTCCACTTCAAATCACTTCCACTTCCACTTCATGTTTGCACTCCCACTTTTCTTGACTTATTTCTGGATTAATTTGTGATTACTAAGGGGCAGATTTTGCTGACCTAAAAATCACCAAAAATTATCAGTAAAATGCTCTTAAATTTTTTTTATAAAGCCCTGAAAACGAAGAATGGCGTCAAAAATTTCATCAAAAGCATTTCAGATGAACAATTCAATGTTCGATATGTTACTGATGTAATCAAGGCTTCTTCCTTTTGTTCAAATGAATTCAGCTTGCAAACTTTGGTTTGGACAGTTCTTTACCAGTAAATCTGCCTTTAGTTGTCATTAAAATTGGCAGAACCGACCATGGCGCTGATACACATCACAGGAACCTCGAATTACATATAACGGCTGCCTTAACAATTTCTTAATGAAGAAATCGAATAGGCTACTCAGGAATTTTGTGGAGAACTTATGTTACATCTTGTAATATTATTTGAAGTATCATGAAAAATATATATTATTAATTATGATATTGAAATTGATGAGATCAGCAAAAAAGCTGTAAAAATGATGAAAAAAAGGTACAAAATAACTTATTAGTTGAAATCGATGAAAAATGAAAAAAAGTCTTATAAAAATGGGTCATTTCCTTTTGTCATAACGTAAAATGAATGTCTATGCTAAAAGGCATTGTTCTAAAGTGGAAAGAAATAAAGAAATGACAATTTATTAAAATCCATCCCTTAATGATGACATTGTTTGACATAGGTGCTTGTGTGTGTGTGTTGCAGTGCTGTGCCCCACATAGGTGTTCAGCAGTCGTCACAGTGCTCACTCTGCCACGAGTGAGTGGCGCTGGAAGCAGCATCCGCTGCCCGTGGGTCCGCCCTTTTTGTCATGACACTTGTCACTTCAGCTGCCATTCGATTGTAGCTCACCCATCTGAACTGCTACTGCTACTGCTGCTGCCGCCAATGTCTCGAGACTATCTGCTGGCAGTTGTTTGTGGAAAGACCTCTTCTGCTAGTCTATGGGAAAAGATCGTTTTCTTTTCTTGAATTTCAATTAAGTGGCTAGAAATGACAGAATGCAGAATGTAATCATTCTTGAATCTTGATTTGGCAATTCAATATATTAAAATAATTTGCATGGCTATTATTAACAGGTGAAATTTAGGCATATACTAAAAATTTTAATTTATTGCTCTCATCTAAAAGTAAAAACCATTAATGTTTTTCTTGAATTATTTGCATTTCAATAATACAATATCTGAAGATTTAATCTATATCATATCCCAATTTTTCTTAGTAGTCTGTATTTTAATATATTGTAAAGAGAAAGTTGACAAAACAAATTGTGCATGTTGCACTAAGTTTTGAGTTCTGTTTTGAAGATCTACAATAACATTTGAATGCAGAATTTAATTTGAAATGTAAAAAGAATTGGACTGATGTTCTAACTGGCCTCAAAAATGTTTTTCTTTTTTTTTTTTCATTGATGGTGAATAAATAACCTTCAAATTCTGTGTATGAGCAGGACCTGTCTGTATCTGAGAGCTTCAAGTAGTTGCATGCCTACCGAAAATGTTTTATGAAGACCTTAAATACAGTCACTGAAAGAGGCCTTGAAATTCATTAAATTAAATTTCAATTGGGAGCTAGGTTGTCTTTGAATTCACCTTGAAATATCTAAATAATGTCACATTTGTGAAACAGGTTTAACTAACAGAAAACCAATGCAGCAGTAGTAGCAACTGGAGGAATTTACAGAGGACCCTTGTATAACTGAATACTTTGTGTAGCATTATGTTGTGTAGCTATTGCTTGTTGGGTCCTGTCACTAGTCATTTGCCACTCTTGCCCCCCAGACTACCACTGATTATGCGTCCACCCATGTAAGGTCTGATTCACTCATAGTGCTTTCTATTGTTACAATGCCTATGAAGTTCCCCCTTGTACATCAGTTAGGGTGTTTGCATGCAAAATGGACATTTTTCATTTGAGAATATAGATGTTATGTAAAAGTGAGGAGATAAAAAGTGCTGACCATTTTCCTGCCTATTTCATAAAAATCCTCACCATGTGTACTCAAACTGATTATAATCTTTAGTGTATGTGTTACCTGTGAGAAGTTTCCTTATTGTGTTCTACCTGTTCTGTAAGGACTTTCATAAAGATGTTTCATTTTATCTCTAATAGATGGGCAGTGACTTTGAACATGAAATGGTTAACTTGCAATTCAGTCATGTAACCATCTCTCTGTGGAAGAAACTCCTTGAAATATGAACTTATATGGGAGTCAACATTTTACATGTATGTTGTTATCCTCACTGCAATTTCATTCTGCAGCTACTTCTATTTCAGAAGTGAAAATTTACTGCACTTGCCCTGGTTTGATTTTTGTGTTGCAGTGAAGATTGGATTTCTTACATATAAATATGCAGGGTTGTGTTATAGAACGAAAGTGTAAATTATTTAATTATTGTTAATTTAGAGAGAGAGAGAATGAGTTCTTTAATGTTCTGTTAATATGCGACATTGCTTATGTTTGTATTTATATAATAATGTTACCAGGAAAATATTTAGTGTTCTTAGTGAGTCATAGTGATACTGCTATAAATGTGAAACTTGAAGAAATCTTTCAGGTGTAAACTTCATATACTCTGTGAAGAATCCTGACAAGAACTTTGTGTATTGTGAATCACACCTCAATTACATTTTCTCAGTGAATTTGTTGGTATAATGAAATTTGGGGATAAAGTTTGCTCATTAAGATGTGGCTTTTGTGAACATTTGCCCACATGGTGACTGTTTAGTTTGTTGAAGTACCTTAGATATTGTTTACATTGTCTGCAGGACAACTTCTTGTTTTCATATGTAGTAAAATCTTAAAACAATGTAATGATTGTAAAACACACAGTCCCTTGTCATTTCAGAGTACCAGTGCTTGTGATATTGGGAATTTCACTGCAGAAACAATTGAATATTATTTAATGAAGTGCAGAACATAAAAACTGTATAAAAGAGTGAAAACAAAATTTGAAAAAAGACTGAAAAAACTATTTTTTTTTAAAAAATGACAACTAATTAATGGTTCTGCTGCAGCTTGTTTTATGAAACTGACAAAACAAGCTTTTGCAACTTAAGGAACTCTCCTTATATTCTAAATCACGTTCATCTTCATCACTTTCTTGTCATAAAAGATGATACAAATGATATGCAAGAAGTGCAAATTTTCACATGCCTGCATTGATCTGGGCAAATGATGTTATCTATGGGTGAATCACTCTTTATGGTATACAGCTTTTGCATTGCATGCTCTCTTTACTTACTATTATTTGATATGAATGAATTGTTGGTGTGATGTGTGTGCGCATGGGTTTGTGGATGGGTGTAAATTAATACTTTTCACTTATAATGTATGGGAGCTGAAACCGCTGAACTGAAAGTGAATTTGATGATGGAATTTAAATGTGCAATTCATAAGATATTTTATAATCTGACCTGAGAATAATTTTATTTATGTATCATCAGCTGGAAGGAGATATTTTAACTGAATGAAAGATGAAAATAATTTGTCATTCTTCAATTATATGAACAGGTTGGATATAAAGTGCTTATTTGTATTGTATTAGGGACAAACCACCCATGATGGCCCCCACCAAATCCAAATAAAGTTTCAACCGGTCAGCTACTAGATATGATGTGCTGCTGAGATGTCTTTCTTCTGTCATCTTTTCTTGTTGTCTTGTTAATCTCTTTGTGGCAAGAGCGAAACTCAAACTTTCCTCAATGTTGCAGGTGCACTGCACTGCACTGCACTGTGTTGTAATTTATTTGTTCCTAGAGATAGCTTTGCTGATGTGCACAGCTTCAGTTCTTTCTTTTTGACTGGGTTTTCAAATTTTCCAAGTTTTGACCCAGTGCAATTGTGTGATATATACATATATATTATATAATAAATATAAATATTAGAAATTAGTACTGTCTCGATCCCACATTAGTAAAAGTTGAAACTCAAGAGATTAATCCGATGTTTCTCTTGAGGCGTTAGCCAAAAGCCTGATTTGATCTGTTGTACAGATCTTTCCTAGGACAAAGCATTAATGCATGTAAGACACTGTACGTGAACCCAAATAAATTGACTTCATAATGGCTAAGATCTTTGTTTTATCTTTTCTTTTATGATTAATATGATATCCTAAAAGAAAGATTTCTTTCCTGAAATTCAAATAGATATTTATATTTTAGAATGGATATTGATATGCTAAATTTGCTGTTGCAGACAATTTTGAATACGGTGTACATGAAAGAATTGTAAAACCAAATATTCCGTGAAAATAGTAAAAAGTGATGGATAGAAATTACAATGAGTGCTCACCAATTGGGTATCAAAATTTCTATAAAGTAATCCTATGCAATCATTGGTTAAAATACAGAAAATAATATCCTCATGAACTTTATATTTTAAGATTAATCAGAGATGTGAACATTGTGACCACAAAAATTGTGTTAAGAGTGAAATTAAACTTTTGAATGTAATTTTCAATAATTATCATATAAATATTTGGTGTAACCTAGTATATTTATGACCTGACCTGAATTATGGATTAAAGTTTTGTGACAAATATTAAAATTTTTTGATAAATGCTTTTACTTTCAAAATTGGGAATTTGCCTTATTGTTGAGAAACAAGTTCAGATACATTCAGATCTACACATTTATAAATTATGTAATCAAGATGTATTGTAAATAAAAAGGCTACTTCCATCCCCAAAAATGACATTGGTGAACAATTAAGATTTCTTTAAGTAATTGTAGGTAGATAATGGTGTACCAGAATTACAACTTAAGTACTTCCAATCAAGGAAGAAAAAAAAGAATTCACAATATATACAAATCCCATTTGTTTTTTTATTTATCACACTTTATTTTTGACACTTGACTTTACATTTAGTACACAAAAATGCAAAGCTATAAAGAAAATTAAAACCATATGAACATTTAGAGGCAAAATTATTATCAGTGACATAACTAATTTCATCCAAAACTAGTGACATTATTTTAATGCCTCAGATATTACAGCATTGGGCTTCTTAGTTATTAAATATTGACCTCTATTTAAATAAGGACATGGGTTTTATAGTCTGCATGTATTCAAACAACTACCTGCACTATTCCTATTGGTAAGTACATAATTAAAAAATAGGAGTAAGACCAATGTACAAGAATTTCTGTCAGTGTTTATGTAGCTATATCTTCATTTACAAATTTTGTGTTTGCCTCAAAAATAATAAATTGTTCAAAACACTGATAATAAACATTTTCTTAGATCTATTATTTTAATGTGGAAGGCTTGTATTAATAAAAATGTAAGGTACATTTAGTTGGTAAAAGAAAAATATTAACATTTAAAAGGAAAAGAACACTTTCTACAGCATCTTATTCGAAGTATTCATTGATTCTTCAATGGATGCCAGTGCAAATTAAGGAGCTCTTTCATTGCCCAATAGGATTCTCATTATTTGTGAAAACAAAACCATCCTATCCATTTGAAGATGTCATAAACCAAAATATGTCACTGTGATGTAAGGTAATAATTTTAATGATAAAGGGGTAAGTGGGATGAAAATAGAAGTGAAGTTCACAATTTATCAACAGGAGAGAGATTTTTATTATCACATAATTTACATAAAATATAGATTACATGAGTGTTGTCCTCTTTCTAAGAAGTAGTAAGTAACATGGATTCTTCTTAATTAACATCCTTGAGAGAATTTAGATCCACTTATCAATGGGATGAGTTAAAAATATATCCATATTGAAACTTATCCACAGGAAATCCAGCTTTTAAAGTGTGCAAGCCACAAATAATTTAATATTGGTTTTAGGAAAAATGTTCTTCACTCTTATCACCCTCCTTAATTAGATATTTACAATTGTTAATTTTTACAGTTAGTAACTTTTATAATTGTAGCTAATAATTTTATAATCCACTTGCATTCTATAGATTTGCCCTTGATTAGAATGGGGTAGAGCCAAAATACGGTGGGTAGGATGTCTAGTACCAAAATCTGATCCTCCCTGATTATTTCAAAATCTGTTGCTACAGCTTAAAAGATCTTAAATGATAAAAGCTTACATGTTACCTTAAAACTGTACTTATCAATGGAGTCTAGGAACGACCACACATTTAATACTTTCAAACATTTTGGGCCATTCTGTGAATCCCAGAAACAGAAAATATTTAACAGAATGTTTGTCCATTATGTTTTTGGCCAAACATCATTTGGTCTTTAGCATTCTTTTGTCCAGTTGTAACTTTGTTCTTCATATATTTTTGTTCACTAATTTTTTATCCAGTCCTTTTTAGCAATATGTGAAATTTTTTTCCCTTACTTGATTTGGTCCTCATATTATTCTGAATTGTTTGGAACCATGGAGAGTAAATATTACAAAGCAAATATGAACTAAAAGATTAACATTAATTATATTATGCAATCTTAAACCAATTACAGGTTTTATTGTAAGTGTATAATTTTCTTTACTAATTCGGTGTTTCTCTTCATATTTCTGTAGATTGCTGTGTAGCTTTATGTGTTATTGCCCTCAAGTATTGCTTCAGCTGTCCATTTTCTTCTTACTCATTGTAATGTCTTACAATGCACTGGATGTTCTTGACTCTACATATTTTATGGTAACATGTATTTTTTGTTTTTTTTTTATGGTAACATGTATTTAGGATTCTACTTTCAGTGTGTTTAAAATGTGCTGAAACCTCTAAATCAATCCATCATAATCAGACAAAATGTACATTGAACCACTTTTCCTGGGGTTGAAAAATATCTTGACAAAATTTACTTTGGGATGAAAATGTTATGGACTTCCTGCATTTGACGGTTATTTCATCAGTATCAAACAATAGGTATACCATATTGAACCAATTTTCTGCGGACTGAAAAATCAATGGATGAAATTTACATTGGATAAAAATGTTGTGGACAAACACTACTATAGTTTACTGTCCTGGACAAATAATTTTGGATGAAATTCTGAATGCGAAGAAAATAACCATAATAATTACACAGTGTATTCATATATATAACAAAACTTTTGGTGCCCTTTTGTAAATTTTATGGTTCTGTAGATCACAACTGAGACACTAAAAAGAATAATTTTGCCATTATACTATTTATGTGGAGAAGTAATATAAATATGACAGATTTCAATATTGTCTATTTTATTTATAACACTAGCACTGGTAACAACATTGAAATACACCTACATTAATGTAATTAGAGCTTACATGCTACCTATCATATTTCAGCACAAAATGAGTCTGTAAAATGGAAAGATGTGTATAACAATATCGTCTGTATTCAAGTGAAACACATTAAGTCAAGAAGCATGTTTTGAAATAAATCAAGAAGGTTCTGTTAAATTTTTCTACTCAATTCTTTTCCTAGATAAGAAGTATAACCTGTAGTTCCTTTCCAATTCAAACTTTAATATGTATTATTGTTTTTTGTTGTTCTTTTAAAAAAGGAGTCTGGTTCAAAAATTGATTTCTCCTGTACATTTTGTTCTGTGGCATAGGTCAAAAAGAAAATATTCAGTTTGTGAGTTTCACTTGTAAACCCATGACCTTTTTAGTGTTACCTAATTCAAATTCAGCCTTGGTTCTTTTTGATTATGGCATTAGTCTTGTTTGAAGAAGATGCATTTTGATTTTATTTTATTTAATTTGTCAAAAACAGTAAATAACTGTATGTCATGTATGAGGGGAGAAGTCTTATGTTTTCTTGAGCTTCAGAATCTCTTCCCCACCTTTTATTGTTAATAGTTGAATGGAAAGTTAAAATGCCTACAAGAGCAAGTTTTCAAATTTGTATAAATGCAATAAAGCAACATTACAAACGAATTGCATAAACTATTTTTGGTATAATAGCATTATGAATTTATAAGAGAATCAATGTTAATTTTTGGAAACAACTTTGTGACTTCATGGGTAAAAACGGTTGTTTGGTTTGTCACTGCCACCCAAATAGTATACCGCTACCAGCCCACGAATGTCTCGCCACGATTGTCTGAATGTGTGATAAGTTGATAATGCAATTATTTGTTAAATGGCAAATATTATTTTCATTTTTAATAGTCACTATATTTGTATTGTGTAGAAACAGTTACGCAACAGAAAATATTTTATTTGGCACTTTAACTTTTGTTTCGATTTTAATTGTTTACAATACATGACAATGAGTTGTAAAGTAACATAATTTTAAAAGGGCCCTTGAGTCAGTTTTTACAGAAACTTCATATTCGTAAATATATAGAGAAGGCAATGGTGGCATTCCAAGCTCAATGAAGAGGGAGGAATCTCGTTTTTGGCATTTTGCTTATTATTTGTAGGACTTTTTCTGCAATCTAAAATTTTACGGGAAGTATTTCCTCGGAATATGCAGGAAAATCCCCACAAGAAGACGTAGAGGTCGGCGTCGGCGGGGAGGTTGGCCATTCGGCGGGAAAGATCACCGCCTCCTCATGTTTTATCACGTGCACGTGATAAAACATGTACAGTAAAATCTGTCTAAGCTGGAATCGATTGGGACACAAACAAAATCCGGTTTATGGAGGTTTCCGTTTTATGCAAGGTTGTCCATTTTATGACACGTGTGACATTGACATTTCCACCCTGAAAATAGTAAATTACATTTTATTATAATTATCAAATTACACTAACATGCAATGTATTTATGGAAGAAATCACATAAATGAATATTAAATATCCATCATTGTCAGCTTCCGAGTTGAAAAATACACACGTTACTGGCTGCATTCGGACTGCTTACTGACCCAGTACTACGACTTTCTGATACTCTCGCATGGCCTTGAGCAACGCGTCGAGGGGTTATGATTTTCAACGCAGGGCAGGGAGACGCGTGAATAGAAGCCATGCCGGTACATATTTCCACGCTCAGAGAGTCGGTAGAGATCGAATTCCCCTATGGCCTACACCTTGAGAGACAAGCGACTCCAAGGTCGAATTCTACCCTGACAGTTGAAGCCCTTCTCCTTCAATATCCGACTGCCACGACTAAATTGCGTATCACACGGCTAGAGAATTTAAAACAAGCATGCAGATGCATTTATTTAATTAAGAATATCTCGCGACTCTCTGTCAATTGCATTAAATTCACAGGAATTCCGTTTTATAATTTTTTTTGCAGGACATGAAAAATCGTTCCTTTTCTGCGTTGGAGAGGTTCCGTTTTATGCTGTATAAAATGCCACTTCACGGGCCGGAGAAATTTTTCTGTCAAGGCAGGTTTCCGGCTTGTTCAGGTTCCGGCTTAAACAGATTGTACTGCACTACACTTGTGACTATTGACCATAGCATTTCACGCGCCCAGAAACACGAAGTAGTCTATCAATTAACTCAATTATCATCAATCAGATCGTAAACTGGTTGTTGGTCTTCGACTCATCAACACGATTCAGCTCGCGTGAGTCACATTTGACCTCACGTCCGGGTGTGAAATTCAGTGACAGAATATACCCCGCGTGGTCTACAACTCCTCACAATCCCTTGTTCTACCTTGTCTCATGGCGACACTCACGTCGTTAGTTTCCAGATGGACGCAGTGAGTATGCGATGCAAAGCTCCGTTCCCGGACTTGCCCGGTAACCCACCGGTGGGGTCTGTGGCGCGTCGGCCTTTGGGCAGGACCGGGAGAAGGAGATCCTTCGGGGTGCTCTGGAATCCACGTACAAAATTCCGGCGGGAAATTACCTCCCGTCAGGTTGCCCAGGTTCTGGAGATACTCACGTCGTTAGCCTAAAGGTGTAGGCTGTGAGTAGGCGCTGCTAGGCTCCCGGGTTTGTCCAGCAGTTATAGATTGATTAAATGATTGTTTAGTGATGCCGGACACGACAACTACCAACTACCTAGCTATGTAGCTAGTGTCGAAAATCCAATCACCGTCGGGACTCGAACCTAGAATCTCCCAGGGCCAGTGGAGTAGGGGGGTTAGGGGTGTACACTTTGTGCTAACTTTATCAGAGGTGAAGAGAGCTATGGGAGTTGTTGGTTAAGACACGTCATGTTCTGTTTTTTGAGAATGTTGTGTATATGTAGGGATTTTAATTTTGTTCTGTTTCAGTACCTGTTTTCAATTTCTAGAATTCGGAAATTTACGCCCCTAATCCCTCCTCCCCCTACTCCACTGGCCTTCGCTCGCCCGACCGCTTCTCAAGCCTCCACCGGCACCCCCGTCTTACGACCCTTCACCCGCACTCCCCCCTCTTCCCGCCCCCACCCGCTGCCGACCGGCAGTTCTTAAACAAGACACACTCTCAAAAATCCGCAGAACTTTGTTTTCGGCCCGAAAGCTGCAAGGTATGTATGACCCAGTTTGCTTACGCATCTGACATGCAATGTCTACATCCTCTGTATAATATTTGAATTAACTTTTCCCTAATTGTTTATAATTCATATATTAATATAATTTATTTCGAATATTAGCTCTGAAGAAATCGAAATCTGATCGAAACGATCATTAGCCAAATAAATTGTCGATACCAGACATCTTTTATTTATCATATTTTTATTAATTCATTGTATATGATACTTATTGTACTTAATATGGCAACATTCTTATATTTTGCATTAAGTTGAATGTTCCGAGAATTATGTACCTTCATTGTTAGCATTCCAAGTCTAAATCTTTTCATCTACGTTGCCAAGTCTAATAATTTTTAACTTTATATTCATTGCATTTCATGGCATGCTTGTATTTGTAACGAGTCTACTGTCACGAGAAATGTATTTCATTATTAACACTGCAAGACTCAATAATTTAATCGCACTTTGCCAATCCAAACAATGTATTGGAGATTTTATTAATTATTTAATATTTGTCTACAAATCATAACATTGGAACAATTTTATGTATTTTTACCATTCCTGAGCTATACGAAAAAATGTAAGTGTAAGTGTTTACAATCCATTTTAACTTACCTTCATTTCATTATTATAAAGACACGCCAAAGAACACTTAAAAACTAGACATTTTCGCTCCCGAGTTAGGAAAACATTCGCATCGATAAACGAACTACAGATTTGGTATGTTATTACCGCTTACAAAATTGTACCCATACTCCCGGCATTACTCTTACCCCAACCAACTAAAGAAGAGCCCAACAAAACATGCGCGTAGTGAAACTACATTTCAGAGACAGAAGGACAGACAGAGAATTGAGAGACAGAACGCTGATGTGATCGCTCGGCGGCCTGCAACAGCAGGGAATGCTCTTGAAGGCCCATCACAGAACTTCGCAACCTCCCTCCCCCTATCTCAGAGCGCCCAACTGGCTCAATCTTGATTGCCGCAATAAAGTTGGCAGAGCGAGAGGCAGTGGTTGTTGGTGCTTCAAACGTTGATTCCGACGGCATTAAAGGCAAGGGAGGCTGATCCTTAAGGGCTCTAGGGCGGCGCCCTCCCCAGAAAAGCGACCTCGCGGGAAAAGTTGCAGAAAGAATTGAATTGACTCGTTTAATTTGTGCATACCACCAGCGCAATTTTTGAGGACGAATTTAGTTTCAAGTGCCTGATCATGCGAAAGATAAATGTTTTTAGAATGGGTCGTATCGTGGACTTCCGCGAGTCCGTCCGTAGCCGGTGCATGCGAGGCAATGGAAGCTCATAAGGAAGAGTGGGGGTTCTGTGAGTTGGGTGGAGGAAGCGTGCTCCTATTAGGGTTTTATTCGGCAGAGTCCCGGCAGTGGCCGGCTGCTCTTATCGGTACTTTTTTGTGGTTTCTCCGATCAACACCAGGCGAATGCCGGAGCAGTACTTTAACAAACGGGTCACAGGCCGCGCGCGATGTTTCCTACCTCTTCATTGTCCTATCCGCTTCCCTTACTTGTACTACACTACCGGACGTGCCAGGAGACCGGTCGGGAGCTTAGAGCTTATCCCGACCGAGCTTAGAGAGTGACTTGAGCTATACTGCAATTTAGTCAAAGCTGCACCTTGTAGATAGTCAGCTGTTCAGCACGGAGTCATCCAATCGTGACCTTACACGTTACTACAGTGACGTCATTATCGTAGCGTTCACCCTTCCTATTGAATATCACCGAAACCGCTGATTTACGCTCGAGGCAGCTGTGAATGAATCCAAGTATCCCGAAATTCCGGATCTTCTCATGACTTGGTTAAGAAGTTCGAATACCGGTGCAGGATTCTAAGTGCGGGGTTGGCTTCTCTCATATGTAACCAATGTAACCATAATTTTTTGCATACTATTTTCTCCAACTTCCCAAAAAAATTCGAATGAAAAGTTGATTTAGAGCTATTTTAAGCCATTATAAATGTTTGTCTTCTTAGTTACTATTTAGACTGACACAGTTGATGAGAATAAATTCATTATAATATAATAATATTCATTACGTCAGTCAGTGTTCTCACCAAGTCCAGAAATTAAGCAGTCAAGCATTACTGATATAGAAAATTTATATTAAAGATGTTTGAGAGAAAATATTAATTAAACTATAATGAAAACGTTTTGGATATAAAGAGCACAAATCTGAGAATGGAATTATTTTCAAACTGGCCGTGCCAATATCAGTTTTGAATATGATTTTCCAGAGGTCGGCATTTCTTCAATATCCTAATGGTCGATTTTGTAATTGAAACCCCCTACCTACCTGCATTTTTTCAATTCTTTGGTTAAGAAAAGTTGCGCGGATATTAGAGTGTAGTGCATGCAAGGGAAAGTGTGTGTAACCATGACCATTTTCTATGGCTTTATTTAATCATTCGTGTGAAAATATAGAAGACCGGATAAAATATAGAAAAAATATAGAGACCGGATTTTTTTAACAATTACGGACAAAAATGTTAAGAATGGTGGATTAAACGATTGATAAGGGCATATAATTTTTTATTCAAGAGTGATTAAAACTGACGCAAACTTACTCAGCATTCCGACATGAAAGTTCGACATTTTTCATCATCAGCTTGAGAACGTACGGAAAGTAGTTTTCGCACAGGTACTGACCATATACAACAAATAGGAAACAAAATACGAATAAATCTAGAAACGGAAAACTAGGTAATGTGTTTTTGAGATCGTCAATTAATTTTGTATATCACACGGTCAACTTGTCATAAAACTGAGGTTACGAATAAAATATTATACATCACACGTCAAAAGTGACTTTCCAGGACAGGTCGGGATTCCATAACTTCGCCTGCCGACCTCCTCCGGTAACTCTCTCATTTAGTCATGAAAACGCCTAATTAATACATATCACATTTTATTCACTACTAGTGGACTCGGCAATGCTTCGCTATTGCGATGTACTAAACATCACACGTTACTGGTCACGTGAATGCTAATCACGGTTTACACTACGCTCTTCAAAAAATTTAATAGATGAAAGAATTTCTCGCGAGTAAGAGTTTGTTTTATATCCTGGCTTGGACACGGTTGTCAAGTATTCAAGTGTTAAAACGTTCTCCCTCAAGTTTGTGCATGAATCCGCTATGTCACAGTCTTGGAGAAATTTAATTTACTATTCTGATATAACGTTCATTAATAGTTCCGGACGATAATTCACAATTGCAGGGGCAAAATATGCAGTGAAGACGCGCTTAATACTCGAGGGTGCGGCGGGTTGCGTCGACCTTATGTACAGGGGCGTTTGAGCCTTCAAACGCATAATTTATGAACGCCTGCATTTTGCGTCTGTGTGTGTGTGTGTGTGTGTGTGTATTGAAACGCGGGGCGTTTCTCCAATAAATTAGAGACAGAGCGTGTTATTATAATTACGACCATTTTGAACTGCGTGGCATAGCGGCGAGCAACGGACGGGGACTAGGGAACGAATCCGCCGCCGTGGGCCAGCGAGAGCGGACGAGACAGCGACCGTTGCGGCAGTGTGAGATGTAACGCGAGAGAGGTCGGTACGATAGTGGTGCGCGGTGCAAAGAGAACTAAATTAAGTGGACTAGTGAAAGAAAAACTATCAGGAAGCGATTGAAACGTGATAGTGGCAAATACTGAACAATGTAAGCTAATGATCGTATTCATAGGGTCAGAAACAGTGGAGAAAAGGGGCAAAACTGTAAATCGCGTAGCTGATACCTGCACGAGTGGTGGCCACGTGCTCACATAGTGGTAATTAGGAAAGTGGAGGAGCACCAACGAACTGTGTTACGATAGAGCAGCGAGATATACTGCAAGGACAAGACGAACAGTAATCCAGAGGCTGTGCATACTTCATTGGAACGACACGTGCAACGGTTGGCATCAGCGCAGAAGGATTTGCACAACCGCCGCCGTGCGCAACCGCCGCCGTGGGAGCCCGCCTTGCAACCGCCCGAAGGAGCGCCGAGCAGCACCGAAGGTCACCGACCGCTGCGGCCGTTGGCCATCAGAGAACAAGCGACGTATTCTCGAGGCCCGAGGTATTGTAGAATCTAAAATTGTAAACTGAGTTTTGGTACCAAAACAGGGAATAATTGTATTTAAGGTAATGTACTGAATGTGTGATTCTAAAAATAAATCGTGTTTTTGTTCCGACAAAATTATAAGTTTGTTTTGCCAATGTGTTGCCGAATCCTTAAGAGACCCATTCACGAGACAAGACACCCGTCCTTTCCAAATTTATTGCAGTGAAAAGTACCGCCAACCAGGTACGTCACAATATATATATATATATATATATATATATATATATATATATATATATATATAATGACATTCCTCTTGTACTATGCCTATATTCTTCCCGCAAGTGCAAGCAACAAGTTGACAAAGTTTTATCGCAATCGGATGAACATACGGCAGCTACATAATTTTTCCAGTCTTACTCACTGTAATATATTCCATATCAGCCGGTTCCTCGAGCTCTATATTGTACGTGTTACTAAATGCAAATCTATTTTATTTCAAAAGTTCTTCGTAATATATTTTAAATTGATCTATACTTATAGGTTGTAGTACTGATTTTTTTTTCGTTTTGTCTGAGGTTCTTTATTATTTTCCATACGTTCTTTGATCTGGAATTGCTTATACTCTGTTCTACATCTTCACATACTCTTTCCCAAGCTTCATTTTTTGCTTTTCTTACTTCTTGTTTAAATTTTACCCTAATTTGACGATACCATTCTCTGTCTTTGATATCTTGAGTGCTTAACCATGTATTATAAGCAATTTTCTTCTCTCGCACTTTCCCTGCCAAAGAATTATTCCACCATGAGTCACGTATTCCTTTCCCACCAGTATGTTCTATTTCTCCGTTCTCCTCCTATTTCTTTACCAGTAGGTTCTCATAAGCTGCTTGATGTAAAGCATCTACAATTCCATAGTAGAGTGTTTGCGTAGTTGTTTGGTTCATTTCTAACAGTTTCTTTCTCAAACCGAGCTTGCAGAGGAAGGATATAGATGGATCTTCAAGCAAACATATTTTGTATTCTTTTTTCACTATGGTACTGGATACATGAATTTCCGATTACTGTGTCTGGTTTACTTAAGGAAGATAACTCTTGATTTCAACAAAAAATTGTCTGAGTTGCACTCGGCTCATCTATAGACTCGAACATCTTCCACTTTTATTTTGTTGCTGCTTTTTCCGATAACGTAATCTATTATGGTTTTACTCGTTCCTCTAGACTAAGTGAATTTAAGAATGTCTCTATGTTTGAAAAAAACATTCCATACTTTTAAACTGTACTGGGTGCATAATTCTATTAGTAATTCACCATTTCCATTTACCACCTCTGTTCCGTTATTATTTTCTTTTCTGTCAATAGAGTTTTCAACTTTGGTCTTTTATTTTAAAGACAGAAAATTGTTTAAAATACAATATGATTGCAATATATTGTGACATACCGAAACTAGTCGTAATATGTGGGACTCTCATTATATTGGGGAGAGAAAATAGGTGGATGAACCCTTTTGTAATGTGTATCTATAGGGACCCCGGTGAGGGTAAAATAAACAAGAGGACGTCAGAGAAAAAGGGAACCACTTTGAGCAAGACCTGATGGGTATATGCGTGGCATATAGCGTGTGTGATTTTCTAAAAAAATAGAAATGATTAATTATTACCCGCGCAACTTTTCTTGAACGATGGATTGAAGAAATGCGGGTAGAGTGGGGGTTTTAGTTACGAAATAGGCCACTATATTTTATAAAGCAATGACAATTTCTGGAGAATCAGTCATGCCTTCGCAACTTCCTCAATAATTTGCGTTCTTTGTCAGAGTTCGAGGTATCTCTTGTGATAGGCTTTTATCTGCTTTGGTCTTTTCTTTAGATTCTTTGGACAAAATAAAGGATAGAGATGTTCTCACCTTCAAAAGAAAATTGTTTCTACTTCGCGCCAGTGAAGATGTGTTTGGAATGTTGTCATCAGCGCTCACTGCGAGATTTTGCCTTCAACTGTTTATTGTGCCAGAGAAGGGAAAGCAAGGTCATCGTTCAAGAGAAGTTGCGCGATTAATAATGGTTAAATTTCTGTCTGTGAATCGAGTAAGATTGTTACGCTACGCGTAACTATCTTAGAGAAAGGCCTCATATTGCCGGCGTTAGAGGAATTTAATAGGACCGGGTTCGGGGGCGGGCATCCATCTGCGGCGACGAAGCTAGGACGTCGAGTGAACTTACAGCACGTCGCAATTAAAGCTAGTTATATTAGGGCATTGGAGCGGGACAAGATAGAAGAAAGAAGATCTTGTTGCGACTTTCCCCCGAGAAGGACGAAGAGCGCGCGAAGATCGGTGACGAATCTTAAATAAAAACTATTTTCAATAATTTTATAGATTATTTAAATAGGAGTCATTACTAAAAAAATTGCGAGCTCAATGTATTTATAATAGAATAATTGAAAATAAATAACAAATATTGATTGAAATGCTGATTATTTGATAGTTACGTACAATTCATTAATAGTAAAATAAAAGAAAGGAATTTCCATAAAAGTTCAGTTCTTGTCTGGACGTCGTAGCGAGCGGACGTGTCTTGGGGATCGCTCTCTCTTCCAGGTAAAGAGATAATGGGCTGCGACCTGCAGGCGTACCGGGCCCGCATCGGCGGCTGGGCCGCCCGCGTGGCGTGCGTACTGAGAAGGGGTAGCGTTTCTGCTCCTTCTCTGGACGCCTTTGCGTTGCTTATTATAGCAACATTATTAATTATTGGTGGCGTCGAAATGAATCCTGGCCCGGTGTCCACGCGACGCGGCGCACCAGTAGACGTTTCGTGGAGGTGCGTCGAGTGTTGTAACGGCGTAGGTGGTCTGCGCGATGAACTGGCGCGTCTTCGACAGGAGTTCCTGAAGGTAACGGCGAAGCTGGCTGCAACCCAAAAGGAGCTCCAAAATCTGAGGGTAGCCACAAGAGTGCCTGAGGTGGAGAGGGCAGCAGAGTCCGCAACGGAGACAGTGCAGCTGGCCACAGCAGACCGGCGAACGGAGGTGACGGCGCCGGCCCCGACGGTTTCTACGGCGACGACGGCAACAAAATCTTATGCATCGGCTGTGAGGGGCCTAGCGGCAATGAAACTTCGAAAAGGGACGAATCGCAAGAAGTGTGTTGTGTTCGGTGACTCCATAGTGCGACACGTGGGTCACGAAAACCTACAGGTCAAGTGCTTCCCGGGAATCCGCGTGGAGCAACTGAAAGCACAGATCGAAGCCAGCGAGGTGGAAGCCCCGGAAACTGTTATCATTCACGGAGGCTCCAATAATTTACGGGGATGTCGCTCGTTTGACCACCTCACGGGCGAGATCTACGATCTTGGGGTAGCAGCTAAGAAGCGCTTTCCATCCGCTCGCATAGTGCTTAGTGGTGTAATTCGCCGCCGGGATGTTTGGTCCCGTAAAGTCGCTAGGGTGAATCGCGACATGGACTATGTGGCAAAAGCGCTCGGGTTCATCTTTGTGGATCCAAACGGGTGGATCTCGGAGAGCGCCCTAGGCCGGGACGGCGTCCACCTCAACCGGAGGGGCGTCGCGGCGCTCAGTGGCCTCTACACCAGAGTAGCTGAGTTCTGCGCACGCCCTCCTGTCAACCGTTGACGCTGTGAATGCCCGCCGATCTTGCACGCTACGGTTGAATCGCGGGCTGTGGAGATAGGAGCGAAAGCTGAGGGTCTCGCACTGGTGCCGGAAGCTTCAGCGGACAAGTGTGTGATGGCGGAGACGGCGGAGACGGCGGAGACGGCGGAGACGGCGGAGACGGCGGAGACGGCGGAGACGGCGGAGACGGCGGAGACGGCGGCGACGGCGGCGACGGCGGCGACGGCGGCGACGGCGGCGACGGCGGCGACGGCGGCGGCGACGACGGCGGCGTCGGCGGCGACGACGGAAACGGCGGTGGCGACGGGATATATTCAGGTGAGGAATGGCTTTCTAAGATTGTTGCAGGTAAACTGTCGAAGTATAGTTAATAAAACCATTGAGTTTTGGAACCTAGTTGATTCGTGCGATGCCGATATAGTGATAGGGACAGAATCGTCGTTATCAGATGACGTAGCTAATTCTGAAATCTTACGCTCCGGCTATAAATTATATCGAAGAGATAGAAAAACAAGAGGCGGTGGAGTTTTTCTCTGCGTTAAGACAGCGTTATATGTTAGAAATACTTGGTTTAGTAACAACCTGGAAATTTTAGGAATGGAAATTGACGTACTAGGAAATCCCGTGGAAATTATTGCTTGTTATAGGCCGCCAAACGATGGTTATGAAATTTTAGATGAAATCGGTGATAGGCTGGAAAACAGAAACGGTCGGTCTATTCTTCTCGCTGGCGACTTAAACCTTCCCGACGCTAATTGGAAAGGAGAGGTGTGCGACAGGAAACTTCAAACGCGCGTCAATCGTCTGGTATGGGAGCAGGGATTAACGCTGGTAGTCGACAAACCCACGCGGCAGGGAGCAATTTTAGACATTTTCCTAGTTTATCCAGCAGAAATGTTCCTTTCCTGCGACATCTTTCAGGGAATTAGCGACCACAAAGCAGTGATGGTAGAAGTGCAGGTAAATGTAATTAAGCGACCTAAGGCAAAAGGAACGATAGTCAGGCAATATAGAAAAGCGAACATTGAAGGACTACGTTGTTTCTTAAGAGAAAAATACAATCATTTTCTAAGAACAGAAGGGGGAATAGAGGAGCAATGGGGAGCTTTTAAAACAATCTTAGAAACCGCTTTAGATACGTATGTTCCTTGCAAAATATTGAAAAGTAATTCTGATCCTGAATATTTTAACGGGACAATACGACGTTTAAAGAGAAAAGTTAGGCTAGCATTTAATAGGAGACATCGCAGCATTGCTGACATGATAACGTTCAAAAAATACTACAAGGAATTAGAAAAAGAAAAGAAAATTGCTCATGAATTATTTTTAAGAAACATGTTGGACACGGGACGAAATAATTGGTCAAGCTTTTACAAATATGTCCGCAGACGCCGGGGGAATAAGGTAGAAATTCAGGAAATTCGAGTCGCAGATAACGAGCCACTGCACGACGACCAAGCAAAAGCAAATGCGTTCAACGAGTATTTCGTATCGATATTCAAACCAGAACGGGCTCAGGAGCAAGTTCATTATTTTCCATCAGAAAACCAATTCAAACTCCACGCATGGGAACTCCGCAATCGTATAAAATCACTGGAAAACGGTAAATCACGCGGGCCAGACGGTATCTCGACAGATTTTATTAAACTCGGTGGTGAGGCGATATTGCCCTATTTGTTAAGATTATTCAATATTTCCATTAATAATGCAAGTTTACCAGACGATTGGAAGGCAGCTATAGTGGTTCCAATTTTCAAAAATGGTGATAAATCAAAAGTATGTAATTATAGACCTGTATCCCTCACTTCAGTAGTATGCAAAATAATGGAGCATTTAATAGCCGGGTACATTCGTCGCGAATGGGAGAAAGTGAACTGGATTTTCCACGGACAGCATGGGTTTAGAAGTGAACATTCGTGCGAAAGTCAAATTGTTTCTCTTTTTCAAGATCTAGCTGACGTAGTTGACGCGGGTGGGAGGGTGGATGCAGTAGTAATCGACTTCGCGAAAGCATTCGACGTGGTACCGCATAATTTACTTATTAGGAAAGTATTAACCTCAGGAGTTGACGCTAGAGTTGTGAGGTGGATAAGCGAATTTCTTAGGGACAGGAAACAAAAAGTACGAATTGGCAATCAGTTTTCGACTACGGGAAATGTTACTTCAGGGGTTCCACAGGGAAGTGTGTTAGGGCCATTACTCTTCTTAGCGTACGTGAACGATCTCCATGTGAACATACAATCAAAGGTGCGTTTATTTGCAGACGATTGTGTTATATACCGAAAAATCGAAGATAGCACTGACGAACAAATATTACAGCAGGATTTAGAGCATTTACGTGATTGGGCTGAAAAAAATGACATGGGAATTAATGGATCTAAAAGCAAAACAATAACGTTCGGGCGGGGACGAAATTATGAGGAACCAGACTATCGTTTAGGTGAGGTAATCATCCCAAGAGTCTCATCATGCAAATATTTAGGCATTCATCTAGATAGTAAATTAGGGTGGGAGGTGCATATAAATCAGACAGTAAGAAAAGCGTGGAAGTCTTTACATTTTGTAATGCGAATACTAAAGAAAAGTTCTGCAAACGCCAAAGAATTAGCACATCTTACGCTGGTTCGCCCTGTCATGGAATACGGAGTTGCGTGTTGGGATCCATACAGAAAGGCGCACCGGAAAAATCTAGATAGAATACAGAGAAAAGCGAATAAGTTTACCTATAGAAGTAACGCAACAAAAAAGTCATGGGAACCTCTAGAAACGAGAAGAACAAAGGCGAGCATTTGCGCTCTTTATAAATCGTACGTAGGTCAACCAGCTTGGAAGGAAATTCAGATTAGACTAGAAAAACCAAATTATTTCGGCCGAAGCGATCACACCCACAAAATTCGAGCAAGGAAACAAAATTCAGATCTTGGGAAGTTTTCCTTTTGTAACAGAACAATTAGAGATTGGAACAGTTTACCTGCGGCAGTTTTCAAAGCTTTTCCTCTCAGTGTCCGAAGTTTTAGAAATAAGTTAGAACAAGATAACAGTAACTGATATTAAACGAGTAAGTGTTGTGTAGTGCGGTGTAGTGCTGTGAAGTGATGGTCAGTGTAATTCAAAGCAAAAAAGTGTAGTGTAGTGAAGTGTAGTGAAGTGAAGTGCGGTGAACGCGATCAATGCTCTTTTCAATGCTGCTTTTCGTCTTGTACTGTATTGTACGGTATTATTATTATTATTATTATTATTATTATTATTATTATTATTATTATTATTATTATTATTATTATTATTAATGTAAGTGTTGTAATTTTTGCAATTATTGTCACTTAACTGCCACCGGGACATACCCATTTGCAGTTCTAATAAATCTATCTATCTAATAGAGGTTTTTTTTAGGAACAGGGCCCCAGCTTCCTTGGGTACGAAAATTGAAAAACTATTTGTATACTAGAAAGTATTGTATTATTTTTTGTGTTTGTATGTACCTTAAAAAAGGAATTAAAAGGAAAAGGCCAGCAATAATAAGACTAAATTTTCCTCTTTTGTATAATAACTAACATTTGTTACTATTAGAAACAATTGCGTAGGCTTAGACTTCACTGTGATACATGGGAATGTTGCTCAAACGATATGTATTGAATTTATGTACTGAATATTCCAGCGAACAGACACCGTAAGTTTAATATCAAACGGTGTATTATTTACAATATGCGTTTTCAGCTGGGCATTGATGTACAGATTTCCAGATACCACCAATATTTAAATCGGGCGTCTGCATTGTGATCGTTGACAGTTGTTGAGTCACTTGCGCTATTATTTGTATAATTTTAAATTTGGTTGCTTTTTTAAATTAATTTATGTAGTATTGTAGGCTAGCGTATTTTGATTTTGTTGTTTATTTATTTTGAGCTATTTTACTTCAGTTAATTTAAAATGTTTGTTGTTTGTGTTGTATCATATCACAAGTTTTTTCCTACTACCCTTGCGTACCCGTACTCTTGCATGTTAAACTCCACTCTCTTCTATACCCTTCTATTTCCATTATAAAAGGGACAGCTGGTAACGAAGCGTATTTATTTGTATAAAAAAATGTATGTATAAAACTTGCTTATTCGTACGAATGGCACGTCAACCAGTTGCAGTTGTAGGGGTAAACAAAATTACATAATCGGACCTAAGTGAATTGAATCAATGGAGCAAGCAGTGCAAATTTAGATAAAAATAGGTAGAAAACCATTATAATGGCTTATCTAATAGTGTCAGAATAATTCAATGATAAAAATAGAAAACATTACAATATTATATGTGATACATACTAGAAATTGCAACGTTTCGTAAAATAAATATTTCCATTGTTTAATATAATATAATTATTTGTTTTGACATTTAAGCCTGAAGATGTAAATAATTACTTTCCGAATTTCTAGTTATTGTTATTGTTACACATCTGATAATTTGACGACTGACGTACAGATTATTGATCGCGAGCGAGGGAAGATCCATGTTTGTGATCTGCCCTTTTTCTGAGTCAAGTGACCACAATGATGGTTTACCACTTGGTTTTTACTGGTGCTTAGGCCACTATTGTGAGGAGTACATAAATTATTACGGGTGAGACGATGTTCAAATACCCTCTGAGGCGGCTCAGGGCATCAACTGATGTCACTGCAGCGCCTCTGACCGGGAGGTCCCAGGGTTCGAGTCCCGAGACTAGGTGGCAAGAATTTAGACACTAGTTACTTAGATAGATCGAACTCAGCCGCTGTCTGGAGGAGAAATCTAGTCGACGGCTTGATAGTTTTCGGTGGTTTCTCCGATCAACACCAGGCGAAGCAGGCCGGAGCAGTATCTTAACAAACGGGCCACGCACCGCGCGCGATCTTTCCTTTCCCTTCCATGTCCTACCCACACGCACACTCCTACACATATATGCACTACTACAAATTGCGGGGGATCAATCGGTAGCTTAGGACTTGTCCCGGCTGGGGCGGTGCCCCACTAGTGGGAGATACCTCGATGGGGAAAATCCCAAAGCCGTCATCTAAATCGGCGCCGGATCAAAACATCCAGCAGGGGAAGAATACAGACACTTCCAGGCATACCACATTCATTATACTTGCGGGACTAATAAGCAATTGACGCGGACTAAACAATAACCCAATCCTTCTCTTGACTCACTCCTACCAAAAAAATAAAATAAATGTCTACGGCCACGCCAAATGTAGGTCACACCTTGCGACGCAGGAAAGACATCGCCAGCGTCACGAACAATAACTGTCACCGTCACGAACATTCACTATACTTACGGGATCATAGCAGTTGACGCGCCTGGAAACCGGAAATTATAATCTACTGAATCCAAACTCCGTGTCTTCTACGCTTGACACAAAGTAAACAAAAAAATAATGCTACTGACATCCCGCATGTAGGTTAAACTATCCGGCGCGGGAAAAAAGCCTACCACCTCCAGACATAAAACATTCACTGTACTTACGGGAGTAATGACCGTAGCCGTTGTCGCGCCTGGAAACATGAAATAATAAACCAATAACTTCTTATGCTTGACATGAACAAAAAAAAGTAAAAAAATAAATGCTGAGCCATTTCCGTATAGAAATAGATTTATTTCTTAACGCGCAGCACACCAATACAGCCACAGAACAGCGGCGCGGCGGGGGAGGGCGGCCGGGGCTGGCGGCTCGGGGCGGGCCAGGCCACGCCACACCGCCGGCCGAGCCCGCATAGAAAAAGGGCGTAGAAAAGAATAGTCGCAGACGAGCCCCGTCGCCAGCCGCCGCCACCTCCTCCGTCCTTCCCGGCTCGCCCGCCGCGCAGCGCCACTGGCGCGACCCGAGCGCCGCCGACGGCCGGCGCCGGAGTGGCCCGAACGGTCTACGAACACTGGCGGGGATGCACGAACGTTTATCTATTTCTCTTTGATGGAAATTTGAACGAATTCAACGTAAATAACGGGGGCGGATCCAAAGACAAATTTTTGGAGGGAACATTCAAAATGTTTTAGACGAATGTGTCATGTCACAGATTTTGTAAAATGTCAAAGGCTACACTCAAATCATGCTCGTTACGATTTTAATGATTATCCAAAAACATTTTTGCTTGTAAGTTTCGTGATAAGTTAAAATTAATAGTTATTGAAACATTTTAGGAGGAGATTTCCCTCATTTCCCTCCCCGTGGATCCGCGCCTACGAGTAATAAGTAATCTACCTTTTAATTCACTTGTTTGTGATCTTTTAAATTATGATCAAAACCTTATTAAACTTAGTTCTTAGAACAGAAAGTTTTCTTGATGAAAAATAACCTTTTATATCAAATGCAAAATATGTAATAAACGTTCCGCGTATTTAATTTCCCTCGAGTAGAAAAATTAAACACTACAGCTTTGAAAATGCAATGTTACATCCCGACCGCGGCCATCTTAGAGCTTATCCGATGCATAAAATGGCGGGCCTAGTCGCAGGGAAGAACGAAGATGGCGGAGGGGCAGCACTGGGCGACACGTGCCGCGAAACACTTTGACACAACAGCAACAACAACAACAGAGTGATTTTTTCTTTTTGTTTAAGACACTTAGCTCATAGGCGAAGCACGCGCGCCATGTCGCAGATACTCAAGTTGCCGCACTCCGTTGACAGGGTCAGAAAAATACACATAATCTCACTTCCAGTTTGTGTTTGGTATCACAACGACGACAACAGTGAGTGAGAAACACGAGCTTGATTTTTACATATTGATTTGCCGTTGATTATCGCACTTTTTCCAAAACACATAATTTTTATAAAAATGTTTGACCATTCGTTCTTTGCATCAGGGCGTGATGGAACTTAATTGGTTTTAGGCAATTTGTGCGATGTTGAATTTTGTGCAAAGGTTTTTTTGATAAGATACAGACACGGGTCAAGTTTGTAACATAATCATATATTCTATTACAAATAGCATAACGTGTCCTTGATTGTATCTGAAACAGTTTGGTAATAAATGACTTTCAGAAATATTGGCAATTATTTCTAAATATTTTGATAAAACCAATTTTTATGAACTTCCAAGGGCCTTTCTCAAGATGCTTGTAGGAATTTGTTCTCCATTCTTTCGGTTCAGTTGTGATACATTTTTTCTCAAAATGTTTTAAAATGTACTTGTTCGCTTTCGAAATGGGTATGAATATGATCTCAAAGATGTCAAAATATAACTAGAGACAATCTCTGGTATAATGGATTCTGTGCAACTCTGTTCGATTATGCTACACATTTCTTTAAAAAAAAAACAACAACACATCACTATGTGTTCGTATCAACTTGAACAAGACCAGTCAGCCCAGAAACAGGTCCCTGACTGACATATTTTAAATATAATTCATTTTGCTTTGGTTGGAAGAGTTCGAAGTTAAACTTACAACATTGAGTTATATATGCCTTTAGGACAAAGCAAGCAAACTGGAAGTGAGTGGATTAGGTGATCAATTTAAATGGAAACTGTCCAGAAGCTTTGCGAAATGAACACATCATATTTTAGTTATTTTTCTGTTGATATATGGACAGGTTTTGGGAATTAGAGTCACTAACACTTCAAAAAACTTACACCTATCTCCATGAATTTTTTCGTACATTTTTACACGCAATATAATAATCTTCGTTTATAACGTGCCTCCATTTCCCATAATTTTGAATGCATATCCTACAAACAAGTGTACAATCGACGTATTTCTATAAAGTTAGGACTGCACTTTACTCACAGTCAGAAATACGTCTCACATGCTCTAATATAGGAATACTTTTCCTGAGATAATCGTGTGTTCACTTTGGTAGTTTCTTTCATTATATTATAAATAATAATGTTTTATTAGGAAATTGAACACTGCATTTTGTTTCCATGTAAATATATCACCGGGTGCTCGTATATTCTGGGATGAAATAATATGAACTCGCCAGAGGTACTCCTATATGTTGAGTACCAATGGGATTGTATCCAAAAACATTGATGTCCATAAATTGCATTATACAAAATACGCACCGTAATACATACAGTGGGGTACATCGACTCACGTCTTCAGTTTGTTATCTTCTGAGTACTCATTTTCTATAGAACGTGATCACATGCACTTTGTCTTACAACTATTGTTTCTAGAACATTCATACAACACTTGGAACTTAAAGTTGTGATAAACGTAGATACATTCTTATTTGAACAAGACATGAGTCGTGCATGTTGCCTCAAGCTTCCAGCTTCGTTCCAAGATCTCCAAGGGCAGATCTTCAAACTGCACGATCGATACATGTGGAAGCAGAATACCGCCTTATGTCTGTGTCTTCTTTTTGCTGACAGACGTAGCAGGACAACACGTGTTCAAACAGTAAACATACACTAAGAGAGAATTTTTTCATCCCAGACAATTCGAACAAGATTATTTATACTTCAGCTGTATCAACATCACAACAGCTGTGTACACTATACATTCATCTTTTCTCTATGTTTATATATGCAGAGGCGAATTGCCATCAAAGCAATAATATCAGACAGGAAGTATTTGTTGATTTTAGAATCAACATTTTTCTGAAGAATCTGTCAACGGAAAATAACTATTTTCGAGTTTTGCTTTTCTCATCTCTCTAACGGCGACACTTTAAAAACATTGTTTTAAAAATTGTGCCATTTATATTTACAAATTATGTTTAGGCACGCGAAGTAAAACCTAAAAAATAAATTACTTTCATTATATCCCCCATACTTATTTATTTTCAAAATATCCGAAATATCCCTATTATGATCCAAACGTTTATAACTATTTTCTCTAATATTGTTGGCACTTTTATTCAAACTACAATCTATTGTAATTCATTAATCATAATTTATGTATCAATTTTACTGATGGGTTTTGAACACTTGTCACCATGATCGAGAATATGCACAATTGAGTCAATAAGTTGTGACTTAAATATGAAGGAATGAATTTTGAAACATCAATGACATAGCAATTAACACACGTGATAGTTATGCTATTTTTGCTTGTCATTTACATGATAATAAATGAAACCGGTTGCAGAGAGTCGATTAAATTGTTCTGAAATAACGAGCGATAAAAATTCTTAGGTTTCAAAATGTATGCGATTTTTACTTTTACCTACTTTTGCCAAATATTTGTTAATGTATTCATAACAAATTTGACTAGCAATACATCTTGTCGTTATTTAAAATAAATAATATTAATAGGAAGTATCTAGTTTCGTGGTAACAATGTTTAATATTTTTTCTGCTTTTATTTTAAGTGCTTGAAAGGTCATTTCGAGCTAAGAATAGATATTTATTTGAGAAATATATTTGCCATGCATTATGAAAATGTTTTCTCATTGTTTTATTTCCTAATGTTGGCCATTTCACAGCAAATTGAAAATAATAATTGTAATTTGAAAAATATTGACGAATTAAACTTGAAAAACAAATTTGCTTAAAATTTTGTTATTCATTAATATACACCTCAAACATGACCATTTAAAATCAAAGAAGTAATATAAAAATCCGAATATGTATCGCCAACTTGAAATACAGTTAGCTTCTGAAAAATTAAAAATAATTCATGAAAAAAGTTCATAAGACTACAATATATTAGAACAAAGTAAGTTTGAATTCAATGGTCAAGTTCCTGGCAAGAAATTGCAGGAAATTTTCCGACTCCTGCAACACGATCTTGCGCATTAAACCTGCGGAATTTTTTTACATTTTCAAGACAACATTGTGCTTATTGCTCGGGATACGAGATTAAACTTGAGTCAGCTCCAATCGATTCTCGACGAGTTAATTCTCAACATTCCAGAATCGATTCTCGGGAGCCGGATCTCCAAAATGGCGGCTTGGCGCGAGTGCCTTGCGACGATAACAGGTCGACTTCCAGAGTTTGACAATTTTTCTTTACAAATGTTTCATATAAAAACCAACGTTCTTAGTATTTTCTGTTACAATTTATCAACACTCTAAAGTACTTAAAAATATATATGTATATGTATGTTTATATATATGGTACGCTTATATCTAAGCACGTGTGGAGAGAGACTGTGTATGTGAGTTTACGATTTAGCCGCCAGGTAGCGGGAAGATCAAAAGACGGCTTCGGAAGAGGGACATAGAGGAGAGAGGATGCCCCTCCACGGTGCCCCGGGACCCCTTGGAAAGGGGGGCTTCTGGCCCCCCGTCGTACACAGAATTCTGTGATGGTACCTTCGCTGACTGGTGAAAAGTGCGCGACATCTGCTGTAGTATGGGATGGTGGTTTTGTCTCAAGAAGACAAAACGAAGATTGTTTTTGTAGAAGTTGAGGCCGATTTCACCAAAATCGAATGTCTCAAAGTAGAGTCAAGTAAACTGTGCATAGACGAGATGAAGTCGAAGAAGTTGATTCTGGTGAAATCGGATAAATGAATCTTTGCTACTCATATGGCTTCATTATGCTAAATGTAAATAGTTTATCGAATGGTTAAAACTGTGGAGATTTTAAATAACTAAACTTTGCCTTAGCAAACAAAAAAATAGACAAAATAGAACATTTGCTCATTTATAATTTTATATACTTAAAAATAACACAATGTTGTTACATGCTATTAAGTGTATTTATTTTAGCATTGATGCCTTATTTTTAGCCAAACTCGTGGACGCTTTTTTAAAGAGAGTTGTGCGTTTTTTGGTTTATTGATACTAAGAAAGTATGCACTAAAATCTACTTCATAGAAAAATTAATTTTATCATTTTAACATAAATGTTCAAATTTGTACATACGAGTACCAAGTTCACTTAGGCAATAGAAATATTCCCTTAAACATTTCTAAACATTGTGCGTGAAAGTTAAGTCAGGTTTGCTCAAATGATTTTGGTACAGGTACCCAATGGTATAGTGGACCTCTTTCTCATGTTAAATAAGTTTTGATTTTCCATTGTGAAACATTATTTTGTGTCACTGCAGTCGTCACCGGGGACCGCTTTTGACCACAGTGAACACAGTCAGTGGTCAGGTCAACGCCGATGAGATCGTAATGTTAAAGCGTTCGATGTGCGCTTGTATCTGTCGGCGAAGGTTCCCGATGTTTGACGAAGGCGCCCGAAGAAGAGTGAAGGGTTGCAATGGTGGCGCTTTCGCGTTCTTCCGGAACTTCTCGCCTTAATATGGCCGTCAAGTTGACGATGCATTGAGCATACATCCAAAAATTTAATTTTACTCGTCCCTTGTAATACGTTTTCATGAATTGGAATTAGAAATTGCTTTTAGTTTCAAAAATTGAAAAGTTCTTTAAGAAGTGATGAATCTAAAGTCAACGAATTTGCTTGAAATCCAGCAAATACATATTATATTACTTCTGCAGTTTAAAAAAAATAATGAGGTAAGAAATATTTATTTGTTAATTTAATTGCCGTTTTCTACAAATTTCTCATAAAGTTATTAAGTTAATAACTCTGCAGAATACTATATATATATATATATATATATATATATATATATATATATATATATATATACATAAAATTGCCTAAACTGGTTCCCTAAATTGGTCTTGTTTAAAACAATAATTCATATTTATAATTATGCCTACACAGAACGAAAATTGTATATTCGTGGTTGCTTAAATGAATCGAAATGCACAGAAATCTTTTGTCTTTGTTCCGCCAGGGAGAAATTCCGTCAGAAGCTGCGTCGCGAACGATGAAATCATCAGTTTTGCATCTCGGTCAGGCGTCGTTCACTCGCCGGCGTCGAAAGCGCCACCAACCCTCAATATAGGCAGAAAGACTGGGCGCCCGGGCGGAGCTGGGCCGGGGGGCGGGGATAGACGTGGGGGGGGAGGGGCGCGGCTGAGCGCGTGGAGTCACAACCGTAGAGAGCGCGCGGCGCGGTGCCGCTGGACCCGGTCGCGGGGACCGACTCTTGTTGCGTCGGCTCTCGTTCGCGCCGGCTTTCCAGGAGGGTATATCCTCTTCACACCAGACCCGCGCACTCGGCACACACTTACTCACATCACACTTACACATCGTGCGGCGCTCGCCGCGTTCGTGCGAAATGAACGGGTCCGGTCGGACCGGTTCCGTTGAGAACGGGTCTCCTCTGCTTCGTCCTCCAGTTGTAGAGCGACGCCGTGCTGGTTTTGCTGCGAACGGGTCCGGAATGAACGGGTCCGGCGTGACCGGTTCTTTGATGAACGGGTTTTCTACCAGGGGCCGATGCGCGCGCGCGCGCGCGGAGAGACGCTCAAACGGGAGTCGAACAACGGACATGCGGGCGCGGGACATGGTTTCCTTGAGTCCACACCAATAAAAGTAGAGTTCGACGGATATAGGCTGGGAACGCCGCGAGAGGAGCGCCGCCGCTCGCAAATCAAACGGCGAGTCGATTCTCAGAAATCGACTCAAGAACCAGATGGAGATTAATCATTACTCTTTGCCCATTTTCGGGGTGTATGAAAAACAAGAACTAACCTTATATTTATTCTCTTCAACGCCTGCTGTTTTTGTTAATAGTATTATTAAAATACATTATTGAATCGAATTGTGGAGTCGTTTAACAATGAGCTTCGCAACTGATTCACGAGAACGTCGAATGCGGAGCAGTTTAGAAGCTAAAGAACCTGTTTACGAAACAAGGACCGACGCGGGCTGAACACGTGGTCCTTTTGAAGTAAGCTCTGGTTCTGGAATCGATTCGCTGGCCGACTCCTCAGGTCGTGGCCTTGGCTTGCCGGCAGAGCTGCCGTTTTCGTACAGTGCACCGCTGCCCGTTGCCGCGAGTCGGAATGAGATTCGGTTCCTCGGACGATCTCGGAATTGAGAATTCCTTCTTTGAATCGAAATGAATGGAATGAGGACCTCTGCCTTGCTTCTAAACGTCTCTAGAGTAAAAATCGACTCCTGCCGGTCATGATAATACACTATTGGCAGGAATGGAGGCACCTATTATTTTATAATACTGATTATCTTCATCGCTAATAGTAATTTACAACTTTAGCTCCAATCATGTTTTGAAAGTAACTCCCCTTTTGACAAGCAAAATTTCCACAAAACATCACACCAAGATAATATGTTTCGCAAAGATGTACATTTTCATCGTAGTAAACTCTTACCATTAGTCCATTTTAGACAACTTTCATTTAAGTACAAATTTGTGACAATAATTTAAAAAACATGTTTGTTGATTAAAAGTTTCGTCTCGACAATAATATTCAGTCTGAATGGCAGTTCTTTGATACCAAATAACCACACAATACTATAAAGATAAAATTCGCTTCCTTTTTCTCTCACAAAGATTTTCAAATGAATATTTTAATGTTTAATTCCCGCAGAATAGTGGATGTTTAAACACTACCCCTCACATCTTTCTTCTTTTTCACGAAATGATTAAAAAGCAATTCTTCACGTTCATCAAAAATATCGTCAGAGCTGACTTTCTTCTCTACACGTAATAACCGTATTTCCCTGGATTTTGTTGTACCAAGACAATATAGCATGCTATTCTCATAACTAATATTTGAATTTCACTGTAGAGGCTAATAATTTTTTTGTCGTTCGGACGTAGTACAAAATGTCAGATTTTTCTTCTTAGAAAATTTCTTCAGAATCGATATCCAGAATGAAATGCATTATGTAACATTGCATGATCACGAATACTAACTTTTAAATATTGTAGTTTAAGGAAAAAAGAGTTGTTTTTACGTTATAATTTAATTTAATACCTTTAGTTTCAGGATAGAATTTCACGATTGTCTGAGCTGTTTCGTTGGATTTCCCTCTTCATTAAATTAATAGGTTATAAACAATAATCTAATAGTATGTGCTAGAACGAATCTCTTGATTCAGAGATACATCGTTTCGATTTCGGGAAGAAATTTATAGATTACTTGAGTTTTCTTTCGTATTGCTAAGAAATCTCACCATCCTCGAAATCGTAAGAGAGCTCCCTGATCATCTTATTTTCATAAAACTTTATAAACGATCATTTGATATCGTAATGCTCAGTCATCCGGTCTCGGAGTCGAAAACGATTATTCCGCCCAGTCATCGAACATAGAATATTCGGATTTAAGGAATAATCTATGAATCGCCTCTCTTACATATGGCAGCGACCTTCGCTGCAGTTCCTTCTTGAATAAAAACAAACATCGTTGGAATTGCATAAATACACATGAACAATTTTCTGATCAGAGAGTCAAGAACGATTTTACTTTTAAAATACCTAATTCTTTCTCCTCAAATACCGAATCCTTATTTTTAAGAAACTAACATTAATCGAGTTTTTGTTTGTGCCTTTGCAACTTGAATAACAAAGAACGTCGTAAGCGCGACTCCTCATGTGGTTTTTGATAAAACCTCAAGAACGACTATTCGATCTCGGAGTCGTGAACGATTTATTCACTTGATCATAATCTACGAATACAAAATCTTCTGATTCAAGAAAGATTATCCTTTCGTACCCCTTTAACGTGAATAATCTACGGATAGTAATCTACAGATACAAAACCTTCGGATTCAAGAAAGATTATCCTTTCGTAACCCTTTAACCTGAATAATAGAAGAACGTAGCAGGCGGGAATTTTCATTTGATTTTTATAAATGTTGATAAACGATTATATGATTTTGGCACCGAAAACAATTCTTTCTTCTGAACATCAAACATCGAATCTTTGGTTTCAAGAAATATTTTCCTTTTGTACCGCTTCAATCTTAATAAAAGCAGGTAGCAAACGAGAGTCAGAAGTTCATTTTGATAAAACCTCACGAACGATTATGTGCTTTCGGAATCGATAAGGATTTTTCCACATCATTAAATACCGGTGTTCGGATTTAAGAAAGATTTGCCTTCGTACCGCTCTCACCTGAATAATAATAGAACGAAGTAAGATATAGTCCTCATTTGATTTTCGCAACAGCCTGATGAACGACTGACCATTCTATAATGGAATCCAGGACGATTCTTTCCCCTTAACATCAAATACCGAATATTCGGATCCAAGAAAGATTTTTCTCTCGTGCCGATTTAATCTGAATAACATAGCAAGCAAGAGTCCTCATTTGATTTCGATAAAACGACAAGAACTATTATCGAATATTGGAATTGAGAACGATTCTTTCTCCTCAACAACAAAGACCGAATCTACATTTCAGGGAAGATTTTCCTGTCGTAGCGCGTCAACCTGAATAGAAAAGCACGTAGCAAGCGAGAGTCCTCATTTGATTTTGGCAACAACCTCATGAACGACTGACCATCCAATCTCGTGGGTCGAGAACGAATCTTTTACGTCAACAACAAATGTCCGTATCGAGGGAAGATTTTTTTTCCTTCCGTAGCGCTTGCCCGTGAAGACAGCAGCGCGTAGCAAGCGAGAGGCCTCATTCGCGACCGAGTCGGGCGTGCGGGGGCGGCGGGGCGGGCGGGGCGGGCGGGCGCGTCGCTCATCGCAGCGTGCCGAGCGCGGCGCGCGTGTGGCGGCGGCGCGAGGTGGCGGCGGCGGGCGGCGGGGCGGCGGGGGCGGCGGGGGCGGCCTGCGCGGAGCCGCGGCGGGGCCGGAGGGGGCCGGCGGGGCCGGGGGCGGCGGCCGCGGGGCCGAGCCCCGCCGGCGCCGCCCCCGCCGGCCGCTACAGCCCGCAGTCGAACGAGTCCCACTCGGAGAAGCGCGAGTCCTGCGCCTGCAGGCGGCGCTGGCAGGCCTCCAGGTAGGCGTCCTGCACGCGGTACATCCCTGAGTTGGCCTGGAACATCAGCGTCTCCAGGATGCGCTCGTTCTTGATGGCCTTGCTGGGCAGCACCACCTGCGGATAGATAAATAAATAAATAAATAAATAAATAAATAAATAAATAAATAAATAAATAAATAAATAAATAAATAAATAAATAAATAAATAAATAAATAAATAAATAAATAAATAAATAAATAAATAAATAAATAAATAAATAAATAAATGAATAAATAAATAAATAAATAAATAAATAAATAAATAAATAAATAAATAAATAAATAAATAAATAAATAAATAAATAAATAAATAAATAAATAAATAAATAAATAAATAAATAAATAAATAAATAAATAAATAAATAAATAAATAAATAAATAAATAAATAAATAAATAAATAAATAAATAAATAAATAAATAAATACATGAATACAGAGAAAGGAATAAAGAAAGAGAGAAAGAAAGAACGGGAGAAAGAAATAGAAAGAAATAACGAATGTAAGAAAGAGAGAGAGGAGAAAAAGAAAGAAAGAATGAAAGAGAGATAGAAAGAGAAATAGAAAGAAAGAAACAAAGGGAACGTAAGGAAGGGAGAGAGAGGAAGAAAGTATGAAAGGAAGAAAAAATTAAGGGAAGAAAGAATGAAAGAAAGGAAGAGAGAGAAAAACAATGAATAAAATAAAAAAATAAAGTGAAAGAACAGAAGAAAAATAAATTTTGGTATGTAGTTACCAGTGCCTGCAAGATAAAAGAATAAACATAACATATTCTTTGTGGTTTGTAGAATTGATTCTTTTTTATACCATTGTAGAAAATTTGTTTTTAAATTAATCAATATATTAGGTGAGCCTTATTATTACTCTTTTGTATTCTTTGTTATGGAAAGAGTGTTATTTCTCTTTATTGTTGTAAGTAAAATATTAAATATGTTTACATATGGTATAAAACTTGTAATATGTGTTTGTTGATCTTATTTTTAAAAGAGTTTGGTATTATCAACAATTTGTTGAATTTCACGACCGTTTGTTTCATAATTGGGAGTTCTGTTACTGACTACTTTGCCACTGGGAAAAAGAATGAACAAAGATAACCAAAAAAGGTAGTTAATATTAAAAATTAGCAGTGGGCCACGAGTGATCAACATATTTTAGACACTTTTACTTTTTGTTTTCCTCATTTTAGCTCGAACATATTTTTAATTGAATTGAAATTATTTAACCGATCTCAATTGGGCATGGCTTATTTGCACTCTAACACTCAGTTGAAGTTTTGCGAAACATCTCAAGAATGCATCAAAACGTTCTGAAATACAAAAATACTGGAGATTCGAACTTTTTTTTAAATGAAGAAAACAAAATTAACCATTATGATAAATGTAATATAAATGTACTCCCACATTACGGGTTGGAAAGTAAGAATTTAAAAGTCGTGAAATAAAATAAATTAACGATATCTCATTATTTGTTAAACATTAATTAAAAAAAACAACCAGTACAATCTTGTGGTTCGGGCATACAGAACACTGTCACGTTTACAAAATTTTATAAGAGAGTACTTTGGATTTGGAAGCAGTCTTGGTTGTATTTAAAAGAACTGTAACTCCGCCAATTCTTGAAGTAGGACATGAGGTTGTATATCTCTAGGTAGAGCTCAAGAAACTCATCGGCCAAAATTGACGTAGTAGGGAGTTTTAGCGCCAGGCGTAAGGAGATATCCTTAAACTCTATTGATCACGTGACTAACACCTTTATACGGTCGTAGTGATCAACTTTCAGAAGAGCTTTAGCAATTGCACCATTGCGTTATGCATTACACAGGAAGCATTTCATGCGTTGAACAGAGAAATTGCATAATATATCAAAGAGTGTAAGGTAGTGGTGAGACATTTAAAACACGTTACGAGTCAACAGAACAACAAATATACATTGTGCATGGAGTTTTAGATTTTGTGGCCCTCCATGATAAGTATGCAGTCTGGAATTTTGAATCTTCTTTTCTTGAAAATATAGAAAATACCTCAAAACAGCGTTCGTTATGAGCGTAAGACATAACCTATCGCGAAGATATGATTTTAACTCCTTTTTCGAGAATTTTTTTCCTGTCATCTTTCCAACATATCCCGTTAATTCTTGCCAACGTTGTGGAGTTGGTAAGGAATAATTGTAACTGCCTCACATACGAGAATCGGTTTACTAGAGTTGAAAAAATTCAACTTTCCCTGTTTTTAGGCGGCCATTTTGCCGCTTGTAAGGTGACCGTAGAGGCTCTTACAGGCGTGAACTATTTTTGAAGGTATAAGGTCATGCCTTAGGCCTAAGGTAAGACGTTATGGCTTCAAGGTCCATCACGTGACTGTTAGTGCATAACGCCGCTATCTTACGCGTGACGCTAAAACTGCATAGTGTGTTGCGCACAGATATAGAGCAGGGGTGGAACAGAGGAACGGCTGACCTTGATGAGCTCCTGCGGGGAGATGCGGTAGAGCTTGAGGTCGCGCGCCAGCCGCTCCATGATGCAGCGGAACTCCAGGCGAGCGTCCACTTTGGAGGACGTCTTGGTGCGGATGCGGTGGCGCGCCCACCCCAGCATCGCCTCGAACTTGCGCACCTGCGCACACGCCCGACTCAACCTCTCGCTCAGCGCCTCGGACATCGCTACTTGCGCTCACTCACTCATCGCCTCGAACTTGCGCACACGCCCGACTCAACCTCTCACTCACCGCCTCGGACATCGCTACTTGCGCAGGCGCCCTCGCTCACTCACTCATCGCCTCGGACTTGTGCACACGCCCGACTCAACCTCTCGCTCACCGCCTCGGACATCGCTACTTGCGCTCACTCACTCATCGCCTCGAACTTGCGCACACGCCCGACTCAACCTCTCGCTCAACGCCTCGGAAAACGCTACTTGCGCTCACTCACTCATCGCCGCGAATTTGCGCACACGCCCAACTCAACCTCTCGATCAGCGCCTCGGACATCGCTACTTGCGCTCACTCACTCATCGCCTCGAACTTGCGCACACGCCCGACTCAACCTCTCGCTCACCGCCTAGGACATCGCTACTTGCGCAGGCGCCCTCGTTCACTCACTCATAGCCTTTAACTTGCGCACACGCCCGACTCAACCTCTCGCTCACCGCCTCGGACATCGCTACTTGCGCAGGCGCCCTCGCTCACTCACTCATCGCCTCGGACTTGCGCACACGCCCGACTCAACCTCTCGCTCACCGCCTCGGACATCGCTACTTGCGCAGGCGCCCTCGCTCACTCACTCATCGCCTCGAACTTGCGCACACGCCCGACTCAACCTCTCGCTCACCACCTCGGACATCGCTACTTGCGCAGGCGCCCTCGCTCACTCACTCATCGCCTCGAACTTGCGCACACGCCCGACTCAACCTCTCGCTCATCGCCTCGGACATCGATACTTGCGCAGGCGCCCTCGCTCACTCACTCATCGCCTCGATCTTGCGCACACGCCCGACTCAACCTCTCGCTCATCGCCTCGGACATCGATACTTGCGCAGGCGCCCTCGCTCACTCACTCATCGCCTCGAACTTGCGCACACGCCCGACTCAACCTCTCGCTCACCGCCTCGGACATCGCTACTTGCGCTCACTCACTCATCGCCTCGAACTTGCGCACACGCCCCACTCAACCTCTCGCTCACCGCCTCGGACATCGCTACTTGCGCAGGCGCCCTCGCTCACTCACTCATCGCCTCGAACTTGCGCACACGCCCGACTCAACCTCTCGCTCATCGCCTCGGACATCGATACTTGCGCAGGCGCCCTCGCTCACTCACTCATCGCCTCGAACTTGCGCACACGCCCGACTCAACCTCTCGCTCACCGCCTCGGACATCGCTACTTGCGCTCACTCACTCATCGCCTCGAATTTGCGCACACGCCCGACTCAACCTCTCGCTCACCGCCTCGGACATCGCTACTTGCGCTCACTCACTCATCGCCTCGAATTTGCGCACACGCCCGACTCAACCTCTCGCTCAACGCCTCGGACATCGCTACTTGCGCTCACTCACTCATCGCCTCGAATTTGCGCACACGCCCGACTCAACCTCTCGCTCACCGCCTCGGACATCGCTACTTGCGCTCACTCACTCATCGCCTCGAATTTGCGCACACGCCCGACTCAACCTCTCGCTCACCGCCTCGGACATCGATACTTGCGCTCACTCACTCATCGCCTCGAATTTGCGCACACGCCCGACTCAACCTCTCGCTCACCGCCTCGGACATCGCTACTTGCGCTCACTCACTCATCGCCTCGAATTTGCGCACACGCCCGACTCAACCTCTCGCTCACCGCCTCGGACATCGCTACTTGCGCTCACTCACTCATCGCCTCGAATTTGCGCACACGCCCGACTCAACCTCTCGCTCACCGCCTCGGACATCGCTACTTGCGCTCACTCACTCATCGCCTCGAATTTGCGCACACGCCCGACTCAACCTCTCGCTCAACGCCTCGGACATCGCTACTTGCGCTCACTCACTCATCGCCTCGAATTTGCGCACACGCCCGACTCAACCTCTCGCTCACCGCCTCGGACTTCGCTACTTGCGCTCACTCACTCATCGCCTCGAACTTGCGCACACGCCCGACTCAACCTCTCGCTCATCGCCTCGGACATCGATACTTGCGCAGGCGCCCTCGCTCACTCACTCATCGCCTCGAACTTGCGCACACGCCCGACTCAACCTCTCGCTCACCGCCTCGGACATCGCTACTTGCGCTCACTCACTCATCGCCTCGAACTTGCGCACACGCCCGACTCAACCTCTCGCTCAACGCCTCGGACATCGCTACTTGCGCTCACTCACTCATCGCCTCGAATTTGCGCACACGCCCAACTCAACCTCTCGATCAGCGCCTCGGACATCGCTACTTGCGCTCACTCACTCATCGCCTCGGACTTGTGCACACGCTCGACTCAACCTCTCGCTCACTCAACCATACTCTCTTCCTCTTACTCCTTCCTCTCAATCTTATCCACTTGCGCACCCACTCATCACCTTGAACTTATCCACATGACATCCATGATGTCGGAAACATTAGTTGGCCAAATTATGTTTGCGACTGCACATACACGACCAGTGCTGTTATAATATTGACAAACTTTCGTAAATCCCTACCCAATTTTTACTAAGTCTTTTCATAAGACCTGGACCCAATTTTTTTTAAAGAGATCCCTAACTAATGTCGAAACGTCGAGAAATAAATTAATGGTTGAAACATATTTTAGCGGTAGTTTTAAGAAGGTTAGCAAACTATTACAATTAAGAATTGAACTTTTAGAATGCTGCGCGTGCTCTAAAAATGACCGGTTTTATTGTGACTAACTAAATCCCCCTTTTTTGTGTAGCTGTTATTATTATTTGAATGGGTGAAATCGCGAATAAACAAACCATCGCCATCGTCTTATTTCCGGGGTGAAAGATATCTCGGTTCTACGGTTTAACTCGTTAATCAGCGTGCTCGCTTTCCATGACGCGACCCCGGGTTCGATTCCCGGTCTGGCAAGATTGTAGTGAGCGATTTCCTTGCAATGCCCCAGTGTATGTTACTGTGTCAAGATGAGAAAACTCGTTTCTCAGGTTGCGAATACACAGAGTAGGGATGGCTCTGTGCGAACAGCATGTACCACTTAACCCACGGCCGCGGGGGGGGGGGGAGGGGGGCGCTGCTGGGCCTTGAGTCGGAAAGCTGCGTGGTGGCGGGAGAGTACCTCTGGGACCTGGGAGAAAACTCGTTTCTAGGTTGCGAATACACAGAGTAGGGATGGCTCTGTGCTAACCGCATGTACCACTTAACCCACGGCCGCGCGGGGGGGGGGGGCGCTGCTGGGCCTAGAGTCGGAAAGCTGCGTGGTGGCGGGAGAGTACCTCTGGGACCTGGGAGAAAACTCGTTTCTAGGTTGCGAATACACAGAGTAGGGATGGCTCTGTGCGAACCGCATGTACCACTTAACCCACGGCCACGGGCGCTGCTGGACCTAGAGTCGGAAAGCTGCGTGGTGGCGGGAGCGTACCTCTGGGACCTCCAGCTGGCGGCACATGACCATCTGCACCATGGACTCGGACAGCTGCAGGAAGTCCTGCGCGGCAAAGAGCTGGTGCGCGCGCGTCTCCACGAACGCCAGGATCATGTTGACCAGCTCCGACGCAGACGTGTAGCGCCAGTAGTAGTTCTCCAGCGAGCACAGCATGCAGCACACCTGCGCACGCGCCCCGCCCCACCACACCCACTTTAGCAGCTCCTACTCAATTCAATTCAATTCAATTCGATTCAATTCGATTTAATTCGATGCGATTTAATTTAATTCGATTCGATTTAATTTTATTCTATTTAATTCGATTCGATTTAATTCGATTCGATTTAATTCGATTCGATTCGATTTAATTCGATTCGATTTAATTTAATTCGATTCGATTTAATTTAATTCGATTCGATTTAATTTAATTCGATTCGATTTAATTTAATTCGATTCGATTTAATTCGATTCGATTTAATTTAATTCGATTCCATTTTATTTTACATGACGAGACTCGGGAGAACAGACCGGAGATACCGAGTTCGAGACCCGACGGTGGCAGGATTTTCGACACTAGTTTCTCAGCAAGGTAAAACTCAGTCGCTGTCTGGAGGGGAATTCTAGAGCTTAGGCTGCTCTAAGCGGCAGTTTTTCGTGGTTTCTCCCATCAACACCCGGCGAATGCCGGAGCAGTACCCTTACAAACAGACCACAGACCGCGCCCGATCTTTCCTTCACGTTCTTTGACCTGTCCCATCCCTTAATTACACACACACTAACACGCACTACTCTGCGTTCGTAAGTCTTTATTTAGAACTAATCTGGGAAGCGGGTAAACCGATTTCGTTTCACACACACTTACGATAACATGCACTACAGTACAACACTTGCCGGGAGCCCCGTCGGGAGCTTAGAGCTTGTCTCGGCTGGGGCGGTGCCCCGCTGATGGGATATCTCTGGCTGGGAGATACGTGGCTAGCCGACTATATGTGGCAGTAGGTCGGCGCCAGAGCCTTCCGGCAGGGGAAGACCACTGCCACATCGCGAGGCAAAAACATGCACTAAACTTACGGGAATAATGACCGTAGCCGTTGACGCGCTCGGAATCACTAATAATCAACCAACCAACCAATCAATCAATCAATCACGGAGAAGCCCGCTCTTCCGCCTGGCCACGCCCACTTCGCTACGCTGCTCTCGCCATCTAGCAGAGAAGGAAGAAATCACTCCGGTGACGAAACAGACGATACTGAATTCAGCTCAGAGACTTCATTTAGGCTTGCGGATCGTTTACATGCAGTACATCTACAACATGGGACAGCCTTCTTTAGTTTACCTCCGAAGGAGTATGAAGGATTTCCTCCCCTTAAAACCCCATGGCTGTGGCTCATCCGCTGTGAACTCGCCAACGTGAGTACAACAGCCGGATAAGCTGTTATGCCATAGAATCGGCTAAATTTCACAATTGGACCCGTAATTGCAATAAGTTGGTCTCTCAAAATATACCATTTTATCAAAATCTAACGACACATTAATTAACAAGTACATTAAATTAACACACAAATTCCAAAACTGGCAGATATCCATTTTAACAACGTATCTCAAAATCTGACCGTTTTGTGATAATAATGTCACCCATGTTACTCCTTTATCGAATTCCAACGAAACGTTAATAACTAAACACAATAACTAAACACAAAAATTAGCCGGTAATTTGCTGTAGTGACACGAAATTGGTCAAACTTTTATTATCTTGTAATGACAACTTGGCAACGTTTTGTCTCTCTCATGAAACATCGCAATTTTTGAGATACACGTTGTTAAAATTAGTGCATAGTAGTTAGTGTTTGCGTGCGCGTTAGTAAGAATAATGCACTTTATAAGCAGGGAGACGATCCTCGCCCTCGGGCGCGCGATCCAGAGCCGGCCACTACGTCGGCTTACGGCTACTTCCCCCTCAGCTGTGTCCCAAAGAAGGCACCGCCCCAGCCGAGGCAAGCTGATGTGAACTGCTCTTCCAACGTGTGTAGTTGTGTAGTGGAAGTAAGTATATATATGTGTGTGTGTATATATGTATATATATATATATATATATATATATATATATATATATATATATATATATATATATATAATGTGTGTGTGTGGTGTATGAGAGTGAACGGGAGAGGAGTCAAGGATGAGAAAGTGAAAATTGCATGCAACCTGAGGCAGATTTTTAGGATACCACAGCGGAATTCGCGTGGAATTGATGGAAAATACATGAAAAAGTGCCTATCTGTGCAGCTGGCCTATTGACTTCTCTTCCAGAGAGAGGTGGATTTCTCCTTCCTCACTACTTGTGAATGAGCCTTCAGCGATCGTCCCCTCAATTCAACACCCATGCGCACAGCTCAATTTGTACGACCAAAGTTGCCCGTATATTCTTTCTGAAATGTTGCTAATCTTACATCACTTAAAAACGAAATTTTACAAACTAAACTTTTTTCTACGTCCCGGCCGGTTTTTATTGACTAAATACTGATTTCGGGTGCATCAATGGCTAAGACAATTAGTCCCGTAATTATAGTGCATGCTTTTTTCTCGAGAGGTGGCGGATATCTTCCCCCGCTAGACGGCGACACCCGACACCGACCTATCTGTCGGCTAACATCATTTTCCCTAACCAGGTATCTCCCACCAGCGGGGCACTGCCGCAGCAACACCAAGCACTTAGATCAATTTAAATGAAATGCCACCAATGAAGTGGCGCAGGATATCATCTGATGTCACAGCAGTGCCTCTGACCGGGAGGGACTAGAGTTTGTGTCTCGACCGTTGCAGGATCTAGATAGCTAGGTCAAATTCGCTCGCTGTCTGAGCCAGAATTCTAGCGGCCGGTTGCTCCAATAGGTAGTTTTCCGACGTTTCACACATCAACACTAGACCAATATAGCAGGTGTACCTTAACAAACGGGCCACGGGCACGACCATTCTTTCCTCTTCCTATTATCTCTCCTTAATTACACGCATTTGCTCTTACAAGAACCCCACTGCCTCACATGTCAGAAAACCACTTAAAGCTCGTCTCGGATTGGACGATATCTCTCATTCGGGGAAATACCTAGTGGGGGAAATCTCGCGATTCGATGTGTAGGTCAGCAGCTCTGGCAGGTCGTAGTGCCTGCAGCTGTAAGCGCGAGCGCGTGAGCTCACCACTTCGATGCGCAGGAACTGCTTGGCGTGGTGGAAGCAGGCCTGCAGCAGCTCGGTCAGGTCGTAGTGCCTGAAGCTGTAAGCGCGAGCGCGTGAGCTCACCACTTCGATGCGCAGGAACTGCTTGGCGTGGTGGAAGCAGGCCTGCAGCAGCTCGGGCAGGTCGTAGTGCCTGAAGCTGTAAGCGCGAGCGCGTGAGCTCACCACTTCGATGCGCAGGAACTGCTTGGCGTGGTGGAAGCAGGCCTGCAGCAGCTCGGGCAGGTCGTAGTGCCTGAAGCTGTAAGCGCGAGCGCGTGAGCTCACCACTTCGATGCGCAGGAACTGCTTGGCGTGGTGGAAGCAGGCCTGCAGCAGCTCGGGCAGGTCGTAGTGCCAGAAGCTGTAAGCGCGAGCGCGTGAGCTCACCACTTCGATGCGCAGGAACTGCTTGGCGTGGTGGAAGCAGGCCTGCAGCAGCTCGGGCAGGTCGTAGTGACCGAAGCTGTAAGCGCGAGCGCGTGAGCTCACCACTTCGATGCGCAGGAACTGCTTGGCGTGCTGGAAGCAGGCCTGCAGCAGCTCTGGCAGGTCGTAGTGCCTGAAGCTGTAAGCGCGAGCGCGTGAGCTCACCACTTCGATGCGCAGGAACTGCTTGGCGTGGTGGAAGCAGGCCTGCAGCAGCTCGGGCAGGTCGTAGTGCCCAAAGCTGTAAGCGCGAGCGCGTGAGCTCACCACTTCGATGCGCAGGAACTGCTTGGCGTGGTGGAAGCAGGCCTGCAGCAGCTCTGGTAGGTTGTAGTGCCTGCAGCTGTAAGCGCGAGCGCGTGAGCTCACCACTTCGATGCGCAGGAACTGCTTGGCGTGGTGGAAGCAGGCCTGCAGCAGCTCTGGTAGGTTGTAGTGCCTGCAGCTGTAAGCGCGAGCGCGTGAGCTCACCACTTCGATGCGCAGGAACTGCTTGGCGTGGTGGAAGCAGGCCTGCAGCAGCTCGGGCAGGTCGTAGTGCCAGAAGCTGTAAGCGCGAGCGCGTGAGCTCACCACTTCGATGCGCAGGAACTGCTCGGCGTGGTGGAAGCAGGCCTGCAGCAGCTCGGGCAGGTCGTAGTGCCTGAAGCTGTAAGCGCGAGCGCGTGAGCTCACCACTTCGATGCGCAGGAACTGCTCGGCGTGGTGGAAGCACGCCTGCAGCAGCTCGGGCAGGTCGTAGTGCCTGAAGCTGTAAGCGCGAGCGCGTGAGCTCACCACTTCGATGCGCAGGAACTGCTCGGCGTGGTGGAAGCAGGCCTGCAGCAGCTCGGGCAGGTCGTAGTGACCGAAGCTGTAAGCGCGAGCGCGTGAGCTCACCACTTCGATGCGCAGGAACTGCTTGGCGTGCTGGAAGCAGGCCTGCAGCAGCTCTGGCAGGTCGTAGTGCCTGAAGCTGTAAGCGCGAGCGCGTGAGCTCACCACTTCGATGCGCAGGAACTGCTTGGCGTGGTGGAAGCAGGCCTGCAGCATCTCGGGCAGGTCGTAGTGACCGAAGCTGTAAGCGCGAGCGCGTGAGCTCACCACTTCGATGCGCAGGAACTGCTTGGCATGCTGGAAGCAGGCCTGCAGCAGCTCGGGCAGGTCGTAGTGCCTGAAGCTGTAAGCGCGAGCGCGTGAGCTCACCACTTCGATGCGCAGGAACTGCTTGGCGTGGTGGAAGCAGGCCTGCAGCAGCTTGGGCAGGTCGTAGTGCCGGAAGCTGTAAGCGCGAGCGCGTGAGCTCACCACTTCGATGCGCAGGAACTGCTTGGCGTGCTGGAAGCAGGCCTGCAGCAGCTCTGGCAGGTCGTAGTGCCTGAAGCTGTAAGCGCGAGCGCGTGAGCTCACCACTTCGATGCGCAGGAACTGCTTGGCGTGGTGGAAGCAGGCCTGCAGCAGCTCGGGCAGGTCGTAGTGACCGAAGCTGTAAGCGCGAGCGCGTGAGCTCACCACTTCGATGCGCAGGAACTGCTTGGCGTGCTGGAAGCAGGCCTGCAGCAGCTCGGGCAGGTCGTAGTGCCAGAAGCTGTAAGCGCGAGCGCGTGAGCTCACCACTTCGATGCGCAGGAACTGCTTGGCGTGCTGGAAGCAGGCCTGCAGCAGCTCTGGCAGGTCGTAGTGCCTGAAGCTGTAAGCGCGAGCGCGTGAGCTCACCACTTCGATGCGCAGGAACTGCTTGGCGTGGTGGAAGCAGGCCTGCAGCAGCTCGGGCAGGTCGTAGTGACCGAAGCTGTAAGCGCGAGCGCGTGAGCTCACCACTTCGATGCGCAGGAACTGCTTGGCGTGGTGGAAGCAGGCCTGCAGCAGCTCGGGCAGGTCGTAGTGCCTGCAGCTGTAAGCGCGAGCGCGTGAGCTCACCACTTCGATGCGCAGGAACTGCTTGGCGTGGTGGAAGCAGGCCTGCAGCAGCTCGGGCAGGTCGTAGTGCCTGAAGCTGTAAGCGCGAGCGCGTGAGCTCACCACTTCGATGCGCAGGAACTGCTTGGCGTGGTGGAAGCAGGCCTGCAGCAGCTCGGGCAGGTCGTAGTGCTCGGCGGCGCAGATGAGGCCCGGAATGTTGGCGCACGTGAGCGCGCACGACCCCGTGTGCAGGTAGTCGAGCAGCACGCGGAACGTGTCCGGGTCGAACTCGATGATGGAGAACTGCAAACACACACACACTCCCTCGTCGACAACTAAGCAGAGTCACTCTCGACAGCTACCAAGCACACAGCCACTCTCAACAACAACTAAGCACTCGGCCACTCTCGACGGCACCTAAGCACACAGCCACTATCGATGACAACGAAGCACACAGTCACTCTCAACAGCAACTAAGCACACAGCCACTCTCAACAGCAACTAAGCACACAGCCACACTCGATGACAACTAAGCAAACAGCCACTCTCAACAGCAACTAAGCACACAGCCACTCTCAACAGCAACTAAGCACATAGCCACTCTCAACAGCAACTAAGTACTCAACCGTTCTCGCCGAGATATAAGAATATTCGCGGATTTACGTGGAAGGAGGGGCGTGGAAATTGCAGCGCCTTACAAGATCGCGATCTTCAGTTAATTTTAACAAATTTAGAACACCATATTTGATGAGTTTGGCCTCAGATTTTTTGAGAAGCAATAGTTTAAAAAGCTTCTTGAAATAATTCTGAACTACATAATTTTAAATTTAAAATGTTTTGTTTGTTATTACGCAAAATTTGTTCTGTGGCGTTTCGAGAGCATGATTTTATCCCCATCTTCAGGCATTCAGAAAATCCGAAGACAATTTTTTAAATGTTTGTTTTGTTTTCATATGTTTTCCTTGGGTGGGGGGTCTGACTTAACGTCAAGCTAACACCTCTACAATTTAATGTGGTATATTTTGATGTTCTACTTCCGTTCTAAATTTTCAAAAATTAGTATAAATTAGTACATAATTCTGGCATATGTTTTATTTTTGTATTAGTGGGAGTGCTATTTATGCGGACATGTTTGTACTGTTATTGGACTAAATAAATTAAAATACATTAGCTGCACCTTTTAAGTAACTGACTACCTCAAAATAATGAATCGTCGTGAAATTATTTTTTTTCTATTTTTGTTGATATGAATGCTGCTTTATTCCCTTTTAAATGCTTTAAACAATTCCTTTCTACGTTTCTTATTTATTGAGAAAATATTTTTTTCGAAGCGAGTGTGCAAGTGCTACTTTCCCTAACGTCAGCTGTCAAGCCCTTAGTGAGTGAACGCCAGATGCATTTTTAATATTGATAATTTTCAACATATTCATGCCTGTCAAACATAAGAATTCATGAACCACAAAATAAAATGACATTCTTCTTGCAGTTGTCAATCTCCTTGCTTTTTTTCGGGAGAATGGACTGAATAGTTAATGTGTCAGTAAAGATTTCAGTTAAATTATCTGAAAAATGTCCAGAATGTACTTTTAAACGATTTTTTTGGAAATAATGAAATCCTGACTCTGCAGTTTTCACAGTACCTTTACCATTCTAGTTCATTTTCTAGAACCTACATTTCTGACTAATCTACAAAAATAATTATAAAAATATATCAACTTGTTGTGGAGATAGGATGTCTGAAATAAAGACCTACGTTTTTGACAATTAATTATAAACAAATCATAAAATTAAAAGATCTCTAAGAGATCAACTTAGAGACACAAATACCCACATAGAAATAAAATGTACAATCGAAAACAAAAATAGAAAGAATGTACTTGATTTTATTTCCTCTGGTAGACACCTTACTGAAGACACCTTATAGAAGACATCTTACCTTTGAAGCTTCGTTTTCTTGCATTGGGAAGGAATTTGGACCTACAGTAGTGGCGCAGTATTAGCGAGTCTTACAGTTTGATGCGTTGGTGCCAAACATTACTGTGCCCGTGGCATTACCTTCATGACAGATAAAAAAATTCACAAGATTTCATATAACGAGAGCCTATGACAAGTCTTGATATCAAATTCAAAACCTTCGCCACAGCCGAAAATTACAGCCTCCGCGAATATTACAGTCTTCGCAAGCTGATTGTTTCCGAGCGGGTCACATGACGTACCACAGCTCATGGCGAGAAAACTGTCAGAGTCGCTTATACGCTGCCGGTACCGTATACTGCGATTCATTTATAGTTGCCCCTGACATGTCACCAGCTGTCACTATGCCATCCAATCGGAAGCTTACCCGTCATTACTGAAGACTCTATTGTGACCTTTCGATTGGATGACACCGTGACAGATGATTTACGTCAGAGGCAGCTCTGCATAAATCCAAGTTGATATAGCGAGGAGGCAGGGAGGTAGAGAAAGGAAAGGCGGTGTGTGCGCTCACCTCCGACTGCGCAAGCTTCGTGCGGTCCACCTTCTGCGCGTCCGCGCAGACGGAGAGGCGCGGCACGGCGAGCTGCGGCGCGCCCTCGCCGGAGCCCTTGCCGCCCTTGCTGTCGCCCGCCTTCGACTCCTTGTCTGCAACACCCGCACGATTCCACTCCCCTCCCGCTCTGCATCCGAAAGGCTACATCCCAACATTAACAAATAACACTCTCTTTCATATATCTATAATGTAACTCTTTTACTTGTTAGAGTAGGTTTAAATCTTGTGTTACTTTTAAAATCTTGTGTTACTGTGTTACTGGCGTTACTACTACAATTTACTTATAAATAGTAGGTTTAAATTTTATATTGTTTCTACAAGTCAAATTTTCAGTTTGTTTATGTATCCAATGGGTTACATATCAATATTAACAATTATCACTACATTTTCTAAATTTTCTTGTAATTACTTATAAATAGTACCTCTAAGTCTTTTGTGAAATACTTAGAAGTCAATTTTTTGGGTTTATGTATCCTAACGGCTACATCTCAGTAACAAAAATTATCTATCGTTTCTAAATGTTCTTTTAATAGTTTTAAATAGTAGTTTTAAGTATTATGTGACGTTCGTACAAGTCAAATTTTCATTGTCTGTTTGTGTATCTTAAGGGCTACATCTCAATATTAACAATTATCATCACCTTTCCTCAATTTTCTTCTAATTACTTTTAAATACTAGTTTTAAGCCTTATGTTGAGTTCTTCAAAGTCAAATGTTTGTCTGCTTATGTATCCTAAGGGCTACATTTCAATATTAACAATAATCTTTTCAAAACTTTCTGTTAGCGTAAATAGTTTTTGTACAACATTAACTTTTTAAAAGCGAATTTATTAAGCAGTGGATTTGACTGGAATAGGGGCTCGCTCCCGGGTACCGGACTTCCTGCTACGGCTAGGCCGACGTTTTAGGCTGTGAGTACTTTGAGTTACACAATAGACACATACTCCCTCCCCCTCCACACGCACCTCGTTATAAAATATCACGTTTCCCAGCCAATGATATGCAAATGAATGATTAGTGATTGGAGACCACTGAATGAGTAGTGGATGGCCTGAGGAAGCGGTGCGCACTCACTGGAGCAGTCCTGCGAGGAGGCCCACTTCTTCTTGTCGTCGGCGGAGAGCGCGGCGTGCTGCTTGCGGATGGAGCGGCCCCAGCCGGCGGTGATGGTGCCGAGGCGCGAGAAGGCGCGCTTCACCATCGGCGACGACGGCACGCTCTTCGGCCTGCGCACACGCCGCCACCCACACGCTCGCGCCCGCCGGCACGCTCGCGCTCGCCGGCACGCTCGCGCCCGCCGGCACGCTCGCGCCCGCCGGCACGCTCGCGCCCGCCGGCACGCTCGCGCTCGCCAGCACGCTCGCGCTCGCCAGCACGCTTGCACTCACCCACATGCTCGCTCTCGCTAGCACGCTCGCGCACACCAATAGATTCGCACTCACTAACACACTCGCGCTCGCCAGCACGCTCACGCTCGCCAATAGACTCGCACTCACCAATACGCTCGCGCTCGCCAACACGCTCGCGCTCACCAATAGACTCGCACTCACCAATACGCTCGCGCTCGCCAGCACGCTCGCGCTCGCCAATAGACTCGCACTCACCAATACGCTTACGCTCGCCAGCACGCTCGCGCTCGCCAATATACTCGCACTCACCAATACGCTCGCGCTCGCCAGCACGCTCGCGCTCACCAGCACGCTCACGCTCGCCAATAGACTCGCACTCACCAATACGCTCGCGCTCGCCAGCACGCTCACGCTCGCCAGCACGCTCGCGCTCACCAATACGCTTGCACTCACCCACATGCTCGCTCTCGCTAGCACGCTCGCGCTCGCCAGCACGCTCGCGCTCGCCAGCACGCTCGCGCTCGCCAGCACGCTCGCGCTCGCCAGCACGCTCGCGCTCGCCAGCACGCTCACGCTCGCCAGCACGCTTGCTAACACCAATAGACTCGCACTCACTAACACACTCGCGCTCGCCAGCACGCTCACGCTCGCCAGCACGCTCGCGCTCGCCAGCACGCTCGCGCTCGCCAGCACGCTCACGCTCGCCAGCACGCTCGCGAACACCAATAGACTCGCACTCACTAACACACTCGCGCTCGCCAGCACGCTGGCGCTCACCAGCACGCTCGCGCTCACCAATACGCTTGCACTCACCCACATGCTTGCTCTCGCTAGCACGCTCGCGCTCGCCAGCACGCTCACGCTCAACAATAGACTCGCACGTACAAACACACTCGCACTCACCAATAGGCTCGTGCTCATCAACACGCTCGTTCTCATCAACATTTCAACGCTCACCAACACGCGGGTGCTCATCAACATGTTCGTGCTCACCAACATGCATTCATCAACGTGGTCGCGCTCACCAACACGCTCACACTCACCAATACGCTCGTGCTTTCCCACATGATCGCGCTCGATAACACGCTCACGCGCACCAACAGGCTCACCAACACGATCGTGCTCATCAACATGATCGCGTTCTCCAACACTTTCGCTCTCGATCATGCTCACCCCCCAATCATGTTCAGGTTCATCAACGCTCTGTCGCTCACCAATAAGCACAAACTCACCAATTCGCTAGCGCTCACGCTCACCAACATGTGCAGGTTCACCAACACTTGTGCTCTCCAACACACCCACTGTTACCAACATATTTAGGCTACCCAATCCTCTCGCGGTCACCAAAACGCTTAAGGTCACCAACATCCCAGGATCACCAATATTCGCTCTCTTCAACCCGCTCACCCTTCCCCAACATGTTCAGGAGCACCAACACTCTCTCTCTCACCAACACGCTCAAGCTCACCAACACGCTCAGACTCACCAACGCTCGCGCCCTCCAACACACTCACTCTCCGCAACATGTTAAGACTCACCAATATCTCGCGCCTACCAATATACCGTTCTCTCGAAACCGAAATAGCATTCGTGTTCGACGGTTAAGAGGGAAGCTCAAGTGGCTTGCACGGAACAGTGCAACTTTGCACGAAAAGGAAAGGGGCACTACTCGTTCCACTAGAGATGGAGAATATTGATCCTTTCGAAGAGGAATTGATTGGCTGGGGAGGAAGAAGAAGAGAGGGATCAAGGAGGACAGTGTAATCAGCAGAAATGAAAACAATATATAGTGCTGAAATTATCAGGCTCTTTTCCAAAAGTACTACTTCATTCCCAAAATTACTAGTCCATTCACATTTAATGTAAAAATCTGCCTGCTGATTGTGTGCCTATGTATTATAAATTTCCCCATGTGAATATTGGGATAAATGACACGCATTAACATTTTTTAATTCTCCTTTGATATTCATCATAGTTTTTACTGTGCATTCAGGTAGTGTGGAAAGGAGATAATGAGAGACACCCGATACACAAGTGTCCGTTGCTTCGCGGCAGCCGTTAATTCCTGAAGCAGTCAGAAAGCTGTTCAGTTATCTGTTCGGTGTTTGAGTTCGCTGTTCTGTGTTCGTCGTTCGGTGATCGAGTTCAACGTTCTGTGCTCGTGTTTGCTATTTGGTGTTCGAATTCAATGTTTTGTGTTTGCTGTCCGTTAAGTGAGTTCGCTGTTTTATGTTTTAATACGCTATTATGGAAGTTTTGTTAGAGAAATTGTTACTTTGTAATATTTTTGGGATCATTATGATTTAAACCCTATATTTTTATTTATATAATTAGATCATATTCTTCATATGGAGGCTTGAAGGTTGCTCGGGTAATTGATTGTATATGAGGAGAAGAATTTAGGGGTCGAGAAATATTTGTGTTTTTATATAATATGAGAATAATTAATAGGAATATCAGTTTAGTTATTTTAGGTATTATTTATTGAGAATTGAGTTCAAAACATGGAGCGACCCGTGGAGTAATGGACAGACGGCACGCCTTTCACCGCGCGCGGTGCGTGAAGTGGGTTCCCTGCTCTCCGATTGGTTCGTCTGCTGCTGGGCGGAGTCGGACAGCGCCGTCCGTTGGAAATGGGTGTCGGGGTGCGTGAAGTGGGTTCCCTGCTCTCCGAGTGGTTCGTCTGCTGCTGGACGGAGTCGGATAGCGCCGGCCGTTGGAAATGGGTGTCGGGGTGCGTGAAGTGGGTTCCCTGCTCTCCGAGTGGTTCGTCCGCTGCTGGGCGGAGTCGGACAGCGCCGTCCGTTGGAAATGGGTGTCGGGGTGCGTGAAGTGGGTTCCCTGCTCTCCGATTGGTTCGTCCGCTGCTGGGCGGAGTCGGATAGCGCCGGCCGTTGGAAATGGGTGTCGGGGTGCGTGAAGTGGGTTCCCTGCTCTCCGAGTGGTTCGTCCGCTGCTGGGCGGAGTCGGACAGCGCCGTCCGTTGGAAATGGGTGTCGGGGTGCGTGAAGTGGGTTCCCTGCTCTCCGATTGGTTCGTCCGCTGCTGGGCGGAGTCGGATAGCGCCGGCCGTTGGAAATGGGTGTCGGGGTGCGTGAAGTGGGTTCCCTGCTCTCCGATTGGTTCGTCCGCTGCTGGGCGGAGTCGGATAGCGCCGGCCGTTGGAAATGGGTGTCGGGGTGCGTGAAGTGGGTTCCCTGCTCTCCGAGTGGTTCGTCTGCTGTTGGGCGGAGTCGGACCGCGCCGTCCGTTGGAAATGGGTGTCGGGGTGCGTGAAGTGGGTTCCCTCCGAAGTGAAGTGGTTCGTTCCGCTGTTGGGCGGAGTCGGACCGCGCCGTCCGTTGGAAATGGGTGTCGGGGTGCGTGAAGTGGGTTCCCTCCGAAGTGAAGTGGTTCGTTCCGCTGTTGGGCGGAGTCGGACAGCGCCGTCCGTTGGAAATGGGTGTCGGGGTGCGTGAAGTGGGTTCCCTGCTTTCCGGGTTGTTCGTCCGCTGCTGGGCGGAGACGAATAGCGCCGGCCGTTGGAAATGGGTGTCGGGGTGCGTGAAGTGGGTTCGACGGGTGGGGAGGGCTCACCTGGGGCTCTCGATGTCGGGCACCTGCAGGAAGTTGGAGCTCTTGGGCTTCTGCGGCGAGTGCAGCGACGGCACGGCGCGCGCCAGCAGCTCCGCCACCGGCACCTGCGGCGACCCGAAGCCCGTCGAGATGCCGTACAGCATCTCCTGGAACACCCTGCACACACGCGCACACCCTCATCAGGATGGCCATTCAGTCGCATTGTACAAACATGACAAAATATTTGCCACGTGCATTTCATGCTCATGGACAGCGCTGGCGGGAAGAGACGCCGGGCTCAACAGTGGCAAACCTAGGAAGGGAAGGGGTGCCGTGTCGTGGGTGGCCACTTGTGAACCCCGTAGACCACTTGGGGAAAACTTGTGAACCCCGTAGACAGGCTAGCTGTGGAAACGCGCCGGCGGAAACAGTGAGATGACGCAGTTCCGTCAGCCGGCCCAGAAGATAAACGGACCCCGGACCTAAACTCCTTCTTCTGATTCTTGGGCGCGTCGGTAGGAAGTCGTGTGGGTTGTGCGCGGCGCTGCATTTCAATGCATAGGCTACTGAGGCAGCGAACTGAAGACGGCGTGCTACGTCGAGACGGGAGGTGCGGCATACTCGCTTGTATGCTCACGTAGGCTACTGGTGCGTCACACCGCATAAGATATCTAATTATCAGGCCAGCGGGGGTGGTGACCAGGAACATTCCTTCTAGTAACGGGTCAATATTGTTTATTGTAATTATTGTACATAGTATTCAGGTGTTGGAGCATATTTCAAATAAATACTCAATAAATTACAAACCGTTCACGTCTGTGAACCATCCTCGCACCTCTCTCCTCGACTAGTGCATTATCAAACGATCATGTAATGATGGATATTAATACACGAGTCTGATTTTACGATAAAGCGAGTTTCGTAAACTTCACACGAGTGCATTAATACATTTACATCGAGTTCCATACGGTACCTTTTATACGGCTGACGGTAACGTTTATTAGTGTAACTTTTACATTGAGTGATTCGTGGAAGTTGATGTGCAGGATTGTGCCAAGGCCACCGAGAGGACAGCTCCCCCAAACTTATCCTGCCGCAGATGGCTTCGGTTTACCATTGCGGTTGACGAGTAGGAACAAAGTGAAATTGCGATCCTATTTATGTTAAATATTAATCCACGAAAAATACTTATAAGAAAATAAACTAAAACTGAGAAGGATAATGTGATATTAAATGCAATTTTAATATACACAATCAAGTGAGACATTTACTATATAGATTCTCGATGATTAAGTGTCAATACTTGGTTTGTTATATTCTCTGTGATTGGTCAACAACCTTTTTCATAATGAAATCTGTATTGTAATTAGTGTCATTATGCAGCGGGATGCAGCCATCAAATGAAAGAATTATACAATGGGTGTGAAGAAAAGTATAAAAAATACACGTTGAATGTGTAAGGAAGTATAGCACATGCAGTTTGTATGTGCCTAGGTGTTATACTATTAGTAGACACAGGTGAATTTTGAGTAACTAAAGCAATACGTTTTTGTGGCTACGTTTGAAAAAGGCAGAGGAAGGTAGGAGGTAGCGCAAGGAAGGTAATTGAAGAGAGGGCTGTAAGGGAAGGGTGGAAAGGAGGGGTAGAAGGGAGGGGTGCAATGGAGGAGTGGAAGGGAGGGGTGGAAGGGAGGGGTGGAAGGGAGGGGTGGAAGGGAGGGGTGGAAGGGAGGGGTGGAAGGGAGGGGTGGAAGGGAGGGGTGGAAGGGGGGGGGTGGAAGGGAGGGGTGGAAGGGAGGGGTGGAAAGGAGGGGTGGAAGGGAAGGGTGGAAAGGAGGGGTGGAAGGGAGGGGTGGAAGGGAGGGGTGGAAGGGAGGGGTGTAAGGGAGGGGTGGAAGGGAGGGGTGGAAGGGAGGGGTGGAAGGGAAGGGTGGAAAGGAGGGGTGGAAGGGAGGGGTGGAAGGGAAGGGTGGAAGGGAGGGGTGGAAGGGAGGGTTGAAGTGATGGGAGTGGGAGGGGAGAGGAAGGGAGGGGAGTGGGAGGGGAGAGGAAGGGAGGGGAGTGGGAGGGGAGAGGAAGGGAGGGGAGTGGAAAGGTAGAGAGATAAAGGGAGTGGAGTGAAAAAGGGTGAAACGGAAGAGAGTGGAGTGGACATGAGGGTTGTAGAAAAGAGGGGAGTGGAAGGAAGGTGAGTAGAAGAGAAAGGGGAGTGGAAGGAAGGGGAGTGAAAGGGAGACGGAAGGGAGGAGTGTGGAAAGGAGTGGAGTAGAAAGGAAGGGAGTAGAAGAGAAGGGGGAGTGGAAAGGGAGGGGACAGGGAGGGGAGTGGAAGGGAGGGGTGTGGAAGGGAGTGGAGTGGAAGGGAGGGGGGAATTGAGGGGGAAGGGAGGGGTGTGGAAGGGGAGTGGAAGTGAGAAGGAGGGGAGTGCGAGTGAGGGGAGCAGAGAGGGCCCACCTGGAGCGCACGCCGAGGATGGCGCGGACGCCGCAGAAGCGCGCCTTGCTCTTGGACTGGCCGACGAGGAAGGCGACGTCGAACAGCTGGTTGCAGACGGCGGCGTCCTCGGGCAGCGCCGGGTTGGTGAAGCAGCGCCCGAAGTCCGCCGCCAGCGAGTCGTAGTCCTCGAACTGGTCGCGCACGCTGTCCAGCAGCGGGGAGCTCGGCCGCATGTGGCCGATGGGCCGCCACGACCCGCGCCTGTCACACACACACACACTGATTAAGCACGGCCACACTGGGCCACAAAGACAAACTAACACAATTCAATTGTTTTTTTATTTGTTCTAATTTTTATTTATGAACAAATAATTTATATTTTAAGTAATAAATAATTTACATGTTTCTGGAGTGATATGTTGCTGATTTGATATGTTGCTATTTACGTATTTACGTATTTACGTATTTACGTATTTACGTACTTACGTACTTACGTACTTACGTACTTACGTACTTACGTATTTACGTATTTACGTATTTACGTATTTACGTATTTACGTATTTACGTATTTACGTATTTACGTATTTACGTATTTACGTATTTACGTATTTACGTATTTACGTATTTACGTATTTACGTATTTACGTATTTACGTATTTACGTATTTACGTATTTACGTATTTACGTATTTACGTATTTACGTATTTACGTATTTACGTGTTTACGTGTTTACGTATTTACGTATTTACGTATTTACGTATTTACGTATTTACGTATTTACGTATTTACGTATTTACGTATTTACGTATTTACGTATTTACGTATTTACGTATTTACGTATTTACGTATTTACGTATTTACGTATTTACGTATTTACGTATTTACGTATTTACGTATTTACGTATTTACGTATTTACGTATTTACGTATTTACGTATTTACGTATTTACGTATTTACGTATTTACGTATTTACGTATTTACGTATTTACGTATTTACGTATTTACGTATTTACGTATTTACGTATTTACGTATTTACGTATTTACGTATTTACGTATTTACGTATTTACGTATTTACGTATTTACGTATTTACGTATTTACGTATTTACGTATTTACGTATTTACGTATTTACGTATTTACGTATTTACGTATTTATTTATGAGGTACTGGCCTGTAGGGCTTGGGGATCTGGCCGGTCTCCGCGTGGTTCTGCAGGTTGGCCACGATGTCCTCCAGCATCTGCGAGCGCGTCCGCTCCTGCATGCGCGCGAACTTGGGCGCGGAGTAGGAGGCGCGCTCCCCGTTCACCACCTGCGCACGCGCAACGCGCCGGAGTCACGCGCTGGGCAGTGCAGCTGCGCACTCGGGGCGCCTGCCTCGGGGGGAAGGCACCAAGCAACGCCCGCGGTGCGCACAACTGCTTATGGAGTCCGTTGCTGTGTCAAAGGAGAAACCTGTTGAGGTGCTCAGAGGAGCATTTGATGTCAATGCAATGTCCCTGACCGGGAGGTCCGAAAGTTCGAATCTCGTAGATACTAGGATTTTCGACACTAGCTTGTCAGCTAGGTTGCATTCAGCCGCTGTCTGGAGGAGAATTCTGTCGGCCGGCTATTCTAATCGGTAGTTTCCTGTGGTTTCTTAGATCAATACCAGGCGAATACTGGAGTAGTTTTCTAATAATCGGGCCACGGACTGCGCGCGTTCATTCCTTCCTCATCCTTATCGTATCTTTGACAACCTTTGACCTACCGTTGACTTCCGCTTCCACTACACTACTACAGATCTCGAGAGACCAGTCGGGAGCTTAGAGCTTGTTCCGGCTGCGGCGGTGAGAGGCCCCGTTCCTGAGAGGTACCTAGATGGGAAAACCCAAAAGACGACATGTAGGTCGGTGCCGGATCTCCCCCTCAAGAAAGTCAAATCACAGTCACCTCCAGTGATACAACATGCACTAAACTTACGTGATCATGGCAATTCAGACGCCCGGAAACGCGAAATAGTAAATAAGTGAATCACTGTAACGAGAATTCAAAACAATATTCTCCCTCTCTCCCTCTCTCTCCCTCTCCCTCTCTCTCCCTCTCCCTCTCCCTTTCCCTCTCCCTCTCTCCCTCTCCCTCTCTCTCTCTTTCTCTCTCTCATGGAATAGGAACGTAAAATTATTTATTCCCCCGACGATTTGGATCAGTTCTCTGCTGAATATGTGCGGAAGTAAGAAAAACTAAACCCTACTAATATACAGACCCAAATTTAATCCTTCCTTCTTCCTTTCCTTCCCACCTTGAACGTGTTTCTTTCATTGTTTCCCCCACACAGTAAAGAGTTGGAACACCTGGAATATGTGAGAAAGGTTTTTTGAATACTCAAACGCCTATATGTAAATACTAATAAATACTAAAAAAAAAACGATTATGTAATAAAGTTAATATTTTGGACAAAAATGGACATGCTAAGCTGTTTATAGAAGAAAAAATGAAGAAAATATTGTTTTATTTCACACATTTTTTAAAGTTGCTTCCAGAGTTGTATCTAGGAATTCAGACGCCCATGGCAAGCATAAAATTTGAGCCCTGTCAGGTTACTTCAAATTAGGGTCCTTGTTATTTGTTTTAGGGGTTGTACTCTAAATAGCGTCCCTTTTGAGTGTCTGCCATACAGTACCGTACATGTCGTAAATACCCCTCTGGTTGCTTCTACACGGAAAAAATATATTTCTTGTATTTGCATGCTAAATATGTAAATATTTATTTGGGGGTGATGCATATTTAAAAAAAATATAAATTGATTGATTTTTTTTCGATAGGTATAAAATATTCTTTTTAAAACTATACAAAAATAAAACAGTACTTCATGCATTTCCTCATACAAAAAAATGTTGCGAATTACAAAATGTAATTTGAATGTAAACAGAATTTTGACTGAGTCAGTACGGAAACATTATGTCGTAATGAACTAGTAAGCCATAAAAACTTTACTTTACGAGTAGAATATACTTCATTTTTCTATTCCTAAAGTTTGTTTGTTTGCACACCATTTTTTAATTAAGCCAATATTCGGTGTTGCCTTCTTACCTTGGTGAGCAGCCATTCTCTGAACATGGGTCCCTTGTCGAAGACGCTCTGCTCCCACAGGTAGGGCTTATACGCACCGACTTCGTCCCTTGTCACCACAGACACCTGAAGAGAAGAAGGAAGTCAGCGGTCAGAGAAACCCTTCTTCTGAAAGTCGCATACGACGTCTTCTCGGTAATAATTATTTGTGCAGCAAAAACGATATAAGGGTTCTAATGATCGAGTGGCGACAAAATGCCCCAGGGCCTTTGATTTGAAGGATTTTAGTCGCCCGACATCATTAAAACCAGTTATCACCCCTGGAACATGCATAATTTTATTTTTTATCTAATTTCATGCTTTTGATTTACTTATTTATTAGTAAAATGGACGTTAACTTGACTCGGTTTGTATTTTCATCTTTTCTTCCCATAATTCCCTCCATAAGAGAACATGTTCAACTCTATTCATATTTCCCCTTTTTACAACGGTTCTCTCAATCCATATAAGTTGTGTTAGGAGTTAGAACTCCTTATCGAAGGCAATAACATATTATTAAAAATAAATATCTTTTCTTCGCACCCGTACAAGATGTTTGATGAAATGATGAACAACGTTTTTGATGTTTATTATTTGCTGCGTCATTTGAGTTTAACGTTTCGCTCCTGTCTAAAGGTTAATATAGCTTGCGCAATGTAATATAATGTAATATATGTAATATATGTAATGCAATGTATTATATGTCATAGATGACGTAAGCAGTGGCAATGATGTTTTAAGTTGGCATTGTATTATTTTCTCAGACTGGAATTTTATTCAACAGTCAATATTCGGTAGCCAATGACGACCGGAGCATGCTGCTTACGTCAACTCCCTCCAGTTCAATTGGTAACGAAGAAATGCAATCCTAACCTTCATAATCCTTATAGACAAATATCGAGTTGGGTGTGTAAGTAAATAAGAGGGTTTTTAACTTTGTGTAAAATCGTTTACTAATTATTTCTAAACATTCCCAGAAGTTGAAAAATTTGAAATGTCAACTGGAGAAGGAAAAGGGATATTGAATGTGAAGAGTCTAGTACAAGGATTTACTGAAGGAAAATTTCGACAAAATTCTTTTGGGTACTCCAGCAAAGTAGAAGTGATGAGCAATAAACATTTTAAAGGTTACTAGTAAGTTTGATTATTCTGGTCAACGTGATAGATAGTTTGGCGACTGGTGCCTAGACATATAGGTGTGAATAGTGACCTATAGTGACTTATAGGTGTGAAATATAGTGAAAGTTACTTGTGGGAATCGGACTCAATGATCGTGAATATTTTATTCAGCTGGATATTTCTTAGGGTTTCGGTTTGAAATTCCATGTTTGGCTGTTCAATAAAAAGGTTGATTTTTCATGGTTTGTGTTTACTTCGCAGTATTCTGTATGTAATCCATTTCTCTGTGTCTGACGTCGACATTTGACGTTTGTTGACGAAAGTTTGATGTTTTCGGTCTAGGTTTAGTTGGTGCTGAGTTCGTAGTTTGGTGTTTGAGTTCGATATTCAGAACGCGAGTTTCATGTTTGGTGCATCAGTTTGCATAGGCTTCTAGATTCGAGGCGTGAGTTTGAGCTTAATAATGTTCGCTGCGTGGGGTCGATTTTCATAGGTTTAGTTTGTGTGAGGGGAAATAAGCTTGCTTTCCTGTGTTTACTAGTTGCATTCGAGTATCTTACCTTTCGAGTATCAAGGGAACACCAAAGTGTGTGTGTTGGGAGTCAACGGTAGACCCCATAATAAATTGGAATATAATCAAAAAACAATTTGAAATATTAGAAACCAATCCTACATATATTTAGCAACATATTACAGCCATTTTGTGAAAAATTTGTGTTGAAATAGTTTCAGTTTTATCCCTTAAGCGCGGGTTAGTAAGTACGCTGTTCGGTGTTTGTGTTCGACGTTCTGTGTTTAAGTTCGATGTTATGTGTTCGGGTTCGGTGTTTAAGTTCGCTGTTCGGTGTTCGTGTTTGCTGTTCGATGTTCGTGTTCGGTGTTCGTGTTCGGTGTTCGTGTTCGGTGTTCGTGTTCGGTGTTCATGTTTGCTGTTCGGTGTTCGTTTTTGCTGTTCGATATTTGAATTCGCTGTTCGGTGTTCGAGTTCGCTGTTCTGAGTTTGTTTGCTGTTCTGTGTTTGAGTTCGATGTTCGGTGCTCCAATTCGACGTTCTGTGTTCGTGCTCGCTGTTCGGTGTTTGATTTTGCTCTTGTGTTCGTGCTCGCTGTGCGGTGTTTGAGCTCGCTGTGCGTGTGCGCGCGCTGCCTCACCTCGTATCTGGTGGGGCGGCGCTTGATGCGCGGCGACGTGCGCACGAGGATGAAGGTGTGCAGGAAGTGCGACTTGATGCACGCGGGCGAGAAGCTCGTGTTGTCCGCCTCCAGGAACACCACGCACACGATGTCGTTGCCGATGTGCCGCTTCCGCTGGAGCTGCACACACACACACACACACACATGCACATACTCCATCGGCCTTTACTCTCATTTCAACACCAAAACTCATTCTTTATGACTAGGAGCAAATATGAATGACCAAAAAGATCGCCAAAAGTTATCAATAAAATACTCTTAAAATGTTTGAATACTCTTAAAAACAAAGAAAAATGACGTAAAAATGTGATCAAAAGCAGTTTGAAGAACAACTCAAGGTGTTGGATATGCTGCAGATGTAATCAATGCTTCTTTCATTCGATCAAAAGAACTCGTTTTGCAAACTTTTGGTTTGGTTTGGATTGTTCTTTACCAGCGCAAAATCGTCTGAATCGACAAATGCGCTGAAAGGCAACACGGAAGCCTTTGAATTACATGGTACTCACAAAATCACAATTTCTGAGCGAAGAAATTAAAAGCTACTCAGAAATTTTGTGAATAATTTGTTGTATCTCAAATATTATTTGAAGCAAGTATCATTAAAATGATATAAAAAATTGATTAAATCAGCAAAAAACTTTACAAATGAAGGGAAAATGTAAAAAACTTCCTATTAGTCGAAATAGACGAAAACTTTTAAAATAGTATGAAAAGGGTCATTTCCTTTTGCCATAACATGCAACTAATGCTGCCTGTATTTATGCGGGTGGGTTGAAACACAGGATCAATGCAGATCTGAAGTTTCTAGAAGGTGGCGGGGAGAATGGCGTCAGCAAATGGTGTCTTTACATAAAATTATGTGGTACTTTTGAAGTACGCACCTGTTGGTAGGTGGACCGCCAAATTAATTCAAAGTTGGCGCCACGCTTCGAATAACTCAGTTTCGGTGCTCTTTGAAGGTATTTTAGAACAAAAGATCATACATTTCAAACTTCCCGCTATCGAGTCTAATCTTGCTCAAAAACCGCGCGAATTCCTTCCCAATTACTCAAATACTCATTTTTGTTCCACGTTCTTTGAAATCGATTGTCAACTGCTTTCTGCTAGTTCCAAGAGTCACCAAAAGGTCGCACCACCTCCTAGGCGAGTGACGAAAAACTTACCCAATGTCAGATTTCCCGGAATCCAATTTTTCTACATCAGACGCGACGAGCTCGCATTGTTTGAAAATCAGAGGAGCCGCAGGTAGCGATCCTGTTCAGAAGCTAAGTGAAACGTGTATTGAGCGCATGGAAGTTTGATTCGGTACGCTACCAAGCAATTCCCAGCACATTTCTGCAGTCTCCGTGACCTCAAACGCCAAACCACCGCGTGCATAAGCTCCAAGCGTAAAATTCGTAAGGAAAACGTTAATTTTCGTCTAGACGGAGGTAAGCATGACAATCTCCTCAATACTCATTGATTCTTTCAGCAAAGTAACAACCTTTGTCAATTACGTGTCGTTTATTTTCCAGAACTCTCTCATCTGATGAGAACATAGAAGGCGACGTGCGTTGCAGTTTTTGCTAATGCTCTCCCAATTCATCTGAGCAATACTTCGCAGCCTCAACAGAGTGTATTGAATTGAATTGAATTGAATTTGCCTTGTTTTACGTGGCGAGACTCGGGCCATCAGGCCCGCTCTTCCGTCTGACCACGCAAATTTCGCTACGCTCCTTTCATCAACTAGCAGAGAAAGGAGGTATTTCTTGGGCGAGAAACAGGCGATTTGAATTTAGCTCAGAGGCGTCATTTAGGCTTGAGGATCTTTTACATGCAAGTAAATCTCCTAACATGGGATAGCCGGCTTTACTTCTCCTCCGAAGGAAGGCGTACTAAGGATTTTGTCGCCCTAAAAATCCACGGCTTCGATCGGGTTTGAACCCGCGAGCTTGGGTATAACAGTCCGGTACGCTAACCGTCACACCATCGGCGCGGCAACATGTATTCAAAGGCGCGCAAAGGTGTATTGAAAGGCGCGCGCGCTCTTACCTTCTGCGGGTCGTGCTTCTCGTAGGGCAGGTGCGTGGAGACGTGGAACATGATCTCGATGTTGCGCCAGTGCGTGTACACAGAGTGAAGCCCCGTCAGGTCGTGCACGGTGTCCAGCCCGCCCTTGTACTTGTCGAAACCTGCGCACACACACAGGCGCTGCTCGAACACAGGATTGCCTTTGCGAATCGCACTCTATAGCAGATTGGAACAAACTACCGGCATACCGGCAAAAGCACTGTACTAGGACTCGTGCCCTTGAAGTAAATTAGCTGTTCACAGTTTCATCCAATCGGGAGCTTAAAGTAGTGACGTCACCAAAAGACATATAAATTTCCGATTGAATGAAACCGCAACGGCTGATTTACGTCAAGTGCCGACTAAAAAAATCGTACTATAGTGGTTCTTTCTTTTAACACAGTCAAATTCAGAAGAAATTGAAAATAGTATGCTTAATTTCATTCACAAGACTGAAAATAACACATACTTTTGACCTAAACCACAGATATGAATAATACAATTTTATGGTTTTTATTATTGTAGATTACATCAGTTCTATTTTGCCACTGTCTTTGTATAGGCGATTGGAACCAACTACCGGCAAAAGCACTGTACTAGGATTTATTTAACCGTGCACTTGAAGTAAATTATCTGTTGACGGTTTCATCCAATCGGGAGCTTGAAGTAGTGACGTCACTGTAGCGACATATAAGCTCCCGATTGGATGAAACCGCAACAGCCGGTTTGTGTCATGTGCCCGACTAAACAAATCGTACAAGAGGGGTTCTTACTTCTAACGTAGTGAAAATCAGGCGAATTTAAAAATATGCTTCATTCATTCACTTTCATTCTCAAGACTGAAAATAACATCCTCTTGACCTTAACCACTGACATGAACCACTCACATTTTATAGTAATTATTGTTATTGAAGATTATGTCATTTTAATTTCGTCACAGTGTTTGTATCATTGCGTACATTTTTGTATTTGTCTTCTTCTTCTTCTTGCGAAAAAGCCCAATTAGGACTTCACAAAGTACTCAGATATTTTTCTTAGCCTTTTGTTATGACCAAAATTCTTTCATTATTTTGCTGTGCGCCTTTTTTCTTTCTTTGGCCCAAACTTTTCATGCTCTACACTTTGGTACTTCTTTCAAATCAATCCGCCATGACTGCACTTTAATGTGTTCCTATTTTGAATGTCTTCTGTGATCCGTGATAATTTAATATTTGTATTATTGTTATTGTAACTGTAATGTAATAATGTAACGTAGTATTTTCCGTTTGGACAATTTAAAAATAATAATTAGAAAGAAACATTGCTGGAGTGATGAATGTACAAGTCAGAAATGAATGTACAATTGTTTGCACCAAATTTTTGAGAGTAGTAAAGCAGTTATTATACAAAGTAATTAATTTACACCATTGCTGTTAATTCTGAGAGTTTTATTTATTATTATGGTAATTATTATTATTATTATTATTATTATTATTATTATTATTATTATTATTATTATTATTAATCACTCACAAATAGCAGCCTCCATTCACGGGTGGCCCCGCGCCTCGGTAGAAAAGACATATGCGAAAATAGAAGCGTACAACATGTGCATCTGCAAAATAATTTTTAATCAAAAGTCTACTGCACAAAAAATTTCGGATTTAAAAATTAAAATTATTTGACTTGAAGTGATAGGGACTATACATGTATTTTTAGATAAATTAAAAATGAATATTATATATTATCGGTGTATCATCATCTGCTCCCATCATAAGGGTTACAAATTTCCATGACAACTTCGCCATCGCGCGATTTGGTTGACGAGGTGACGGAGAGATGGCGCTGTGCTTCGAGCAATCGAACAGAGAAGTTGAGCGGAAGTAGTGAAGGCGATCGGGACGACGGCAGTAGGCCGTCGATTTTCGAAAACGATGGACGTGTGACTTGAATCCGGAAACGTTCGTGTTGCAACTTGTGGCGTCGTTGGAGCATGAATACGGTGAGCATCGTCGTTTGTAAACGAATTAGGAACTGTAATTCGGGAAAGTATTCATTTCATGATTGGATTAAAGAAGGGTAGACAGTACACTTTCAGAGAACCGTGGCGTCGGGGCGAGGGGTCTCTTTAAGCCCCCTCCATTAAATTACCATACGCGCTGTTAGAATTGAATAAAACTTACGAATATGCGATTTTCATGGCGCACACTTCATACGCTTAGTCGCCGCCGCATTGTAACGCCAATTTACTTTCAACGGCAAGTTTTCTCGCTTCGCTCGCCCGGATCCAAGTCACGGCGAGGCCTGGGCCTTCGGCCCTCGCGTTCACTAGAAACGTCCTTGAGTCTACCCAGCGCACAGTTACCAATTCACTTTTATAAGAAAGCTCTTTTCAAAAAAGCCTCCAGAATTCAAACTGCGCCGGAGCGGCGCGAAGTGCCGGTTTAAACGACTTCCATAAGTTGTACCGTATACTAGACTTCAGCCCACGATTGAGCAGTGTAATTTTGTGAAAGATTCGTGATTCTTATGCGTATTTTCGGGCGTTCGTAATTTACACGGTGTGACGAATGAATTATTTATAAGTGCGTCATGCAATCCCGTAAAGGAAGAATAATTACTTTGTTAATTTTAAGACAGCATATGGTGAGCGAAATGTGAAGAATTTTGCTGACTGCGCATGTTATTTTACCAGTTATGGTGAGAATTGTAGATGTCATAGTGCACGTGCTAGCGTGAGCACAGTAAGAGTGGACGAACTGAAGAATATTGTGCTACGAAGTAAGGAACCCCATATTGCAAGTAAATACAAAAGTTTTGGATAGTGAATGATGAAATAGCGCTGGAATAAAAGTGTCTCCGGACGAGTGACCATCAGGACGGTAGAAAACACAAATACCGACCATACGATCACGGCCAAGGCAATTCGATGCGATACTCTAACATAGGTGAATTTTTTTTCAATAGGTACACAACAATGGTATAACAAGAAGGTTTAATACGCAAACAATTATGTATACTCCCTTGTGCCGTACTTGAATTCAAAAGAATGTCAATATTCAGTTGTTAAGACATTTTTTAAGGTTTATATTGTATTAGGATATAATTTGCTTATCAGTATTATAATTTTGGATATTTTAAAAGTAATTCGAAGTTACAGAAAGGTAACGAGAATTATCGAAATAGGAAACAGTAAATACTATTGAAAAAGAGGGTTTTCAATTACAATAATTAGCATAGAAAGTTATCCAAGGTTAAAACATAAACATGATTTATTGATAGGGAAAGATTTCGCCTGCGTTGTATTCATTTACTTATAACACGAAATTTTACTTCTATTAAATTTGTTGAGCTGTTACTTGACGCGTCTCACTTTGATTAAAGGAAGCCAAACACGAAAAAACTCATACCTTAGCTCCATTCCTATCTTATTTATGTATACAAAAATATTTTTTCGTTGGGACCTTGTCTGCGTGTGGTGCGTCTCTATGCTCGCGCGCCTAAGAGTTGTCTCAAGACATATCCAGCCGCAGCTGATCGGTACGTCGCAATATTGAAATATTTTCTCTTCTCTAACTCGGTTACTTTTCTATTAATATCAATTTCACAGCTAGCTCAGGTATTTTATTTTCGATTTAATAAGAATACTAATAATCACATAATCTTAAACAAAACTCTCAGGGCTTTATTTTGAATATTATTGGAGTAGTAGCTCTGAAAATTCACCGCTCATTACGCGGTCTCGGCTGATAAAAAATTAATTTTGGGGAATTTAATTTCGTTTGAAAAATACTCTAAAATACTACTGAAAATAAGAACAGCCAGCATTCATAATAATTTCTAAAGCGCAATAATACGTCAAACTATTTATTTTCTTTATAAATATCTCTTCTTCAGAGCCACGTAAAACTTGACCTGTGTGCCAATATTACAAGTAATTGTCCTTATACGAGTGACCTATTAATTATTATTATTATTATTATTATTATTATTATTATTATTATTATTATTATTATTATTATTATTTATTATTCAGTAAAACCACATTCACAATAATTACATACAACAATCACTCGTTCGTGCGCAGATCTGTGAAATCTTTACGTAATTGAAAATTTCTAAATTGCCATTTTATAAGAACCATTCTTTTTTAATTTTAATTCTTAAACTGATCTTCGGCCTTGTACAAATTTACACTGTCTCTTTAGTGCGTTTTTCCACTTTCTTTTCAAATAATGCACAGCTCTCGTAGATGCCGAGTTTTTCCTTTCTTCCAGGAACACGAATCACTTAATGATACATTGACAGCAGTATCTGATGCAGTCAGGCAAATGTATTTTGTTTTCTTTGTTGCATACACAAATATATTTGATCACTTGAGCATCTTACTTGTAGTACTTGTGCGCAAAATCGAACTTTTAGTGCGCAATGGCATACCCGCTTTTAATAGTGGCTGCCTAAAAAATAATATTGCACACTAACCATCGAAAAACAAGAAAGCAACTTCCTTTTCTGGTTAAAGTGGGGTACGCTCTCAGAAAAGTGAGGCGGGGGGAGGGGTCTCCTTAAGCCCCCTCCATTACATTACGATACGTGCTGTTAGAATTGAATAAAACTTACGAATATGCGATTTTCATGGCGCGCACTTCATACGCTTTGTCGCCGCCGCATTGTAACGCCAATTTACTTTCAACGGCAAGTTTTCTCGCTTCGATCGCCCGGATCCCAGTCACGGCCAGTCTTGGGCCTTCGGCCCTCGCGTTCACTAGAAACATCCTTGAGTCTACCCACCGCACAGTTACCAATTCACTTTTATAAGAAAGCTCTTTTCAAGAAAGCCTCCAGAATACAAACTGCGCAGTTACCTCCGGAGCGGCGCGAAGTGCCGGTTTAAACGACTTCCGTAAGTTGTACCGTATACTACATTTCAGCCCCCTTTTTTAATATGATATATTTTTTTCCTGACCGAATTCTTTACAATTCCACATATATTTTGTTGTGTGCACGAGTAACTCTGTGTGTTTGATGTGCTCCGCCAGAATTTAACTCTCGAAATTTTACCCAAGCGCCACTTGCAGTCCAAAACAAAAGTGCACACTCAAAACGAGAAAATTCTACTCTGCGGTGGCTGTTGTCGCTACAGAGATGCAAAATGTTTGTGAACAAATCAATGGTGTTTGACTGGAAAGAGCTTTGAGAGAATTCTGTTGCTTTACAACTCGTTCGTGTGTTTACGAATTGCGCATTTGATTTGAAAAGAGCCGGAATATTACAGCTTTAAACCTCTCAATATCATTTGGCTTCAGTTTTTACTTTCTCGTGTACGTACGTATATGCTGAGTATATGAATAATATAGACGTTATGTAATGCTCCGCGAAAACCACGTAATTTCGGCAGAAAAAAATTATTTTCGGGCCCTGATAATGGGAAAGTGGATAAATCCAGTTGCTAAATTAAGAAAATATCCTCTAATGTATCAGAAATTTGTTCTTCACAGTATGTTCTTTCAATAAGACCACGTACATTTTTTTAAAAAAAAATAGTAATTTTCGCGCAATATTGCGAGCAATATGTTCAATTTTAAAAAATTACAAAAACACTATTTTATCGAACTGTTCAATTTTTTTCTTTAAACTTTTGGTAGGGATAGTGATAAACGTACTTTGAGGTGACATCGCCATATTGCCATATTCTGTTTTTTTTCAAAAATAGCAATAATGTATTTTTTACTAGCCTTTGTGAGGATTATTTCACATTATTGCATTTACGAGTACATGTGATTTAAATAATGTCATATAAAGTTTCTCGAAAATGCAACAGTTTTCCAATAAAAATTATCTCAAAATACATCATTTTGAGAAACCCTCAAACGCCAGTTTCATAAAAATTGCTTCATTTTTTCCAGACGTTTCTAAGGGATAGTTCTAATTGCATTCTTTAATATGCAATAAAGTTCTTTTGGGGTATTCTTTTGTGTTTTTTTTTTCAAAATTACTCTCAAACCGTTAATACGAACATATTATGCGATTTGTAAAAAAAGCATACCGTTGTGAGCAAATGAGCTTCAAATGACTTGAATTGAAGTTTTTCGAAAACTCTAAAATTACCAGTGAAAGAGCTTCAAATTTTGCATTTACAGTAACGTTTAAACGTTTTTTCTTAAAAAAGACTCCAAATTGTTCAATGCAAATTGCCATTTAGGTTCAATTTTCACTATTATTTAATATTCTGAAAGAAATACTTCAGTTCTGCATTTAGGAAACTGAAGAATTGAAAAAAAATAAATTTAAAATGTACTTTCGGTGGTGATAGCATGGGAGTATGAGCCGAGAATGAATAGCTAGGCCGGGCCAAAGAAAGAAAACTAATACGAGAAAGTCTATGCCACTCTGTAGCACCACTAGTTTCTTAATGAAATCTGCTCATCAATTACACTTTTAAATGTGTTTATGTTCAGGTTTTCGAATTTGAGTATTTTTTCCGCAATTTGTCGTCAATTATTGGCGATTTTTAAATTTTAAACCATTATTCTCTCAGCAACGGTTCCAATTTTTTTCTTGCATAAACAAGCAAGCACGGAAGGCAAAGAACTGTTAAGAATGTGGTGTTACACTTATTTTCGGCTTACTTTCTGTATTTTAGAAAATTGAAATAGAAATCAAAATGGGAATTCGAATATCCCGCCCTTTGTTTCAAGGGTGTGTCATTCTATGAAAGTAATTTGAGATATGCTTAGAAGTAGTTCGATATTTTAAGAACCCCTTATCACAGTTTATTTAAATGAACTAAATTTTTCTAACTGAATATTTAAGTAAATGTTTCACATCGCGTTGCCATGCCATCTACGGCATATGAGTTTGAGAAGATATTTCGAGAATTTTATTGTCGTACGATGACTTGATTGGGATAACGATTGGGTGAGGAAACTTTATTTACTAAACGGTAATGGTACAATATCACTATGTTCAATAAAACGGCAAATTCAACTGCATCAAAGCCGGGAAGGATATACAATAAGTACAGAATATGTTTTTGCATAAGGTGTACATTTCTTAAAGACAACGTCCGGTACTTTATATGCATTCATAAGTCGATGTCTTGGATGTCCTTCAGTTCTGGAGGTATAATTTTCACGTGAAATGATCCATGCTTGTTTATATAATGTGCTGTAAATACTGTACCAGTTGAGATTTATTCTTGTTTCTTTCTTTCGTAGTAGTGAGAAAGGGCTACTCCCCCTGTCCAGCGAAATAATAGCAGAAATCCATTGAAATGCTTCGTTTGATTTGTTTTGAATTTTTTAAAGTAATAGCAACAATTGCAATACTATAATATAACGTAACCGTTCTTAATAATGCGAGAAAGTATATGCTTTTGTAGGCCATGTAGTTTTTAGATCGTGTTAATGAGGTGAATTCAAAATTTTATTTTCTTGCACTATTGTACAGAACGTCGGTAATATAAATGTAGTAAGGTTAAATATTCCTCGATATCGCTGAGTATATAAAAAGTAAAATATTAAGATTACAAAAGTAATTATAAAATAAAACAAAAAATTATTTTCATTTACAGAATAGTTTGAGATTACAAAATTAACTAGTGGCAATTATCCCCCATGTATCAATAAATTTGACAGCTTTTTTTCCTTTCTTAATACCTGGAAAACGATAAACGCCATTTAAATAGTGTATACACACGTAAGATTTTTATAAGCATAAAGTCATCGTTCATATTTACGGACTTGCACTTTACTCGGTTTTATGATGCAAAAGTTGCTGATAATGGATCTTATTTCTGATATTATGACACAAGTTCATTGGTTTTATACGATAATAACGTGACCTCCATCGGTTATGGATACTTCTTGACCCTAAAAAAATATAACGTCTCCTGCCGTAATGGATGAAAGAATGCGCGTTTTTTAATGATAACGCAGATGTGGATTGATCTGACCTCTAAATCCGCTTTATATACCCGGCTGGCGCCCGAGTGCAAGTGTACACCATGAGCGGTCAATGGATGTCGCTTTGGCTTCTGCTGCTACTTTCAGCACTGCCGGTGTCGACGTCTCTGGCGCCGCAGCCGAGGTGCTCGTCTGGGAAGGATCTCGCCCTATCCTTGTCGTACGCCACGAACGCCACAGGACATCGCGCCGTGAGCGCCAACATTGAGCAGCCGCTGAGGAGTCCAGGGTGGCTGCTGGAGATGGAAATAAGGACATCAGGATGCGGGCCCGACGACGTCCCACGGCAGTCGCTGTCCTTCACGCTCAACGGGCCCCCGGAGGAGGGTCTTTGGACCCCCTCGCCAGCGCCCTCCGTGCCCACTACGCTCTCCACGCCCACCACCCCCTCCACCCCCTCCACGCCCTTCACGCCCTTCACGCCCTTCACGCCCTTCACGCCTTCCACGCCTTCCACGCCTTCCACGCCCTCCACGCCCTCCACGCCCTCCACGCCCTCCACGCCCTCCACGCCCTCCACGCCCTCCACGCCCTCCACGCCCTCCACGCCCTCCACGCCCTCCACGCCCTCCACGCCCTCCACGCCCTCCACGCCCTCCACGCCCTCCACGCCCTCCACGCCCTCCACGCCCTCCACGCCCTCCACGCCCTCCACGCCCTCCACGCCCTCCACGCCCTCCACGCCCTCCACGCCCTCCACGCCCTCCACGCCCTCCACGCCCTCCACGCCCTCCACGCCCTCCACGCCCTCCACGCCCTCCACGCCCTCCACGCCCTCCACGCCCTCCACGCCCTCCACGCCCTCCACGCCCTCCACGCCCTCCACGCCCTCCACGCCCTCCACGCCCTCCACGCCCTCCACGCCCTCCACGCCCTCCACGCCCTCCACGCCCTCCACGCCCTCCACGCCCTCCACGCCCTCCACGCCCTCCACGCCCTCTAAGCCCTCCACCACCTCCACGCCCTTGCCGCCCTCTCCCTCCACGCCCTCCACGCCCTCTCCCTCCACGCCTCGGCCCGCGCCCCCGGGCTACCTCACGCTACCCGGCCTGGGGCACTACCGCGCGCCGCCCGAGGCCAAGGACTGGCACGACGCTGGCGCGCTCTGTCGCAAGGAGGGCGGACGACTGGTGGCGCCGGCGTCCCGCCGCGAGGTGGAACTGCTGTTGAAGCACTTCTCACCGAACGCCACCGGCGCCCATTTTGTCAACTGTTTTTGGCACAGCGCCAACGACGTCCAGCAGGAGGGCAAGTTCGTCACCGACGACGGGGTGCCCCTGGAGGACACAGGATTTGCAGACTTCGTCTCTGGAAGGCCGCTGAATTCTCCCTCGTACAATTGCCTTGTTATTAGAAACGACAGATCACTGGAAGATATTACATGTTCTGAGAAGGTGTCATTTATCTGCAAAGTACCTCTATGAATTTAACTTTCCTCTGCTTTAAAATACCTCGAAAACGTTGCTTATACCTTCTTCGCCAACCTACGTACAAACGTGTCGGGAAAGGTCTAAGTTTTTCCTGCTCTTCAATATCCTAATAGTTTATGAAAAACATTTTGAAAGAAAACCGTTTTACTAAAATATTTATAAAGAAACGTAGATAATGTTAAGGAAGAAGTAAAAATTGAAAATATAATGTGGTGTTACCTCGAAAACACAAATACTCTTCACATCTTCTTCTTGCAAAGAAAATCGAACTTTAACCCCATATTGCTCTGCACGTGATAGCCAAGTTCAGCATTGATTAACTTATCTTATTATCGTGGTTTCAGCCAAGATCTTATTAATTCATTATTAAAGATGAATAGTAAAAGGTAATGAGGGAACAGTGTATAACACAACCAAATGGCTACTCTATTTATTATGGATTAAAAAACTCGAACCTGAATCTTTGCAAAGTTCTTCCACCAAGTTACCTAAATATCAATGTTGCTGGTTTAGTATCAGTATGTATATATACTATTTATAATAGACAATAAATCTATTATGAACCTCCATCTTGTACTATATAATTTATCTGTGCATAGAAAGATTTCTGTCATGCCCCTGTCTCACAGGTTTTTGTAGACATTGGACTGGGATAAGCTCAAACAAATAGGAATTGCAATAAAAAATATATGTAATGAAAATAATAAAATAATAAAAAAGTATAACAACTCATTTGCCTTCTTTGCCTAAGCCACGATTCATATGAAATGTACTCGGGTGGTAATGAAATATCATAAAATGGAGCTGGTAAATGGACATGCAACAATTACAATAAACCAGTTGTACTATACACTTTATAGCCTTCAGTAGTTATTGTCATATGGGTGGAAGGTTTTAAAATGCTATTGTAGTTAGCATAACGCCTGAAAGTGCAATAAGAGTTGCAATAAGATTATTGCAATAAGAAAAAAATCGGAAATAAGGCGGTCAACTTGAAAAATGATATTTGTGGTTTGATGACTTCTATTTCTACAGCTATGTGCTGACCATACTGAAGGAATTGTGAATATTATTATTCTAACTATTAATATAATTTAAACACAGATAAACGACAACAAAAGACAACAATATAGAAATAAGATCTTTCAAACAACAGTTCAATTCAGTAAGTTTTACACGCTCACGGAGAACGCTGAAATCATAGAATCAGCCACCCTATTTGTTGTTAACGCACTTTCTCATGAGCTCTCATTTTACTAGGCGCTAAAACAGAGGGGGATTTGATTATTTTGTCGACAGGACTATTTTATCAAATTTGTGGCTCGTTTTGCGAAGAAAAATAGTTTATTACACAGGAGGGAATATTTCTGTTATCAGATTTTGTCAACAACGCTCCTCGCTATCATTTATTCTTAATTCACGTTAGTAAAATAGTAGGGGTAGATATTCCGGTGATCAAGATGAAGTCCGCGTATAATTTAATCACAGATAAACGAAAATACAACAATATGCAAATAAGACCTGATTGAAACAATAGGTCGATTTAGTACAAGAGTTCTACATCCTACTGGGTATCTCTCATGTTTTAACTACAAAAAACATGGCGGTCCCTAGTTCGGCAAGCGCTCACCAAGAGCGCTGAAACCATAACGCCAGCCCCCCCTCTCTCTCTCTCTCTCTCTCTCTCTCTCTCTCTCTATATATATATATATATATATATATATATATATATATATATATATCCTAACCCGTTACAGGCACCACTCATGTTTTGACTCCAAAAAACATGGCGGTCCGTAGTTCTGCGAGCGTCCACCTCGAGCGCTGCAACCATAGGGCAAGCCACTCTGTGTAGGGTGTCGTCGAAGGGGACGTACCTTTGAGCCGCACGCGGTCGCCCAGCACGTGGAGGA